>CM055125.1:341549555-341856800 GCA_029206835.1 Rana muscosa | reverse complement strand
GGGGGAGGCATGCTTGCCATCCATCCCCAATGGCGAGGGGGGGGGAGGCATGCTTGCCATCCATCCCCAATGGCGAGGGGGGGGGGAGGCATGCTTGCCATCCATCCCCAATGGCGAGGGGGGGGGGAGGCATGCTTGCCATCCATCCCCAATGGCGAGGGGGGGGGAGGCATGCTTGCCATCCATCCCCAATGGCGAGGGGGGGGGGAGGCATGCTTGCCATCCATCCCCAATGGCGAGGGGGGGAGGCATGCTTGCCATCCATCCCCAATGGCGAGGGAGGGGGGGAGGCATGCTTGCCATCCATCCCCAATGGCGAGGGAGGGGGGGGGAGGCATGCTTGCCATCCATCCCCAATGGCGAGGGAGGGGGGGAGGCATACTTGCCATCCATCCCCAATGGCGAGGGAGGGGGGGAGGGGGCATGCTTACCATCCATCCCCAACGGCGAGGGAGGGGGGGAGGGGGCATGCTTGCCATCCATCCCCAATGGCAGGGAGGGGGGGGGAGAGGCATGCTTGCCATCCATCCCCGAGGGGGGGGGGAGGGAGGCATGCTTGCCATCCATCCTCAATGGCGAGGGGGCGGGAGGGAGGCATGCTTGCCATCCATCCCCAATGGCGAGGGAGGAGGGGGGGCATGCTTGCCATCCATCCCCAATGGCGAGGGAGGAGGGGGGAGGCATGCTTGGGGGGGGAGGGAGAAGGGGGGGCATGCTTGCCATCCATCCCAATGGCGAGGGAGAGGGGGGGAGTCATGCTTGCCATCCATCCCCAATGGCGAGGGAGGAGAGGGGGAGGCATGCTTGCCATCCATCCCCAATGGAGAGGGGGGAGGCATGCTTGCCATCCATCCCCAATGGCGAGGGGGGAGGCATGCTTGCCATCCATCCCCAATGGCGAGGGGGGAGGCATGCTTGCCATCCATCCCCAATGGCGAGGGAGGAGGGGGGAGGCATGCTTGGGGGAGAAGGGAGAAGGGGGGGCATGCTTGCCATCCATCCCAATGGCGAGGGGGAGGGAGCATGCTTGCCATCCATCCCCACGGCAAGGGAGGGGGGGGAGGCATGCTTGCCATCCATCCCCAACGGCGAGGGAGGAGGGGGGCGGGAGGCATGCTTGCCATCCATCCCCAATGGTGAGGAAGGGGGGGAGGCATGCTTGCCAGCCATCCCCAATGGCGAGAAAGGGAAGGGAGGCATGCTTGCCAGCCATCCCCAATGGCGAGGGAGGGGGGAGGCATGCTTGCCATCCATCCCAATGGCGAGGGAGGGAGGAGGGGGGAGGCATGCTTGCCATCCATCCCCAACGGCGAGGGAGGGGGGGAGAGGCATGCTTGCCAGCCATCCCCAATGGCGAGAAAGGGGAAGGGAGGCATGCTTGCCATCCGTCCCCAATGGCAAGGGAGGGGGGGGAGGCATGCTTGCCATCCATCCCCAACGGCAAGGGAGGGGGGGAGGCATGCTTGCCATCCGTCCCCAACGGCAAGGGAGGGGGGGGAGGCATGCTTGCCATCCATCCCCAATGGCGAGGGAGGGGGGGGAGGCATGCTTGGGGGGGAGGGAGAAGGGGGAGGGAGAAGGGGTGCATGCTTGCCATCCATCCCAATGGCGAGGGAGAGGGGGGAGGCATGCTTGCCAACCATCCCCAATGGTGAGGGAGGAGGGGGGGAAGCATGCTTGCTATCCATCTCCCACGGCGAGGAGGCATGCTTGCCATCCATCCCCAACGGTGAGGGGGGAGTCATGCTTGCCATCCATCCCAACGGTGAGGGGGGAGGCATGCTTGCCATCCATCCCCAACGGTGAGGGGGGGGGGGCATGCTTGCCATCCATCCCAACGGCGAGGGGGGGGGGGAGGCATGCTTGCCATCCATCCCCAACGGCGAGGGGGGGGGGAGGCATGCTTGCCATCCATCCCCAACGGCGAGGGGGGGGGAGGCATGCTTGCCATCCATCCCCAACGGCGAGGGGGGGAGGCATGCTTGCCATCCATCCCCCAATGGCGAGGGGGGAAGGGAGGCATGCTTGCCATCCATCCCCAATGGCGAGGGAGGAGGGGGGGGAGGCATGCTTGCCATCCATCCCCAATGGCGAGGGAGGAGGGGGGGAGGCATGCTTGCCATCCATCCCCAACGGCAAGGGAGGGGGGGGGAGGCATGCTTGCCATCCATCCCCAATGGCGAGGGAGGGGGGAGGCATGCTTGGGGGGGAGGGAGAAGGGAGAAGGGGGAGGGAGAAGGGGGGCATGCTTGCCATCCATCCCAATGGCGAGGGAGAGGGGGGAGGCATGCTTGCCAACCATCCCCAATGGTGAGGGAGGAGGGGGGGAAGCATGCTTGCTATCCATCCCCCACGGCGGGGGAGGCATGCTTGCCATCCATCCCCAACGGTGAGGGGGGAGGCATGCTTGCCATCCATCCCCAACGGTGAGGGGGGAGGCATGCTTGCCATCCATCCCCAACGGTGAGGGGGGGAGGCATGCTTGCCATCCATCCCCAACGGTGAGGGGGGGGGGAGGGATGCTTGCCATCCATCCCCAACGGCGAGGGGGGGGGGAGGCATGCTTGCCATCCATCCCCAACGGCGAGGGGGGGAGGCATGCTTGCCATCCATCCCCCAATGGCGAGGGGGGAAGGGAGGCATGCTTGCCATCCATCCCCAACGGCGAGGGAGGGGGGGGGAGGCATGTTTGCCATCCATCCCCAACGGCGAGGGAGGGGGGAGGGAGAAGGGGGGTCATGCTTGCCATCCATCCCTAATGGCGGGGGAGGGGGGGGAGGCATGCTTGCCATCCATCCCCACGGCGAGGGAGGGGGGAGGGAGAAGGGGGGGTCATGCTTGCCATCCATCCCTAATGGCGAGGGAGGGGGGGGAGGCATGCTTGCCATCCATCCCCAACGGCGAGGGAGGGGGAGGGGGGGAGGCATGCTTGCCATCCATCCCAACGGCGAGGGAGGGGGGGGAGGCATGCTTGCCATCCATCCCCAACGGCGAGGGAGGGGGGGGAGGCATGCTTGCCATCCATCCCCAACGGCGAGGGAGGGGGGGGAGGCATGCTTGCCATCCATCCCCAACGGCGAGGGAGGGGGGGGGAGGCATGCTTGCCATCCATCCCCAACGGCGAGGGAGGGGGGGGGAGGCATGCTTGCCATCCATCCCCAACGGCGAGGGAGGGGGGGAGGCATGCTTGCCATCCATCCCCAACGGCGAGGGAGGGGGGGGAGGCATGCTTGCCATCCATCCCCAACGGCGAGGGAGGGGGGGGAGGCATGCTTGCCATCCATCCCCAACGGCGAGGGAGGAGGGGGGGAGGCATGCTTGCCATCCATCCCCAACGGCGAGGGAGGGGGGGGAGGCATGCTTGCCATCCATCCCCAACGGCGAGGGAGGGGGGGGAGGCATGCTTGCCATCCATCCCCAACGGCGAGGGAGGGGGGGGGAGGCATGCTTGCCATCATCCCCAACGGCGAGGGAGGGGGGGGGAGGCATGCTTGCCATCCATCCCCAACGGCGAGGGGGGGGGGAGGCATGCTTGCCATCCATCCCCAACGGCGAGGGAGGGGGGGGGGGAGGCATGCTTGCCATCCATCCCCAACGGCGAGGGAGGGGGGGGGGAGGCATGCTTGCCATCCATCCCCAACGGCGAGGGGGAGGGAGAAGGGGCGGAGGGAGAAGGGGCGGAGGGAGAAGGGGCGGAGGGAGAAGGGCGGAGGGAGAGGAGGGAGAAGGGGCGGGGAGAGAGGAGGGAGAAGGGGCGGGGAGAGAGGAGGGAGAAGGGGCGGGGAGAGAGGAGGGAGAAGGGGCGGGGAGAGAGGAGGGAGAAGGGGCGGGGAGAGAGGAGGGAGAAGGGGCGGGGAGAAGGGGCGGGGAGAGAGGAGGGAGAAGGGGCGGGGAGAAGGGGCGGGGAGAAGGGGCGGGGAGAAGGGGGGGGGAGAAGGGGGGGGAGAAGGGGGGGGAGGGAGAAGGGGCGGGAGAAGGGGGGGGGGAGGGAGAAGGGGGGGGGGAGAAGGGGGGGGGGAGAAGGGGGGGGGAGGGAGAAGGGGGGGGGAGGGAGAAGGGGGGGGGGAGAAGGGGGGGGGGGAGGGAGAAGGGGGGGGGAGAAGGGGGGGGGGGGAAGGGGCGGGGGAGAGAAGGGGGGGGGGAAGGGCGGGGGAGAGAAGGGGGGGGGGGAAGGGGCGGGGAGAGAAGGGGGGGGGGAAGGGGCGGGGGAGAGAAGGGGGGGGGGAAGGGGGGGGGGAAGGGGAGAGGGGGGAGAGAGGGGGAGAGAGGGGGGAGAGAGGAGGGGGAGAGGAGGGAGGAAGGGGGGGAGGAGAAGGGGGGGGGAGGGAGAAGGGGGGGGAGGGAGAAGGGGGGGGGGGGAGAGAGGAGGGAGAAGGGGGGGGAGAGAGGAGGGAGAAGGGGGGGGAGAGAGGAGGGAGAAGGGGGGGAGAGGAGGGAGAAGGGGGGGGGGAGAGAGGAGGGAGAAGGGGGGGGGAGGGAGAAGGGGGGGGAGGGAGAAGGGGGGGGGAGGGAGAAGGGGGGGGAGAGAGGAGGGAGAAGGGGGGGGGGAGAGAGGAGGGAGAAGGGGGGGGAGAGAGGAGGGAGAAGGGGGGGGAGAGAGGAGGAGAAGGGGGGGGGAGAGAGGAGGGAGAGGGGGGGGGAGAGAGGAGGGAGAGGGGGGGGGGAGAGAGGAGGGAGAGGGGGGGGGAGAGAGGAGGGAGAGGGGGGGGGAGAGGGGGGGGAGAGAGGAGGGAGAGAGGAGGGAGAGGGGGGGAGAGAGGAGGGAGAAGGGGGGGGGGAGAGAGGAGGGAGAAGGGGGGGGGGAGAGAGAGGGAGAAGGGGGGGGGGAGAGAGGAGGGAGAAGGGGGGGGAGAGAGGAGGGAGAAGGGGGGGGAGAGAGAGGGAGAAGGGGGGGGAGAGAGGAGGGAGAAGGGGGGGGAGAGAGGAGGGGGGGGAGAAGGGGGAGAAGGGGGGGGGAGAAGGGGGGGGAGAGAGGTGGGAGAAGGGGGGGAGAGAGGAGGGGAGAAGGGGGGGGAGAGAGGAGGGGGAAAGGGGGGGGGAGAGGAGGGAGGGAGAAGGGGGGGGGGAGAGAGGAGGGAGAAGGGGGGGGAGAGGAGGGAGGAGGGAAGAGAGGAGGGAGAAGGGGGTCATGCTTGCCATCCATCCCTAATGGCGAGGGAGGGGGCATGCTTGCCATCCATCCCAACGGCAAGGGGGGGGAGGTATGCTTCCCATCCATCCCCAACGGCGAGGGAGGGGGGGGAGGCATGCTTGCCATCCATCCCCAGTGGCGAGGGGGAGGAGGCATTCTTGCCATCCATCCCCAGTGGCGAGGGGGAGGAGGCATTCTTGCCATCCATCCCCAGTGGCGAGGGGGGGGAGGCATTCTTGCCATCCATCCCAGTGGCGAGGGGGGGGAGGCATTCTTGCCATCCATCCCCAGTGGCGAGGGGGGGGGGGAGGCATTCTTGCCATCCATCCCCAATGGCAGGGGGGGGGAGAGGCATGCATGCCATCCATCCCCAATGGCGAGGGAGGGGGGGGGGAGAGGCATGCTTGCCATCCATCCCCAATGGCGAGGGAGGGGGGGGGAGAGGCATGCTTGCCATCCATCTCCAATGGCGAGGGGGGGAGGCATGCTTGCCATCCATCCCCAATGGTGAGGGGGGGGGGGGGAGTGGCATGCTTGCCATCCATCCCAAATGGCGAGGGAGGGGGGAGGCATGCTAGCCATCCATCCCCAATGGCAAGGGAATGCAAGCTTCCCGTTCATCACCTATTGATTAGTTTTAGCAGGGGTTCCCTGGAGTTAAAAGATGAGTATGTTGTGCAAGAGCTTGCCTGTTTGAACACAAACCATTAAAGCAGACCCGAGCATAACAAAATTGATAGTAAATCTGAGATTATACATTTGCATTGTAACAAGTATTTGTCACATTGTGGAAAAAATAAGTTTAAATTGTAGCCAAACATAATCAAACACCACTTACCAAACCAACATTGTACAGCAAGCCATGTGCTCACATCTGTAGGCCAAGGGAGACTGCTGCACAAGTGGCCGCATTTATATGTAAAGCAGCCAGTTTTTTTTCACCCAACTTTATTTGTGACAGTACCAAACTTACAAAGTTTAAAATAACTCTTTTTCTTTTGCAATCAGGGTTCGGATGTGTCGCTGTTCCTGGAGAGCTGCAGAAAAGGGGAAATAAAATAATAAATAAAATAAAAAAAACTGCATGGTGGATTAGTAAGTTAAAGGTCGGCTGACACAGCCACACCTCTTCAATTTTAACCCCTTATTGCCCAGATTTGGTGTAGCACAATTTGCCTAAGGGTTGTTTTTTGAGGGTTTACGGAAGAAAAAGGAAAAGGTTTGTCACTTTTATTTGGTCAAATTCAACAATCAAACTAGATAAATAGGTTTATGTGATAGTGTATAGGGGACCATTCACATCTGTGTGTTGTGAAACGCACATTAACGTTTTTAGTGCTTTTTTATTGTGCTGCGTTAAAATTCAATGCATCATGTGTTTTTCATGTGTTTTCCTCCATGGTCCCTGGGGAAAATAGACACGTGACTCAAAACACGCACTAAAAAAAGTGTGTTGCTTTTTCATGCATTAACATTGACTATAATGATAGGTGTATTTTTCGTGCGTTTTTTCACAAAACACACTAAAGATGCAGCGCACAGGAATTTTCAAAAGGACAGCCCAGAGGTTTCACATCTGATACATAGTATTTAAAGGGAATATGCACCTCTGGCCACTGGGAAGCTACCAAAGCGCGGCAAAAGCCTACAGATGTGAACAGGCCTTAACGTATAGAATTAAGTCATACCGAGTTCTCTATAGTAACCAGACATGTGATTGGTTGGTATGGGTTACTACATGGCTGACAAGCATCCCAGATCACGCGGTACGGCCCAGGGATTGTGGACGCTGTTTGAAAAGGTCTGCGTCCTGCAGGGTGTTATTTTCGTCTTAACACTGATGATATGGGACTTATTTTGCTTCTGTTGACACCAGCAATACAGTTTATTTTCCTCCCATTGATGCCAGCGATGGAGCTTATTCTCTCCCCACTCACACCAATAAGGGGGTTATTCTCTCCCCACTCACACCACTGTGAAGCTTATTCTCTCCCCACTCACACCAATGATGGAGCTTATTCTCTCCCCACTCACACCAATGATGGAGCTAATTCTCTCCCACTCACACCAATGATGGGGCTTATTCTCTCCCCACTCACACCAATCATGGGCTTATTCTCTCCCGACTCACAGCAATGATGAGGCTTATTCTCTCTCCCACTCTCACCAATGATGAGCTTTATTCTCTCCCCACTCACACCAATGATGGGGCTTATTCTCTCCCACTCACACCAATGATGGGGGCTTATTCTCTCCCCACTCACACCAATGATGAGGCTTATTCTCTCCCCACTCTCACCAATGATGAGCCTTAGTCTCTCCCCACTCACACCAATGATGGGGCTTATTCTCTCCCCACTCACACCAATGATGAGGCTTATTCTCTCCCCACTCTCACCAATGAGGAGCCTTATTCTCTCCCCACTCACACCAATGATGGGGCTTATTCTATCCTCACTCACACCAATGATGGGGCTTATTCTCTCCCACTCACACCAATGATGGGCCTATTCTTTCCCCACTCACACCAATGAGGAGCTTATTCTATCCCCACTCACGCCAATGATGGGGCTTATTCTATCCCACTCACACCAATGATGGGGCTTATTCTATCCCCACTCACACCAATGATGGGGCTTATTCTATCCCCACGCACACCAATGATGGGGCTCACGCAGCCCTTCCTTTTTTTTCTTTTTAAACCATTTTCAGCGGCTGATGTAATCACTTACTGAGTACGCAGCTTCTTTTTTTAATCCTTTTCTATGTTTCAGTGTAAGCATGGTGCCACCTTTCACTGCAATTACCGCTGCAAGTCTTTTTTGGCGATGTCTCTACCAGCTTTGCACATGTAGAAAGTGAAATTGTTGCCCATTGTGCTTTGCAAAATATCTCAAGCTCTGTCAGATTGGATGGAGAGCATCTGTGAACAGCAATTTTCAAGTCTTGCCACAGATTCTCAATTGGATTTAGGTCTGAACTGTGACTGGGCACTAACACATGAATATGCTTTGATCTAAACCATTCCATTGTAGCTCTGGCTGTATGTTTAGGGTCGTTGTCTTGCTGGAAGGTGAACCTCCGCCCCAGTCTCAAGTCTTTTGCAGACTCTAACAGGTTTTCTTCTGAAGATTGCCCTTTATTGGCTCCATCCACCTTCCAATAAACTCTGACCAGCTTCCCTGTCCCTGCTGAAGAAAAGTATCCCCACAACATTATGCTGCCACCACTATGTTTACGGTGGGAATGGTGTGTTCAAGGTGATGCGCAGAGTTAGTTTTTTGCCATACATAGCGTTTTGCTTTTTGGCCAAAAAGTTAAATTTTGGTCTCATCTGACCAGAGCACCTTCTTCCACATGTTTACTGTGTCCCCTGATGGCTTCTCGCAAACTGAAGTTCTTATGGCTTTCTTTCAACAATGGCTTTCTTCTTGCCACTCCTCCATAAAGGGCAGATTTGTGGAGTGCACGACTAATAGTGGTCCTGTGGACAGATTCTCCCACCTGAGCTGTGGATCTCTGCAGCTCCTCCAGAGTTACCATGGGCCTCTTGGCTGCTTCTCTGATGAATGCTCTCCTTGCCCGGCCTGTCAGTTTAGGTGGACGGCCATGTATTGGTAGGTTTGCAGTTTTGCCATACTCTTTCCATTTTGGGATGATGGATTGCATAGTGCTCCGTGAAAGCTTGGGATATTTTTTTATACTCTAGCCCTGTTTTAAACTTCTCCACAACTTTATCCCTGATGTGTTTGGTGTGTTCCTTGGCCTTCATGATGCTGTTTGTTCATTAAGGTTCTCTAACAAACCTCTGAGGGCTTCACAGAACAGCTGTATTTATACAAAGATTAAATAACACAAAGATGGACTCTTTTTACTAATGAGGTGACTTTTGAAGGCAATTGGTTCCACTAGATTTTAGTTAGGGGTATCAGAGTAAAGGAGGCTGAATTCAAATGCACGCCACACTTTTCAGATATTTATTTGTAAAAAATGTTGAAAACCATTTATCATGTTCCTTCCACTTCACAATTATGTGCCACTTTGTGTTGATCTATCATAAAATCCCAATAAAATCCTTTTACGTTTTTGGTTGTGTAGCGATACCTTCAGCTAAGAGGGCCGCAGATTTGGTTTGGGCCCTGAAGACAGCTCCGCCAACCCCCGGCAATTTACTTGACCCCCTTCTGGCACAGTTAGTCTAGGGTAATATATTGTGGGAGATTAGCTCACGGTGATCACCTTTTCTCAGAATGAGGGTCAGCGTACAGGCAGTTTCTTTAAAACCTGGCGTATTGCCAGCTTTATTTACAAGTGGTTTGCAATAGTCATACAAAATAAACAAAACAGTAAAACAAATCCTTGCCGTCCGGCGCTAAACTATACAGTAACCGCTCTCTATACGGTGAGGGGCTGGTCCCCGTCACCCACAAAACACAAGGTGAAGTAAAGCAAACCTTTTTCTTTCAGCCCAAATACACAGCGCTCCTCTTACTCAGATTCCCTTCTGAGTCTCAGGCCAGAGCCCTCCTGTGCTCTCTTCCAGGATCTTTAAAGCCCAGCTGCCTATGGATTCCAGTGAACCTGAATATCTGGACCAGAACCCAGCCAACTACAGAGGCTGGAAAAACCTGGGCTGGATTCTGGTTCAGTCTCTTACAATGGACCGAATGCGAGGTGAAATATAGCGACTGTCATATACCTCACCTCGCATACCGTCACAATATATATATATATCTTATGCTCTATGGTTAAATTCAGACACCAATGCAGTGATAGAAGAATAACGAGTTTACTTTCTACTGGCAATAAAATCAACAGTTATAACAAATCACAGGAATATCTCTGCAGAGCCCTGCAGCAATAGACACACTACAACTAGTAAGATATGGCGCACACGCGCCACGTGTAACAGTACTTCACTATGCGCCCTATGGCGCAGCAACTAAATAATCTATCTAGATGGCCAGGCCTGACCATATAACTCAGTCTCTACCTCACCCCTCCGGACGCGATCCCAGTCCGGGAACTTCCACCTGCTGTGTCTCCACACACAGCGTCTGCAGCGGTCCGGTCTCCGGCTCAACAGCGGTTGAGGATGACCAAGTCAGATGTCACCCAGGCTTGCGATGGGGGTGGAAGGCTCTTTTGGGTAGCAGCGTAAGGCCCCAGGCTTCAGGCCTTGCACCACAGCGGATCCGCACAGGAAGATCTCTCCACTGAAGTCTCGTGTCCCAAAGAGCCCAAACGCAGCCTCGCCTCCTCCTTATATAACCCCACCCATGAGTCTCTGGGGTGGAAACATTGCATCCTGGGTACCGAATGGGGTTCTGGGTAAGGTAGTCTTGAGAGTCTTAAAGGAGACCCCGCTACACACTCCCCCTACTTAAACTCTTTGGTCCCCAAAGATAATCCTAACATACACTGCGTACAACCCTAGACAACGTTGCGTATGATGTTGGCATAGGGAATTCCCACCAAAACCGAGGGGTTGAATTCCCTTGCCCACAGGTCACACTATCATGAGTGGCCTGCCTAACTGTGCCAGAGAGTGAGTGGGGGTTTCCCTCCACCAAATGAACAGTGGAGGGATCCGGATTCTCTGCACTCCTCCTGGCAATGACCACAGAATCTTCTGAGCTCTTCCCCATTTGTGGGTAGGTCAACTTTTTGGGAGGCCTTATGACTCTTCGAGCCCTTTGCTCTCTTGGGGTTTCTGGCTCTGGCGCCACAGGCTCTTCTTCCGTAGCAGGTTCGGGCAACACAGCGGGCTCTGGAACATCTGCTTCAGGGGCCGGAGGATACGTAGAGTCTCTAGGGTCCTCTTCTGAGTAAGTGTCACAGGCATCTTCCCAGTAATCTGATGAAGGACTAGATGGGATGAACTCAGTGGCTTCTGCATTCAGTTTGGAGCTCACTGAAGATGATGGGCACCCGGTTGACTCCTTCACCGGGGCCCTCTGGAGTTTCCCGCCGGCTTGCGGTTATCTGTTTTCTTCTTCTTGGGACTGGAACATGTAGCTGCAATGTGTTCAACTCCCCCACAATTAAAACAGATTATGTCCCCCCAGTCTTGCAGAGATGCGGGTGCCGAAACAGCTGGGAACAGTTCCTTTCTCGCTACCTCTTTCTCTGGACCCTGTGTGTCTTTCGCCATCAGAGAGGTTAGCATCTCTAACACCTGAGACATTTGCGATTTCAAAGTGTCCACTTCTGAGTCCCTTTCTGGAGTCATGAGTGAGTTGACCATCACTGGTGTAGGAGAATGACTTGTCTTTATCATTGCCTGATCCTTCTGCAGTGCCTCCTCATCTCTGATGATTTTTATCAAATCAGAGTAAGTCAGTGACGTTCCTCCTCCTGAGGTTTTCAGGTGCAACCAGACTGGATCCGAGCGCAAAGCTCCCTTTAAAAGACTTGCTTCATTCTTGCCGCATCTGTATCTTGGGGCATCATTCCCTTCTTCAAGACAATCTTACACAGCAACCTGTTCAGTCTCCTAACATACTCTGAAAGCTTTTCATTCGGCTGTTGGAAAGTATGTTCAAATTGGTAGACCATCTCTGTCACCTTTTCTAGCTGACCAAGCTTTTCCTGTAGCATAGCTAGACAGTCTTGAGCCGTGCAGTCTGTATTTCCAAACCGGAAACTTTTCACCACTTCTGCTGCTGCGCCTTTAAGGCTTTCTATCACTCGTTGCCTCTTTTGCGCTTCAGGCACCTACCATGCCTCCACTGCCTGCAATGCCTGTTGCACCCAAGTATCGAAGTCTTCCTCCCCTGCAGGGACAGGGAGCTTCCCTGAGAATGTCTTTAGTCTCCGGTAGCTAGTCTCTACATGCACCGTGCTTGTCTTCTGACATTTGGTTAGCAGATCCCCTATTGCCTTTATCAATTCTGGTGATATAGCAGTGGCAGGTGCCACCGGGGGCGTCACCCCATCTCCTCTTTCTGGTGAGGTACGGGCCGCAGCCTGCGATGATCCCGTTGGTGATGGTTTCTTCTTATCAGTTACTGCGTGCGCCAACCTATAGGTTCTGTTGTCTGGCGTCCGCACACACTTGCGCTTGCAAGCCTCTGGCATCCCGTCCCAGTACTCCACTAGTGCATACTGATATGAGGTGTCTGGGTCTGACTTTATCTCCGTCACCCACGGTGTGTGATCTGGGGACACTGACTTCATTAACTCCTCTACCGTCTCTGTCGACCATTCCTCCCCAGGGAGGCTGATGACTATCGAGCGGTTTGGCTCTGCCCTAGAGGCTTTGCACCACGCTTCTACTGCTTGCGGGTCCATGGGGTCCATGCCGGCACTTCTGGCGTTCACATGCTGTATCAGGATCCCGGACGAGCCCCCACGTGTAGCGATACCTTCAGCTAAGAGGGCCGCAGATTTGGTTTGGGCCCTGAAGACAGCTCCGCCAACCCCCGGCAATTTACTCGACCCCCTTCTGGCACAGTTAGTCTAGGGTAATATATATATATATATCTTATGCTCTATGGTTAAATTCAGACACCAATGCAGTGATAGAAGAATAACGAGTTTACTTTCTACTGGCAATAAAATCAACAGTTATAACAAATCACAGGAATATCTCTGCAGAGCCCTGCAGCAATAGACACACTACAACTAGTAAGATATGGTGCACACGCGCCACGTGTAACAGTACTTCACTATGCGCCCTATGGAGCAGCAACTAAATAATCTATCTAGATGGCCAGGCCTGACCATATGTTTTGCTTTACGTCTATCTAGCAAGGTTACTCTGTGGTATAACAAGGAAGCTGAGACTTCTGCAGTGTGTAAATGTGCTTTTACTATACAAGATGCTGTACATACAAAACTATTACAATATTAGGAATATACTACAAGACCGACAGATCTCTATAACAAGCAAAATGCCTAGCAAATAGAACAGCCTATGGTCTATAACTACAAATACATTTAAAGGTTACTTAACTTGGATTACGCTTTGTTCATGATCTCCATTGGCAATGATTCTTCTTGGAGATCAGGTCCTGTTCTTCTTCATGATCTTACAGCAACATGGTGTGTGTGTGTGTGTGAGCTTACTGCTTTTATGTGTGTGTCAGGCTGTTTATCATTGTTACCAAAACAGAAAACATAGATGTATTTCAACAATAGCATTGAATACAACAATGCTATCTACCTATTGTCTACTCAAAAAACGAACCTGTAATCTAAACTGTGATTTCTTTCAGTTTGAGAGCTGAAAGAAATCTCAAACAGGTAATGTTTACTGTGGCTATAGAGACATTAGCATATTGGATACAACAATGGTATCTAACCTATTGTCTACTCAAAACGAAACCTGTAATTCTTTTCAGTTTGAGAGCTGAAAGAAATCTCAAACAGGTAATGTACTAAAATACAACAATGGTATCTAATCCCATTGTCATTTGTTTGAGAGATCTACTTAAACCAAATGCTGACAGGTAATCTGACTATTGTAAAATTGTCCCATGTATCCTATGTCTGATTAATATAATAAAAATCATATTTTTAACAAACGCAATACACCATATAACTCAGTCTCTAGGGGATGAATTCTTCGCATGCAAGTCTTTAAACAGTGGTGCACATTTCAGGAACACAATTTGTAATCCAAAGGGTTAAAAGTACCAACACAGAACACTCCACTAGAGATACGTTCGGCTCAGTTCTGCTATGGATCTCCAGTGGGGCTTGAATAGAACTGGTGGGCCACGGCAGTCTGTAGGCCTAACAATAGTATACAGTATATGGATTGAGCATGTGCTCGCTCACCCCTCCGGACGCGATCCCAGTCCGGGAACTTCCACCTGCTGTGTCTCCGCACACAGCGTCTGCAGCGGTCCGGTCTCCGGCTCAACAGCGGTTGAGGATGACCAAGTCAGATGTCACCCAGGCTCGCGATGGGGGTGGAAGGCTCTTTTGGGTAGCAGCGCAAGGCCCCAGGCTTCAGGCCTTGCACCACAGCGGATCCGCACTGGAAGATCTCTCCACTGAAGTCTCGTGTCCCAAAGAGCCCGAGCGCAGCCTCGCCTCCTCCTTATATAACCCCACCCATGAGTCTCTGGGGTGGAAACATTGCATCCTGGGTACCGAATGGGGTTCTGGGTAAGGTAGTCCTGAGAGTCTTAAAAGAGACCCCGCTACAGTTGTAACATGACAAAATGTAAAAAATTTCAAGGGATATGAATATTTTTTCAAGACACTGTAGATAGGCTGCAAAATAGCATTGATGTGGGCTAAGAATCTCATCCATCATTCGCTGGAATGTAACGGAAGCTTCATTTAACCCAAAGGGCATCCCCACATACTGCCATAAGCCCTCCAGAGTTGCAAAAGCATTTTTTTATTTTGCTTACTCTGTCAGGGGAACCTATCAATACCCTCTAGTGAGATCAAGAATGGTTATGTACCTAGCGGGACCCAACTTCTCTACTAATTCATCAACCTGGGCATAGGCGCCAGGTGTGCCTGGACACACCCTAATCACTACGAGTTGTGCAGATTCCCCTGTACTGCCTGGGCTTCACCCGTGTTGGCCAGCTCTCCCCGCCTAACAGTGCTGCTGGCTTCCCTCCTCTCCTCCCGGCTGCTGCGTGGAATGTTTCAGGATGAGGAGCGAGGAAACAGGCTTATAAATATGTAATTTCTAAATGAACATTCACTGTGTTCATTCATAACTGAAGCGTAGGAAACAGTGTTTATTATGCTTCAGTTTGTGAATGAACAGGGAGCTGCTCTGCACAGAGCACTTCCCATCTATTCACTGTCCAGTGCAGCTTAGGCTACAGAGAAAGGCATGTGTGTTTGAGCTTTGGGGTGCACACCCTAATGCAATAGGCTGTGCACACCTATGAACCCAGGTGGCACTTTAAGAGGGGCAGCAACAGGGGCGCATTGAGGACCTGAGGCTCCCTCCCTCTGGCTCCCTGCCCAAAATGGTTGCTAGTCGTGACCCGCCTGGCGTCTAGCAACCAGTGACATCATGAGGAGAAGGGGAGAGAAAGACCCCAGCATTCAGAGCGGAGGAGGATTTCATTTCCGGGCTCCTCCGCTAGCTCCACCCACCTCCCCCCCCCCCCCCGTATGTTCTCCGGAGGCAGGCAGCTGAAATATCATGAAGAACTGACAGCAGTACACAGAGAGAGAGAGAGCTGGAATAAAACCTTTAAAGAGTTTAGGTAAAAAAAGGCAAATCAAAGCACTTGCAAGCAGATGAGGTATCAGGCTTAGGGTCATCGGTCAGGTCTCCCCCAGCAGTCAGCGTTCTGTTCTGAACTGTGAGCATCTCTAACATCCACCAGCTCTGTGATGTCATCATGGAGAAGTGGAAGAGGACTCCAGTGGCAACCTGTGAAGCTCTGATGAACTCCATGCCCAAGAGGGTTAAGGCAGTGCTGGAAAATAATGGTGGCCACACAAAATATTGACACTTTGGGCCCAATTTGGAAATTTTCACTTAGGGGTGTACTCACTTTTGTTGCCAGCGGTTTAGACAATAATGGCTGTGTGTTGAGTTATTTTGAGGGGACAGCAAATTTACACTGTTATACAAGCTGTACACTCACTACTTTACATTGTAGCAAAGTGTCATTTCTTCAGTGTTGTCACAAAAAACATAGAATAAAATAATTTCAAAAATGTGAGGGGTGTACTTACTTTTGTGAGATACTGTAAATGTTACCTTGTATTTATATGCGGAAAAACAATAACACTTTGTAAAAAAAGAAAACGTGTGATTATTTATTTCATATTCACATGATTGGATAACTGAAGTTTCTCTGAGGCTGATTTACTAAGTTGAGTTGAGAATCTTCGCTCAATAAATTGTAGCTGTGTTCACTTTGAATAGCCAGTCGTGTGCAGATTTAATAAATAAAAATAATTCTCGGTAAATCAGGTGTATTTTTATGAAAATGTTTCTATACTTCACAAAGTTCTTCTTTTGCCCAGGCTATTCTGGCTTGTTTTTAAAGTGTTACTAAACCCAGGAGCCTGCATTCAGTATATATTTGCTCCCACAAAGACCTTTTTCCTGACTGACTTCATGGCAGCCTACGTGTGGGTTAACCCCGCCTCCTCTCCAATGCTATAGGACCCCATACCCATAAAAGTAAGCTCACCTCTCAGCATTGTGTTCCTTTTTTGTCCTCCTCCAATGGATCTGAAGCATGCACGGCGGTGCAGATCTCTGGATGGATGGATCGTCGGTCGGATGGATGGATGGCACACCTTCAAAGCGGTGCAGCTCGGAACCCAGCCATGGGCGGGTGGAGAGCTTTCAGCAACCATAAATCAACATGGATGGGAGTTGCTGCAGTGTGCCCAAGATCCCTCGGCTGACAAGGTCTGCTACTTCATTTTTCTTCCATGGCAGTCGCATCTTTGTTATATCTGTTTGTTTGTCCCATGCCCCTGCTCTCTCTAATGGCGGTTGGAACGCTCTGCGTTCCAGCCCACAGCGGTGACCCGAGTCTCGGGCGCTGCTGCCATTCGCGCATGCGCAGTGCCCGCTCCCAGAGCGAGGCTTGGTTCGCGCATGTGCAGTCCGGCGGGTCTCTCGGCGACCGCGCAGGCGCAGATGGGAGATCCTCCTCCACGCAGGTGCATTGGATGGACAGCGGTGATGTCACAGGCAGGCGGGGAATTTAAAAGCTGATGCTCGCCTGTGTCATTTGGGATCTCCCCTGACAGGCGAGCAGAGGCTACTGGATTTCCCTGCACAAAAGGTCAGTGTGCTCGTAAATTTAAAGGCAGACTTGAAATGTTTTATCTGTGCTAACTTTTCCTTCTCTTATAGTCTATGAGTGTATGTAATGTGTCGTTTCACTGTATATTGCCTAGCGTCATATAGTGCGTTTTTTGTTAAAGGGCAAGTTACCTATGTATTTATTTTTTTGTATGATACTGTAGGTTTTCTTGGTCAACCTGTCTCTATTGTGACTCTTTAGTCCAGAAGTTATGGACCATTCACCGCTTACATGTGGCCAGCCCTCACGCACAAGGTATGTGCGGGAGAGGGGAGGGCTTGGGGTTCAGTCGCAAGTAGTGTTGCTTGATGGCTTGTCTTTCTCCCCCCAATCCCCCTTTTTTCCTTTAGCCCTTCCGCAGATCTTCAACTTGACTCAGACCTTGCCATGCCGCAGCATGCGTCAACATCAAAATCAAAACACAGACGTGATTCCCCGTCTGCATCTCACCACCAGAGGAGAAGCTCCCATTCCTCCTCCAGACACTGCCCCCACGGCCAGAACAGTTATTCTGATCAGAGAGCCTGCTGGGGATGCGGCTCACGAGTCCCAGAGGGCAAATCGTTATGCAGCCATTGCTATGCCCATGCGGTTGGGGAAAAAGAGACAGAAGATCAACGAATCGAGTCTCTAGTAAAACAGGTGGTGCCACGCTCTCTAAAGGAGATGGATGCTTCTCACGTACAAAGCCAGTCCAGCACTACTAGATCTGGCTCCCCGGCTGATGTGGTCCGTGAAGTCCCAGGTCCTTCCCAGCCCTACGCATCTTCGCCTCTTCCCTCGGAAGGAGAATTGGAGAGTGATGAAGAGAGTGTGGAATTTGATTTCTCTCAAGTGACTCCGCTTATTAAGGCGGTCAAAGAGGCTCTTATGTGGGAAGACCCATCTACTCCCGCAGCTAAACAGAAAAAAAAATTCAAGCGCCTGGGGAAAGAGCTCCCAAGTTTTCCGCTTTTGGCCGAACTAAAGGGCATCTTTGACGAGGAGTGGAGCAAAGTGGACAGGAAGTCCTTGATGATGAATAAAGCCGCCAGAATGTATCCCTTCAAGGCAGATGAAATAAAATACCTGGAGAATATTCCTCCTGTGGACGCAGCAGTAATGCGTCTGGCTAAACACGTCACGCTCCCTCTAGAAGACGCAGTCTCCTTTAAGGACAGTCTTGATAGAAGAATGGATCAGGACCTTAAAAGAATTTACGGTCTTGCTGGGACAGCTTGTAAACCCGCCCCAGCCTTGGCAGCCATGTCTAAGGCTATGGAGGCATGGACATAGAATGTAGATTCCTTTCTCAAAGGCGTTTCAGAAGAACTGGCCAGTAACTCAGCAGCAGAGCTAAAACTAGCAGTGGCCTTCTTGGGAGAAGCATCGGTTGATTTGATCCGTCTACTGTCCAGGATTATGCTATCCTCAGTTACAGCTAAACAAGCCCTATGGCTACGCCCTTGGCAGGCTGACCCATCTTCTAAGCAAACGTGGTGCAAGATTCCTTTCGAAGGATCATCGCTGTTTGGTAATAAACTAGATGATGCCATAGCTAAGGCCACAGGGTCGAAGGAAAATCTGGCTTTCTTCCACAGGACAAGCGTTCACAGGGTTGAAGAAAGCCCCAGTTCAGAACACGCAGCCCGGAGCGTTCGAGGGAAGCACGCTCCTATAGACCCGGCCGGGACTTCAGAAGAAACTGGAGTAGAGGCCAAGCGTCCTTTCGCAAGCCAGCAAAGAGCCAAGTGTCCAGTGGTCGCGATCAGGCTAAATCCTTTTGAGATTTTGCCCGCCCAGGCGGGTCGGGTAGGAGCACGCCTGCTCCTCTTCTGGCACGTGTGGGTGGTCTCAATCTCAGACTTCTGGCTCGTCAGGACAGTGTCGTCAGGTCACGCATGGTCCTTCTCCAGCATTCCTCCCCCCAGATTTATCTCAATCCTACTTCCAAGTACGGGAGAGCAAAAACAGGCCTTACTGTTCTACGTAGACCTGCTGAAAACCCAGGGAGCAGTAGTGTGTGTCCCAGAGGAACAACAGTTCCAGGGTGTGTACTCCCCCCTTTGCTTAGTCCAAAAGAAAAGCAGTGCCTGGCGCCCGGTAATAGATCTGACGTATCTGAACAAGTTCATAAGGCACGGAAAATTCAAAATGGAGACTCTGTCAACAATCCAACAAGCCATTCAACCAGGCGACTGGATGATTTTGATAGACCTGAAAGATGCCTATTTCCACGTGCCAGTGGCAAAGGACTTTTTAAAGTACCTCCGGTTCCATATCGGGCAGGAACATTGTCATGGATCTGCCACCTAAGGGTTAATAGTGCAGACTGATTTCAGTGATTGGCAACAGGCTGCCTTATTTAAACACCTCAGCAGCACTGTGTCTTCGCTGCCTGATCTGCAGTTCATACCTGTTCCAGTGTCTTCCTGTGATCTGATCTGTTTCCTGTGTTTGACCCGGCTTGTTTGACTACGATTGATCTCTGTTATCCTGATCCCGGCCTGCCTTGTAACCATGCTCAGCTCTACACTGCTTGATTTCCTGTTGCCGAACTTTGTCTGTATCCTGACTAGTGATGAGCCGAACACCCCCGGGTTCGGTTCGCACCAGAACCCGCGAACGGACCGAAAGTTCGCTGCGAACATTAGAACCCTATTAAATACAATGGATGCGAACGTTCGGATTCTAAAGTGCTAATTATAACGACTATTATCCATGTTATTGTCCGAAACAGAGTTTGGGAACCCGGCTTCTGCACCAGGGGACATGTATCAATGCAAAAAGAAGTTTTAAAAACTGACGTTTTCCGGGAGCAGTCATTTTAATGATGCATAAAGTGAAAAAAAAAAGTCAAATATTCCTTTAAATATTGTACCTGGGGGGTGTCTAAAGTATGCCTGTGAAGTGCCACGTGTTTCCCGTGTTTAGAACTGTCCCTGCACAAAATAACATTTCTAAAGGGAAAAAAGTAATTTAAAACTGCTTGCGGCTTTAATGCAATGTCTGGTCCCGGTAATATGGATGAAAATCTTTAGGAAAAATGGCATAGCTACCCCATCAACCCCCCCCCCCTACCCCAGCCCATTACCAGCCCCTTTGGGTCTTGTATGGATATTAAGGGGAACCCCGCACACAAAATAAAAAAGGACCTATATACTCTGAACAGCCGTATACAGGCGGTGCATACAAGACAGGGACTGTAGGTTTGTTCTTATGTAGAATCTGTTTATAATTTTGAACAGCTGCATTGTTTAAGTGGAGCTCCATGGCAAATTCCTTTTTTTTTTTTTTTTGTAAAACATAGGGAACGGTTATCACCACTGTCACATTTTTTTTGCTGTCTGTGCCCCTGTTCAGAACATTTCACCTCACTTTGCGTCCCAATGACAACTGTTTTTGAAATGTGGTGTTCTTATTGAAACAAGGATTGGTGATAAAGCATCAGTAGAGAGGAGACACCTTTCTCCCATATTAATTCTTACAGGAGAGAATTTTCCTTCCAAGGGGTAGATTTCCTCTCACTTCCTGTTGTGTTCTTCCGTTTGCAAGTAGTAGTAGTTTGTAAGTTGGATGTTTGAAAGTAGGGACCTTCCGTATATACTCTGCAGAAATTGGCCCCTTAGATGTTGGTGTTGGCACAACACTGAAAGCACAGTTATTCTTGGTGGGTGCTGGAACGCCCTTCTGTCAAGTATAATATCAGGAATTGTAATAACATATAATTGTTGATCAGTGGTAGTAAAAATTGGCCCTTTGATGGTGGTGCTGGTGCCCCAACACTGTAAGGCCTGACAGTTACTCTTGGTGGGCGCAGCAATGGTCCCTGCTGTGAATTATTAGATCAATAATTATAATTGCATGCCCCTGTTGAACAGGGGCTGAAAAATTGGGCCTTTGGTGGTGGTGGTGGTGGTGATGGTGGTGCTGGTGCCACAACACTGTAAGGCCTGACAGTTACTCTTGGTGGGCGCAGCAATGCTCCCTGCTGTGAATTATTAGATCAATAATTATAATTGCATGCCCCTGTTGAACAGGGGCTGAAAAATTGGGCCTTAGGCACTGGTGGCACAACACTGCAACCCCTCACAGATACTGTACTTGGAGCACAGCAATGAGGCCTGTTGCAAAGTATTGCATCAAAAATTTTAATTACACGCCCCTGTTAAACAGGGGCTGAAAAATTGGGCCTTAGCCACTGGTGGCGTCACCCATAAACCAAAATGATCTTCCAAGCTATCATCGTTAATCGTATCATTGAGGAGGAGGAGGAGGATAGCCAGTCAACATAACAGCACAGGCACTCAGCATCAGCATCAGTCTTGAAGGGATGTGACATTTTAAAATCAATTAGTCTGTTATATCAGCATCTGGTGTGTGGTAGCTGGTGGTGATCCAAGACTGGTTCATCTTGATGAAAGTCAGTCGATCAAGCGAGTCGGTGGACAGGCGCACCCTGTGATCCGTGACAAATCCTCCAGCAGCACTGAATGTGCGTTCTGAAAGAACGCTGGATGCAGGACAGGCCAGTAGCTCAATTGCATACTGTGCAAGCTCTGGCCAGTGATCCATCCTCAAGACCCAGTAAGCCAGAGGATTTTCGGTGGGGAAGGTGTCCAAGTCTGACCTTGCCCCTAGGTATTCCTGCACCATGTATATCAGATGCTGGCGATGGTTGCTGGAACCGATCATACTTTGGGGCTGCGGACTAAAGAATTGTCTGAATGCATCGGTCAGACGGCCACCTTCCCCACCGCTCCTTCTTTGACTGGCCGAAGCCTCAGCAACTCGTTGTCCAGGACCAGGAGTTTGTAACCTCCCAGTCTCTGGGAACGCGTTGCACAGACCTTTCTGCAAGGCCTCCCGGAGTTGTCTCATCCTCTGCTCCCTCTGCGACGGTACGATAAGGTCCGCAACCTTACCCTTGTACCGTGGATCAAGGAGAGTGGCCAGCCAGTAATGGTCCCTCTCCTTGATCCGAAGAATACGAGGATCCTTCCGCAGACTTTGCAGGATCAGGGAGGCCATGCAGCGTAGGTTAGCTGAGGCATTCAGTCCGGAGTCCTCTGGGTCACTGGGTCACTAAGGACGACATGACCTGCAGCCACCTCCTCCCAGCCACGTACAAGTCCACTGGTTTCTTGGGACTGTAAATCATCCCTAAAAGACTGCTGCTGATGATGCTGAGTGCCAGCCTCCACCTCCATGCTGACACAATTCTCCTCCTCCTCCTCCTCCTCTTCCTGTGCGATGGGTGGGACAGAAGGAACACTAGGTAAAGGGGGCCTTGAGAGGCAAGGAAGTCCTCCTCTTCCTGCCTCTGTTCTGCCTCAAGTGCCCTGTCCATTATTCCACGCAGCGTGTGCTCCAACAGGTGGACAAGAGGTACAGTGTCACTGATGCATGCACTGTCACTGCTCACCATCCTCGTGGCCTCCTCAAATGGTGCCAGGACAGTGCATGCATCCCTGATCATGCCCCACTGGCGTGGTGAAAAAAAACCGAGCTCCCCTGTCCCTGTCCTGGTGCCGTAGTCGCACAGGTACTCATTGATGGCCCTCTGCTGCGTGTGCAGCCGCTGCAGCATGGCCAACGTTGAGTTCCACCTGGTGGGCATGTCACATATAAGGCGGTTCTTGGGCAGGTTCAACTCCTTTTGAAGCTCAGCCAGGCGAGCACTGGCATTATAAGATCTGCGGAAATGCACACAGACTTTCCTGGCCTGCCTCAGGACATCCTGTAAGCCCGGGTACCTGCCCAAGAACCGCTGCACCACCAGGTTAAGGACGTGAGCCATACAGGGCACATGGGTCAGTTGTCCCTGTCGGAGGGCGGAGAGGAGGTTGGTGCCATTGTCGCAAACCACCATTCCTGGCTTAAGCTGGCGTGGCGTCAACCACCTCTCGGCCTGCCCCTGCAGAGCAGACAGGACCTCTGCCCCAGTGTGGCTCCTGTCCCCCAAACACACCAGCGCAAGCACGGCATGGCATCTTTTTGCCTGCGTACTTGCGTAGCCCCTTGAACACCTACGGAGCACCGCTGGTTCCAAGGACAAACCACAGGAAGAGGCCATGGAGGAAGAAGAAGAGGAGGGGGTGGAGGAGAGAGGTGTGTCACAACCAGTAGTAGCATTTTGGAGGCGTGGCGGTGGAACAACCTCCAACACTACTGCACCTTGTCCTGCATCCTTCCCAGCTGCCAAAAGAGTGACCCAATGGGCCGTGAAAGAAAGGTAACGTCCCTGTCCATGCCTGCTGGACCATAATATGCACCTTACCGCTGACCGCCCTGTCCAGCGAGGCCAAGACATTGCCTTCCACATGCCTGTAGAGAGCCGGAATAGCCTTCCGTGCGAAAAAGTGTCGTTTGGGAACCTGCCACTGAGGAACCGCACATTGCACAAACTCACGGAAGGGGGCCGAGTCTACCAACTGAAAAGGCAGCAGTTGAAGCGCTAGCAATTTAGCCAAGCTAGCATTCAACCGCTGGGCATGTGGATGGCTGGGAGTGAACTTCTTTTGACGGTCCAGCAGCTGGGGCAGGGAAATTTGCCTGCTAGAATCGGACGTTGGTGTACTGCTAGCAGAGTGCCCGCAAGTACTTGCCTGTGACACACCTAATTCTATACCTTCATTCCTTTCAGCGCAGGTTTCAGAGAGGAGTGAAGGTATAGTGGGGTTGGAGATCCCAGCTGATGCGGTGCAAGAAGAGGTCAGCTTTGTTCTTTGGTGTGGGTCTTTAAGGTAGGCTTGCCAACGAGCTGCATGGCAGGTCAACATATGTCTGATCAAGCATGTGGTGCCCAAGCGGCTGATGTTTTGGCCACGCGATATACGCTTGAGACATATGTTGCAAACAGCAGCTGTGCGATCTGATGCACTCGCCTCAAAAAAGGCCCACACCAAAGAACTTTTTGCATGACGGGCAGAGGCAGCGCCCTGCACAGGCGGAGCTCTGCGGTGTGATTCCGTCGGTGTGCTGCCCATACGCTGGCCACTCAAGGGCATCCTGCCTCGTTGGAGATGTGCCTCCTCCTCATCCTCCTCCTCCTCCTCTCTCCTATTAGGCACCCACGTGGAGTCAGTTACCTCATCATCCCCTCCCTCCTCATCACTGGAGCCAATCTGGCAATATGCTGCAGCTGCTGGAGCATGACTGCCAGATTGGTGTCCTTCTTGAGCATCCCCTCTCTCTGCTCTCACGCTGCTGCCTTCCTCTAGCTGGGTATCATCATCAGATCCTTCCAAACGCTGGGCATCCTCCTGGAGCATGTACCCAACACTGTGCTCAAACAGTTCGGGGGACTCCTCAGGAGGAGGGCATGGTGGGTCTAGGGAAGGATTGACTAATGAAGATAATGATACCAGAGAAGAGGACGCTTTGGCAGCTGCTTTGCCAGTACCCTGAGCCTGGGTGAGAGAGGATGAGGAGGATGAGGTGGGCTTGGTCATCCACTCTACCAAGTCTTCGGCATGATGTGGCTCAACATGTCCAGCTGCCGAAAACAAGGACAAGCGTGTCCCATGGCCATGTGCTGATGACAATGCACCGCGTACACGACCAGCACTGTTGCCCCCAGACACAGAGCCTGCTTGCCCTCTTTTTTTGCCTCCTGACTGTCTGCCTCTCCTTGGTTGCCTTCCAGACATTTTAATGGATGGCCTGCAGGGAGATGGGAAAAACAGCAATAAGGGCTACCTTCAGGTGTATACTGAGCAGGAGGCTTAGCAACACTGACACTGTCCCCTGCCTATCCTTCTCTGTCCCTAAACACAAGGATTGAAAATATGGTTCAGCAAAATAGTTTTAGAACAGAATAGCACACTGACACTTTCCCTCACTGTACCTCTCTGTCCCTCAACTCAAGGATTGAAAATATGGAACAGCAAATTTGGTTTAGAACAGAACAGCACACTGTCAGTTTCACTCACTGTACCTCTCTGTCCCTCAACTCAAGGATTGAAAATATGGAACAGCAAATTTGGTTTAGAACAGAACAGCACACTGTCAGTTTCACTCACTGTACCTCTCTGTCCCTCAACTCAAGGATTGAAAATATGGTCCAGCAAAATAGTTTTAGAACAGAATAGCACACTGACACTTTCCCTCACTGTACCTCTCTGTCCCTCAACTCAAGGATTGAAAATATGGAACAGCAAATTTGGTTTAGAACAGAACAGCACACTGTCAGTTTCACTCACTGTACCTCTCTGTCCCTCAACTCAAGGATTGAAAATATGGAACAGCAAATTTGGTTTAGAACAGAACAGCACACTGTCAGTTTCACTCACTGTACCTCTCTGTCCCTCAACTCAAGGATTGAAAATATGGTTCAGCAAAATAATTTTAGAACAGAATAGCACACTGACACTTTCCCTCACTGTACCTCTCTGTCCCTCAACTCAAGGATTGAAAATATGGAACAGCAAATTTGGTTTAGAACAGAACAGCACACTGTCAGTTTCACTCACTGTACCTCTCTGTCCCTCAACTCAAGGATTGAAAATATGGAACAGCAAATTTGGTTTAGAACAGAACAGCACACTGTCAGTTTCACTCACTGTACCTCTCTGTCCCTCAACTCAAGGATTGAAAATATGGAACAGCAAATTTGGTTTAGAACAGAACAGCACACTGTCAGTTTCACTCACTGTACCTCTCTGTCCCTCAACTCAAGGATTGAAAATATGGAACAGCAAATTTGGTTTAGAACAGAACAGCACACTGTCAGTTTCACTCACTGTACCTCTCTGTCCCTCAACTCAAGGATTGAAAATATGGAACAGCAAATTTGGTTTAGAACAGAACAGCACACTGTCAGTTTCACTCACTGTACCTCTCTGTCCCTCAACTCAAGGATTGAAAATATGGTTCAGCAAAATAATTTTAGAACAGAATAGCACACTGACACTTTCCCTCACTGTACCTCTCTGTCCCTCAACTCAAGGATTGAAAATATGGAACAGCAAATTTGGTTTAGAACAGAACAGCACACTGTCAGTTTCACTCACTGTACCTCTTTGTCCCTCAACTCAAGGATTGAAAATATGGTCCAGCAAAATAGTTTTAGAACAGAATAGCACACTGACACTTTCCCTCACTGTACCTCTCTGTCCCTCAACTCAAGGATTGAAAATATGGAACAGCAAATTTGGTTTAGAACAGAACAGCACACTGTCAGTTTCACTCACTGTACCTCTCTGTCCCTCAACTCAAGGATTGAAAATATGGTTCAGCAAAATAATTTTAGAACAGAATAGCACACTGACACTTTCCCTCACTGTACCTCTCTGTCCCTCAACTCAAGGATTGAAAATATGGAACAGCAAATTTGGTTTAGAACAGAACAGCACACTGTCAGTTTCACTCACTGTACCTCTCTGTCCCTCAACTCAAGGATTGAAAATATGGAACAGCAAATTTGGTTTAGAACAGAACAGCACACTGTCAGTTTCACTCACTGTACCTCTCTATCCCTCAACTCAAGGATTGAAAATATGGTTCAGCAAAATAATTTTAGAACAGAATAGCACACTGACACTTTCCCTCACTGTACCTCTCTGTCCCTCAACTCAAGGATTGAAAATATGGAACAGCAAATTTGGTTTAGAACAGAACAGCACACTGTCAGTTTCACTCACTGTACCTCTCTGTCCCTCAACTCAAGGATTGAAAATATGGAACAGCAAATTTGGTTTAGAACAGAACAGCACACTGTCAGTTTCACTCACTGTACCTCTCTGTCCCTCAACTCAAGGATTGAAAATATGGTTCAGCAAAATAATTTTAGAACAGAATAGCACACTGACACTTTCCCTCACTGTACCTCTCTGTCCCTCAACCCAAGGATTGAAAATATGGAACAGCAAATTTGGTTTAGAACAGAACAGCACACTGTCAGTTTCCCTCACTGTACCTCTCTGTCCCTCAACTCAAGGATTGAAAATATGGAACAGCAAATTTGGTTTAGAACAGAACAGCACACTGTCAGTTTCACTCACTGTACCTCTCTGTCCCTCAACTCAAGGATTGAAAATATGGTCCAGCAAAATAGTTTTAGAACAGAATAGCACACTGACACTTTCCCTCACTGTACCTCTCTGTCCCTCAACTCAAGGATTGAAAATATGGAACAGCAAATTTGGTTTAGAACAGAACAGCACACTGTCAGTTTCACTCACTGTACCTCTCTGTCCCTCAACTCAAGGATTGAAAATATGGAACACCAAATTTGGTTTAGAACAGAACAGCACACTGTCAGTTTCACTCACTGTACCTCTCTGTCCCTCAACTCAAGGATTGAAAATATGGTTCAGCAAAATAATTTTAGAACAGAATAGCACACTGACACTTTCCCTCACTGTACCTCTCTGTCCCTCAACTCAAGGATTGAAAATATGGAACAGCAAATTTGGTTTAGAACAGAACAGCACACTGTCAGTTTCACTCACTGTACCTCTCTGTCCCTCAACTCAAGGATTGAAAATATGGTCCAGCAAAATAGTTTTAGAACAGAATAGCACACTGACACTTTCCCTCACTGTACCTCTCTGTCCCTCAACTCAAGGATTGAAAATATGGAACAGCAAAATTGGTTTCGAACAGAATAGCACACTGACACTTTCCCTCACTGTACCTCTCTGTCCCTACAAACAAGATTTAGCACAAAATAGCACACTGACACTTTCCCTCACTGTACCTCTCTGTCCCTACAAACAAGATTTAGCACAAAATAGCACACTGACACTTTCCCTCACTGTACCTCTCTGTCCCTAAACTCAAGGATTGAAAATATGGTTCAGCAAGATTGGTTTAGAACAGAATAGCACACTGACACTTTCCCTCACTGTACCTCTCTGTCCCTACAAACAAGGATTAGCACAGAATAGCACACTGTCACTGACACTCTCCCTACCTATCCTTATCTGTCCCTAAACACAAGGAATCCAGGATTATGTAAAGGAAAAATAATGACACTGCCCCTGCCTATGCTTCTCTTTCCCTACTCCGGACGGAACACACTACACAAGGCCGCCGCGCTGGCGGCCTTTTATAGTGTGGGGCGTGTACTAAACCCCCTCAGCAATAATTGGCCACAGGCATCCTGCCTGTGGCCAATCATTGCTCTCCTCGCTGCCGGCGCTGTGATTGGCCAAGCATGCGGGGTCACAGTGCATGCTTGGCCAATCACAGCGCCTGGATGACACTGCGATGGCGTAGTGCATTGTGGGCCGTTCGCGTCACTCGAATTTGGCGCGAACGGCCCAAATAGTTCGATCTTCGTCGAACGATCGAACAGCCGATGTTCGAGTCGAACATATGTTCGACTCGAACACGAAGCTCATCCCTAATCCTGACCATTCTCTGCCTGTCGTCTATACCTACATCTGATCGTCTGTTACCAAACCCGGCTTGTCTGACTACGTATTCAGTGTCTCCCCAGCCAGTGCACCTACCAGCCTGCTTCCTGTTCCCTGCTGCACCAGCTGAACTGACAAGACCAAAGACGAACCAGGCACCCATACACCGCCAGGCTCTTGCGGCCACTGTTGCAACATCGGTGGCCCTTGAGCCGGGGTTGTACGAGAGGCCTTCCCACTGCACGTCAGGCTCATCCGGCAGGTACGTTACAGTATCAGGCAGCCATGTCTGAGCCTGCAAGTGGGAAGTCGGCCATGGATGACATCTGCCAGCACCTTGCAGCCCTTACCCAAGCAGTCAAATCTCTACAGGAGGGTTATACGCAACTGGAACAACGTGTACAGACTCTAGCTACACCAGCAAGCACTGCTGCACCTTCTGCCTCAAGGACTGCTACTGCAGTAACTTCAGTGGTGATGCTACGACGAAAAAGGGAACGGCGCCCTCTAAATGCAGCAAGTAAAAAACAGTTTTTAATTAAAAGATTAAAATACACTCACAATTGAGCAGTGGTAATCAAGCGTGTCAGGGGTTGACAGGAACTTCATCCGCAGATCCTCAGGGGTGATGGTGGTTTCACGGGCAGTTGGGCTGGAGTCCTCGATCCTGTGTCTCTTCCCGCACTGGATGTTGAGCAGCGCCGGCCGGAAACTTGGGTCTGGACTGTGTGTGCTCCGTGGGGTCCTGGGGTCATCACTTCCGGGTCAGAGGTATGCGGGAGGTGCTCCGTGGGGTCATCACTTCCGGGTCAGAGGTATGCGGGAGGTGCTTCCTCCCGCATACCTCTGACCCGGAAGTGATGACCCCAGGACCCCACGGAGCACACACAGTCCAGACCCAAGTTTCCGGCCGGCGCTGCTCAACATCCAGTGCAGGAAGAGACACAGGATCGAGGACTCCTGCCCAACTGCCCGTGAAACCACCATCACCCCTGAGGATCTGCGGATGAAGTTCCTGTCAACCCCTGACACGCTTGATTACCACTGCTCAATTGTGAGTGTATTTTAATCTTTTAATAAAAAACTGTTTTTTACTTGCTGCATTTAGAGGGCGCCGTTCCCTTTTTCGTCCTGTCTGTTCCAGAGCCTCTTCTAGCTTCCAATCTGAACTGGCAGCCATCTAATCAATCTCAGCAATCTCGCCCTAAACTTTTCTTCCATACATGGACATACATATTTACTTTTGAACTATTAATAACTGAGCCTTCACAACTCCACCCAGTGCATTACCCCTCCCCCTCCTTTCCCTTGTTATAGATCTCTATACAGCCCTTTCCAAAGTGCGCCATACCAAACCAAACTTTTTTCTTGTTTTCAGTGGTGATGCTGCCCCCTGAACCCAGAGTTCCAGCGCCAGAGAGATTTTCAGGTGACCGGGGAAAATTTCGATCCTTCCGCAACGCATGTGAACTGTACTTCGCCCTGCAACCTCAAACTTTCTCCCTTGAAACCACCAAAGTAGGATTCATCATATCACTGCTTCAGGGTGAGCCCCAGTCCTGGGCTCATCGGATGTTGGAAAAGAACGATGTATTGTTACAGTCCATGTCCGCCTTCTTCGGCGCGATGGCTGAATTATACGACGACCCGCAACGAACCACCACAGCAGAGGCTGCCCTTCATGCACTCCAGCAAGGCCGCAGAACGGCCGAAGATTATGTTACAGACTTTAGACGCTGAAGTGCAGACACACAGTGGAATGATGCAGCCCTGCGACACCAGTTCCGCTTGGGGTTATCAGAAGGTCTGAAAGACGAATTGGCACGTGTCGGAGTCCCAAATACCCTGGAGGCCCTTATCACACTGGCCATTCAAATTGACCGTCGTCTACGTGAGCGACGATCCGAAAGATCAGCCCAGCAGCCACGTCCAGTCTGGACGATGCCCCGGATCCCAGCTCCCACTCACTCTGCCACAGGTCAGTCACCCTTTTTGCAAATTACGGTTTTCACCCATCCTTCTTGCCCGACTTTATTCCAGAGACCACAGTTCCTGCTGTCCAAGACACAGTGGATTTCCTAAACCGCAACAATAAGTTGCTTCAAGAAGCGGTTACCAAGGCACAAGCAGCAAGCAAGATGGCTTTTGACAGGAAAAGGAGGGGTGAACTGATTCTCCACCCGGGAGACCAGGTATGGTTGTCTACTACGAATCTCAGGTTGGCATGTCCCTCAAAGAAACTGGCACCTAAATTTGTGGGACCATTCCCAGTCAAGAGGAAACTTAATGAGGTTGCTTATGAATTATCTTTACCTGATTCACTTAAGATACATCCTGTCTTCCATGTTTCTCTCTTGAAACCCACAGTCCCTGACTCTTTTCCAGATAGAGTATCCAAGCCACCAGAACCTGTGACCATCAATGGAGAAGAGGAGTATGAGGTGGAGGCTATCATAGACTGTAGGAGAAGAAGGAATCAGGTACAGTACCTGGTTAAGTGGAAAGGTTATGGCCCGGAGGATAACTCTTGGGAGGTTGAACAAGATGTGCACGCCAGAGACCTTGTTAATGCCTTTTTTCGCAGAAATCCACAGAAGAGAGACCTGTTGGGCACCCGGAGGTTGCCCGTAAGGGGGGGCAATGTCATGGATCTGCCACCTAAGGGTTAATAGTGCAGACTGATTTCAGTGATTGGCAACAGGCTGCCTTATTTAAACACCTCAGCAGCACTGTGTCTTCGCTGCCTGATCTGCAGTTCATACCTGTTCCAGTGTCTTCCTGTGATCTGATCTGTTTCCTGTGTTTGACCCGGCTTGTTTGACTACGATTGATCTCTGTTATCCTGATCCCGGCCTGCCTTGTAACCACGCTCAGCTCTACACTGCTTGATTTCCTGTTGCCGAACTTTGCCTGTATCCTGACCATTCTCTGCCTGTCGTCTATACCTATATCTGATCGTCTGTTACCAAACCCGGCTTGTCTGACTACGTATTCAGTGTCTCCCCAGCCAGTGCACCTACCAGCCTGCTTCTTGTTCCCTGCTGCACCAGCTAAACTGACAAGACCAAAGACGAACCAGGCACCCATACACCGCCAGGCTCTTGCGGCCACTGTTGCAACATCGGTGGCCCTTGAGCCGGGGTTGTACGAGAGGCCTTCCCACTGCACGTCAGGCTCATCCGGCAGGTACGTAACAAACATCTACAATTCATCTGCCTACCGTTCGGTTTGACAACTTCCCCTCGGGTTTTCACCAACGTCCTCTTGGCCGTAGTGGCCCTCATCAGGTTAAAGGGTGTGCGTCTTTACCATTATTTAGACGACCTCTTAGTTCTGTCTCAAAACAGAGAACAGTTGCTGGTGCACAGAGAACAAGTGATCTCAACCCTTTCCAGCTTTGGATGGCTTCTAAACTTGGAGAAAAGCCACCTGGTCCCAGCCCAACGCCTAATTTACTTAGGGGCTCAGTTCAACACAGTGGAGAACACCATCTCCTTACCAGTAGAGAAGATTCCGGTGATTCGGAAGAGGATTTCTCGCGCCCTGGATGCTCCTCATCTGAAAGCATCACAATGCCTAAGAATCATTGGCACAATGGTCTCCAAGACCCCCATGGTCAAATGGGCTCTATGGAGGTTACGCCCTTTTCAGTCAGGGTTCCTCGGGCAGTGGAAGTCAGGGGACAAGAGTCAACTCATCCACATATCCGCAAACATGAGAAACGGCCTCTTCTGGTGGCTCCAACTCAAGAATTTGCAAAACTATCACTCCATTGCCCCCATCTCCTGGGTTACAGTCACAACCGACGCCAGCGCCTCAGGCTGGGGGGCTCTCTGTGGTCAGAACCTAGCTCAAAGCAGATGGGATGCTCGTCTTCACAACCCTGGCTCAAACGCCCTGGAGCTCAGGGTGGCCTGGTGCGCCCTCCAATCTTTCTCTCGGTTCCTGAAAGGAGAGTCGGTATTGTTAAGGATGGACAACACAACAGCAGTGTCGTATGTGAAGAGGCAAGGAGGGACCCGGAGTTCTACTCTCCTTCTAGAGGTCGAGCCCATAATAACATGGGCCCAGAAAAACCTGGCCAATATTTCGGCAGTTTTCATTCCGGGAGTCCAGAACTCCCAGGCAGACTTCCTCTCACGCACTCGCCTAGACAACAACGAGTGGTCCCTCCATGTACAATCATTCAGCTGGATTCTGTCTCTAGGGGTCAATCCCGAGGTGGACCTATTCACTTCCCCCTACAATTACAAGGTAGTGAAGTTCTACACTCGGGGACGTTGCAGCCAGGCATGCGGAACGGATGCCCTGACGGACAGATGGAGGTTCAAGAGGGCATACGCCTTTCCCCCGATTCCGATAATTTTTAAGTTCCTGAGGAGACTTCAAGCGGAATCAGCCGAAGTAACAGTAGTGGCTCCCTACTGGCAAAACAGGCCTTGGTTTCCCCTCCTGATCCAACTGAGCTACCGGGACCCGGTACCTCTTCCTCTCAGGCCGGACCTTCTCTCTCAAGGGTCACTTCTACACCCTTGTCCGGCACTGATGAGACTGACGGTCTGGTTCTTGAGAGGGAGAGGCTGGAATCCCTTGGTTGCGCCTCTAGAGTGATGTCTACACTGTTGAGCTCAAGAAGAGCAAGTACCAACAAGGTTTATAGAAGAATTTGGGCCAAATTTGTTGAATTCTCCTCTGCCTCTGGGAGATCCTTCAAAAATCCAGGAGTTCAGGATGTTCTTAGTTTTCTGCAGACCGGACTAGACTTACCCTTATCTGTTAGCTCTCTAAGAGTACAAGTTTCGGCCTTGTCGGCCTTCTCTGGAGTCTCATGGGCAGTCCATCCCTTAGTCAGACAATTCTTTCGGGGGGCATCAAGAATTAAGCCCCAAAGGAAACCAAGATTTGCCAAATGGGATCTTCCACTCGTTCTAGATTCTCTGACTGGACTCAGTACGTCGGGGCCCTCCAGGGCCGTCTTTTCGAATGGGCACGCTGGGCAGTTGCCCAGGGGCCCCACTTGGCTGGGGGCCCACCTGCCCTGCGACTCCACCAGCCAACTTGCCAAGCAACATTCAGCCGCGCTGCCGCGGGCCCGCGGCCGCCTCCCGCACAGGGATGGACATGGAGAGTGTGGCACGATCTCCCGGCTGTCAGCCGCAGCAGCCCGAGCCAACCCCCTCCTCCCAGCCAGGGGAGGCAGTGGCAGGGCCGATCTTAGGCAAGGGTGCTTTTCACCCGGGTGCCTGCATCGGTGGGGGCACCGAAGTGCCAGAGTTCTCTCCTCCCTTCTCTCCTCTGTGTCAGTCCGAACACCAGTGTGAGCATAGAGCAGCCTGGCAGTGCTTGGGGGAGGGGCGCTCCTCTTCCTGACGAGGGTTCTAGTTAGTGGCTGCTGAGTGCTGGTGTGTGGGAACGAATTCCTCACAGTGGGACCCCGCACTGTCTCCACCAACTTCACTTGGAATGGCTCCCCCTCCCATCTCTATATCGGGCTGCAGGAAGAGAGAACTGAGGTGAGTCACACTCAGTGTGCTGTGTGCTGGAGGATGGCATCCCCACATGCTCTGGGCTGCCTCTGTTCTAGGAGAGGTTTTATGGCATGATACTGTAGATTGCATAGGATACACAGGCCCTGTCCCTTCCTGCACCTCAGTAGTCCATGAAAGGAAGGTCTTCTGGATAGCAGCTATGAGTAAGCACTACAATAGTGTGAAACGCGTTAGCCAGATGTGATCAGTTTATTGTGTTGCACAGTGTGTGTTTTGGTTTCCTGAACCTTTTTTTGGAATAAAGGCTTTTTAACCGGAGTGCTGCTATCCAGAAGACCATCCTTTCTTTGATTGAATTTGCATTTGCTTGCACCCTTGGTTGCTGGGAGGAGGTAATTTCAAGAATCTCCACACCTGAGTGGCTTCCTTTCTCCCACCTCAGTAGTCCATGTACAGATCTAATGTATAATGAGATGTACTAAGAGCCCTTTCACACTGACAACGCGGGGGTGTCGGCGGTTAAGTGTCGCTAGTTTTAGCTGCACTTTGCTGTTGTTTTAGAGGTAATTTTAACCCCGGCCGCATAAAGCGTTCAAAGCGCCACTGCCAAGGCGCTTTGCAGGCACTGCCCCATTGATTTTAATGGGCAGGGGTGCTTTAGGAGCTGTGTATACACCGCTCCTAAAGCGCCTCAAAGAAGCTATTTGCAGGAATTTTTTTGACGTCCTGCCAGTGCACGGCTCCAGTGTGAAAGCACTCGGGCTCTCAGGCTAGATTCACACCTATGGCAGTTTTAGTGCTTTTTGCATTTTGCAGATTTGCACTACAGAACGTGTTCCATAGGAAACCATGTTAAATTGACTGTAGTGCAAATATGCAAAAAGCACTAAAACTGCATAGGTGTGAATCCAGCCTGACACTGGGATTGCAGATGAGGCTTTTTTCAGACGTTATTTTTAACGCTAACGTGCCTCCAGTGTGAAACGGGTCTAATCTCCTGTACTATGTCTGCAGTCTGATCATCCCCTGTAGTATGTCTGCAGTCTCTGACCATCTCCTGTACCATGTCTGCAGTCTCTAACCATCTCCTGTACCATGTCTGCAGTCTCTAACCATCTCCTGTACCATGTCTGCAGTCTCTAACCATCTCCTGTACCATGTCTGCAGTCTCTAACCATCTCCTGTACCATGTCTGCAGTCTCTGATCATCTCCTGTACCATGTCTGCAGTCTCTGACCATCTCCTGTACCATGTCTGCAGTCTCTGACCATCTCCTGTACCATGTCTGCAGTCTCTAACCATCTCCTGTACCATGTCTGCAGTCTCTAACCATCTCCTGTACCATGTCTGCAGTCTCTGACCATCTTCTGTACCATGTCTGCAGTCTCTGATCATCTCCTGTACCATGTCTGCACTCTCTGACCATCTCCTGTACCATGTCTGCAGTCTCTGACCATCTCCTGTACCATGTCTGCAGTCTCTGATCATCTCCTGTATGGGTGCTGATAAGGCCGCATTTATGGATGCTGATGTTACTGCATTTATGGGTGCTGATATTCTCGTGCATGATTGTGTAGACAGGGCCCCAGTGCACTGTATTGCCCGGGGGCCTATAATGCTCTTAAGATGGCTCTTAAGATGGCACTGGGGCCCTCCCCGTCCTCCATTAAGGACTTTTCAGCGAAAGTAGCCTTCTTAGTAGCCATCACCTCGGCTAAGAGGGTCTCTGAGATCGGGTCTCTAGGTCATGAAGAACCTTTTCTAACATTTTTCCCAGATCGAGTAGTCCTTATACCCATGTTGGGTTCAAATCCAAAAGTGTCTTCGGTATTTAACGAATTTAACGGTATTAACGAAAATCGTGAAATTGTTCTACCTACATTTAAGACTCCAGATTCCAGTGAAACTCATCCCCTGGATATAGGTGAAATCCTAATGGAGTATTTGCAAATCACTTCTTCCTTCAGACGATCTGATCATTTGTTTGTTCTACGTTCTGGAAACAACAAAGGGAAGAAAGCTTCAACCAGGACAATTGCATCATGGATTGTTCAAACAATCCAGCAAGCATACAGGGCTAAGGGCTTGGCACACTCCACCAGAGGGATGGCAGCATCCTGGGTGGTGGCCCGACATGTGGCTCCAGATGTCATTTGTAAAGCGGCCTCGTGGGCCTCTATCAATACATTTATGGCCCATTACTGCATTGAACCGACATCATTGTCGTTTGTTAATTTTGGGTTAAGAATCCTTTTCTGTTCAGCATACCCACCCGTGTGGTCTGGCTAGTTATTTCCCACACGTAGGCTGCCATGGAGTCAGTCAGTCAGGAAAACGGAAAATGTATTACCAAATACTTACCGTAATTTTCCTTTCCTGATGGACTCCATGGCAGACGGAGTTCCCACCCTGAAAGAAAATATTAATTAAAGAAAGTAAGTGTCCAAGAGTCGGCTAGTTACGGAACACAGTGCTGAGAGGTGAGCTTACTTTTATGGGTATGGGGTCCTATAGCATTGGAGAGGAGGCGGGGTTAACCCACACGTAGGCTGCCATGGAGTCCATCAGGAAAGGAAAATTACGGTAAGTATTTGGTAATAAATTTTCCGTTTTCTTATCAGTAGTAGTCTTGTGACTTCTATCTGTGTCTTTGTGGGTCCTACGTCCCATTTCACTCCTGAACAATAATGACAAAATTATAGCAAAGATACTCGCCCTTAAGCCTCGTACACACGGCCGAGATTCTCGTCAGGAAAAAAACTTTGTTTTTCCTGACGAGAATCTTGACAAGAAACTTGTCCCGGCCGAGTGTACACACGTACGATTCAAAAGAACCGCCGTTCTTTTGAATGGCATGAACGCGGTGACGTCATCGACTACGACGAGCGTGCGCTCGTCACATTCGATGCCGTCGCCGCCATCTTGCTACACCCTATGCCTATGCCTAGGAAGCTACAGCGCATGCGTCTAAGTCATTTCGAGCATGCGCGGGTTTTCACGGCGACAGGTAAGTGTACACACGCTCGGGTTTCTCGTCGAGAAACAGGCCGACGAGATTCTCGACAAGAAAAAAGACCGCAGGTCATCTTTTTTCTCGTCAGGGAATCTGGGCAGTTTTCTTGACGAGAAAACTGAAACCCGCGTACACACAGCCGGTTTTCTCAGCAAGAAAGCTCTCCCGGCAGTTTTCTTGTTGTTTTTTGCCGAGAAAACCGGTCGTGTGTAAGCGGCCTTAGACTTCAGACGGTCATTTTATCCCTCATACCGCCGGACCAATCCGGTTTTATGCCTGCCAGGAGCACATTTGATAACATTTGTAGATTGTACTTGCACGTCCATGATGCAGCACGCGCAAAATGTAGTGGATTAGTCCTCTCCCTGGACATATTAAAAGCCTTTGACACTGTTAGCTGGCCCTTCCTCTGGGAAGCTGTGGCACAGATGGGTTTTGGTCCATACTTTATCCAGTGGGCTTGAATATTATACGCAGACCTGAGGGCCAGAGTCCGCACAAATAAAGATATCTTTGGACCATTTTCTTTGAAGAGGGGTACCAGGCAGGGGTGCCCTCCCTCTCCACTTCTGTTTGCATTGGCCATTGAGCCACTGGCCCTGGCAGTGCGGCAGATGTCAGAGATTGGGGGCATCCGATCTGGCACGCTGGAAGAGAAGATCTCTCAGTCTCTACACGGATGATGCCCTTGTATACTTGGATGGTAGAGAGAGCTCATTTACTAAATTATTGCAGGTTGTGGAGGAGTTTGGTGCAGTCTCGGGGTTCAGGTGGGTTGAGGAATGTCTCAGGCTTTTCTCATTGGCCCCCCCTCTCCTGTTGAATATTTACAGAGGTCGCATATCCAATTAACACCATCCTTTAAATACTTGGGTATTCAGATACACGCCAACCTTTCTAAATATGAAGAACTTAATGTCGCTCCTATAGTTCAACAGATGACGGATAAATTACGTCCCTGTTCGTCATTGCCCCTTAATCTAATTGGTCGCATAAACATATTTAAAATGTTTTTTTACTGAAATTCCTCTATTGCTTTCGTGGTTTCCCGTTTTTTTTCACTAAGAAGTTTTTTGCAAAACTTGACTCCACCCTTTACTCCTTTATCTGGAATGGTTGCCAACCTTGTATAGCCAGGTCCTCCCTACAAGCGTCAAATGCTGTGGGTGGCCTGGCCTGGCCGAATTTAAGGCCTTTTTTTTTCTCGCTTGCCAGCTCACCTATGTCAATGAGTGGCTGCACTCTGACCCACAAACTCCCACCACAGCCTCTCTATTGACTCTCTTTGAACCTTGTACTTCATTTAGGGAATGAATTGCATAGATCAAGGAGGTCTGGAGGCTCCAGATTCTCCCATGTTGATGTTTGCTTTATGGCTTGGATGGAGGGGGCAAAAGCGTTGACACAGTCCTCACTGGGTGTCTCGCCGCTCTCACTGAGCTCTTTGGCCACCCGGACTCGATGTGGTGGGCCCGATTTGGAATTACACACCTCTCCCATATAGTTGAGGAGAATACCCTACTATCTTTTGAAGCACTCAGACTTAAATACGGCCTGGACAACAAATTCCTCTTCAAATATCTTTTATTGCGACACGCCCTTCGGGCACAGTTTGGGTTATTGACCATAGAGCTCATGGAATCTTCTATTGAGGATCTCTTGTCATTCCCAGAAATTGCCAAGCTGGTGACAACCTTTTATGGATGTCTCCAGGTGGTGGGAGCGGATCCCTTCCAGAATTCTCATCGCAAATGGCTGTTGTCTATGTTTGAGCTTTCTGAATAGGACTGGGAAGAGGCAACAGAGATATGTTTTCAGGATATAATTAGCACTGCTGATCTTCTGGTACAGTTTAAGTTTATACATCATTTACACTACACACCAGCTAGGTTGGTTAGGATGCTCCTGACATCTTTCATGTGTTCTGGACATGCTCTGGATGGATTTGTTAGCTTTTTTCGATCACAAACTGCACGTACCGATACCTCATACTCTGGAAGTTGGACTTTTAGGAATTTCTAATGACCATGTTCCTCACACTCATGCCAGGACTCTGTTATGTATATTGTTATTTTATGCCCGTAAAACCATTTTACTACACTGGATAGACGTGGGCCCCCTTTCGACCCACGCTTTTTTCCTGCATTATACATGGGATTCTAGCCAAATTCAAATTGATATATAAGAGCAGGGCATGCCCTAAGAAGTTCACCAAAATATGGCAACCATGGCTAGATGTCTCTGAGGATTTCTGAGGGGATGTGCTCTCTTCACAGCCCTCCCAGTGAGTCTTCTGCTAATGTGATTCAGTAACACTGCTTGTTAAACGTCAATATAAATGTTTAGAGATTGCCTTATATGAAACATCCAATGCCTTTGGGGTTCCTGGAATTATACTGCTGATGTGGGGTCGTATGTGCTGTAAGTTTGAATGTGTGTGTGCGTGTGTGTGTGAATGGTGATATGTTTTTGTGTAGTATGCTCATTTGTTCCTTTTTATATACCATCTGAATTGTGCTGCTATGTGCACTTTACACACATGTTATGGCAATCTGTCATGTTCTGTTTCTTCTCTGTTGTATAATAAATTTAAAATAAACACCTTTTAAAAAAAAAAATTTTTACCAAATTTCCTGTGCCTTTGTAGCTCACACATCCCCAAAACATCAGCGATCCACCTCCGTGTTTCACAGTAGGAATGGTGTACCTTTCATTATAGGCCTTGTTGACTCCTCTCCAAATGTAGTGTTTATGGTTGTGGCCAAAAAGCTACATTTTGGTCACATCACTACAAATGACTTTGTGCCAGAAGGTTTGAGGCTTGTCTCTGTGCTGTTTGGCTTATTGTAAGCAGGATACTTTGTGGCATTTGCATAGTAATGTCTTTCTTCTGGCGAATCGACCATGCAGCCCATCTTTCTTCAAGTGCCTCCTTTTGTTTGCGTCTTGAAACAGCCACACCACATGTTTTCAGAGTGTCCTGTATTGCACCTGAAGTTATTTGTGGGTTTTTCTTAGCATCCCAAACAATTTTCCTGGCAGCTGTGCCTGAAATTTTAGTTGGTCTACCTGAACATGGTTTGGTTTCAACAGAACCCCTCATTTTCCACTTCTTGATTAGAGTTTGAACACTGCTGATTGGCATTCTCAATTCCTTGGATATCTTTTTATGTCCCTTTCCTGTTTTTATACAGTTCAACTACCTTTTCCCGCAGATCCTTTGACAATTCTTTTGCTTTCCCCATGACTCAACATGCACACAAGTTGTCTGGATTCTATCAGGCCAAAATCACCAGGGTATGAAAACTTTTGATTAGGGTAATTTGGGTAGTTTCTGTTGTGATTATGATTTAAAAAGAGTAAACACAGGTAATTGATAATAAATGGCTTCAGCCAAACACAAACCATGAGTGAAAAATTTTTTTTGTTTTATCATACATATTCTATAAAAAAAAGGCCAAGAAATCATAAATTCTGCCAGGGTATGAACTTATGAGTATGTAGCACACCTCCAACTAAGAGAGCCGCTGAATTTGGTCTCAGGCCCTGCACACAGCACCGCCAACCCCCGGCAATTTACTCTACCCACTCTGGCACAGTTAGTCTAGGGTAATATCTCTTATACTCTATGGTAAAATTCAGACACCAATGCAAAGCGATTAAAGAATAACGAGTTTACTCTCTCTTGGTATAATAGATCAACAGTTATAACAAATGTGAGGGGGTTAACTCGGTAGCGGGTGTGTGTGACCCCCTGGTTGGGCTCCCCACACAAAAACAGGGCCAGCAGACGGAGGTTGTGGTTTTCAAAATCAAAAGGTGCGGTTTATTTCTCTATGTACAGTGACAAAAACACAGCAAAGCCAAAAGAAACATAAACAAAATAAATCGTGGTCAGCTTGACCTCTGACTAAACATGCAGGTTTCCTAACTAACAACTGGGATCAGCCTGGTGCTGTCCTAGTCCCTAAGTCCCTGGTTTAGTCAATGTCCAAACAAATAGCCACACAGGCTTTTTCTCACCGCACAGGGGTTCACTCTCCCTAGACAGTCCACACAGGTCTGGTTCCAGGCATGAGCAAACACCTAATGAATCTGGGAGTTTTTATAGAGGCCTTAAACGAACTGACAGGCTTCAGCTGGTCTCATCAACTCCCTGCCTGCACGACGCCCAGCCCTCACCCTAGAGGTATTAGTCATCCATGAGCCCACTAGCCTCAGCTGGGCTTCATCAACTCCCTCCCTAGTTGTATAAGTCGGCATAAAGCCTGAATCTGGGAGAAATATATCTACCCCCCTGGATGCAACCAGGTGACTTTACCTTCCTGCTGTCACATACCCCCCCTCTTGTTTTAACCTTGGGGTTGGAACACCAGCAATCAGGCATTCATGTACTCGAGACAAAGCATCCACATTCCCCATTTGAACGCCAGGGCGATGCTTTACTGTGAAGTTGAATTCCTGTAGGGCCAGGAACCACCTATTCACTCTTCTACTTGTCTCCTTGTTTTGAGCCATCCACTTTAACGGAGCGTGATCCGTAACCATGTCAAAGTGCCTACCTAGCAGATAGTACCGAAGGGAATCTAGAGCCCACTTCACCGCTAAACACTCCTTTTCAACCGTGGCGTAATTTACCTCATGGGACTTCAACTTCCTGCTGAGGTAAATGACTGGGTGCTCTTCCCCGTTCCAGACCTGGGACAATACTGCTCCTAACCCCACATCTGACGCATCACTTTGTACGACAAAGTCTTTAGAGAAGTCGGGTGAGTACAACACTGGCTGGCTACATAAGGCTTGTTTCAAGAATTGGAATGCTGCCTCAGCCTCGGGGGTCCATTTAATCATGACCGACCCTTTCCCTTTCGTCAGGTTGGTTAGGGGCACAGCCTTAAAAGCAAAGTGGGGAATGAAGCGCCGATAATAACCCGTGATTCCCAGAAAGGCCCGTACCTGCTTCTTGCTGTTGGGACGTGGCCAACTCTGGATGGCCTCGACTTTGTTGAGTTGGGGTTTTATCACTCCCCTGCCAATGGTGTACCCAAGATATTTGGCCTCCTCCTGCCCAATGGTACACTTCTTGGGGTTAGCCGTAAACCCTGCTTCCCGGATAGAGTCTAGGACTGCTTGCACTTTTGGCAGATGTGAGGCCCAATCTGTGCTATGGACAATTACGTCATCCAGGTAAGCCGCAGCATACTTCCGATGGGGCCTCAGTATCTGGTCCATTTTCCGCTGGAATGTGGCCGGCGCATTCTGTAACCCGAACGGCATTCTCTTATATTGGAACGCCCCGTCTGGGGTTACAAATGCGGTTTTCTCTTTGGCCGACTTGGCCAGGAGAATTTGCCAATACCCTTTTGTGAGGTCAAGAGTCGTCATGTATCGGGCTGTTCCCAGCCGGTCGATCAACTCATCTATACGTGGCATGGGGTAGGTGTCAAATTTTGTAACTTTGTTCAACTGACGAAAATCGTTACAAAATCGCCAGCTCCCATCCGGTTTAGGCACCAACACAATGGGACTAGACCAATCACTTTGGGACTCCTCTATCACCCCTAAGTTCAGCATTTTCTGTACTTCCTCCCGTATTGCCTCCCGTCGGGCCTCTGGGATCCGATAGGGTTTTAACTTCACCCTTTCACCGGGCGGGGTAATAATATCATGCTCTACCCCAGATGTTTGTCCCGGCAGCTCAGAGAACACCTCCTTGTTGCGAAGCACAAACTCCTTAACCTCCTGTTGTTGGGGTTGTGACAAGGTGGCTGCTATTCCAACCTCCGGAATCACGCAACCAGTTTGAGCTGGTGACCAAGTTTCTGCGACTAGGGACTCTCTATCCCTCCAGGCTTTCAACAGATTAACGTGATATATCTGTTCGGGCTTTCGCCTTCCTGGTTGTCTGACCTTGTAATTCACTTCGCTCACTTTTTCCATTATCTCGTAGGGGCCTTGCCATTTGGCAAGGAATTTACTTTCAACCGTAGGGACAAGTACCAATATCCTATCCCCCGGGGAAAAGGTACGGGTCTTGGCTCCACGGTTGTACACTCTCTGCTGTGCCAACTGCGCTTGGGCCAAATGTTCCTTCACGATGGGCATTACCTGTGCAATTCGATCTTGCATCAGGGCGACATGCTCAATCACACTCCTGTGGGGAGAACTCTCACTTTCCCAAGTTTCCTTGGCAATATCCAACAGCCCTCTTGGGTGTCTCCCATACAGTAACTCAAAGGGGGAGAATCCCGTAGAGGATTGGGGCACCTCCCTAATAGCAAACATCAAATAAGGAAGTAGACAGTCCCAATCCCTTCCATCTCTATCCACCACTTTCTTCAACATTTGTTTTAGGGTTTTGTTGAATCTTTCAACCAGCCCATCGGTTTGGGGGTGATACACAGATGTACGCAATTGCGTCACTTTGAACAATTTACACAGCTCTTTCATAACCCGGGACATAAAGGGTGTACCTTGGTCCGTAAGCAGTTCTTTACAAATACCCACCTGGCTAAAAACAAGAGATAGCTCTTTGGCTATGGTTTTGGCCGAGGTATTTCTGAGAGGGATCGCTTCTGGATAACGGGTGGCATAGTCCATTATAACCAATATGTACTGGTGCCCCCTAGCGGACTTGATTATAGGACCTACCAAATCCATTGCGATTCTCTCAAACGGGACCTCAATGATGGGTAGAGGGACCAGCGGGCTACGGAAATGTGGCATCGGGGCCGACCTCTGACACACAGGGCAGGAGGAACAATAATTTTCTATGTCCTTCATCACCCCAGGCCAATAGAATCTCTGTAATACCCTCTCTCGGGTTTTCTCTGTCCCCAGATGACCTCCAAGAATGTGCCCATGGGCCAACTCCAACACCAACTTCCTGTAAGGTTTGGGCACCACAAGCTGCTCAACGGTTTCTTCTGCCCTTTTTGCCACCCGATACAGTAGGTCCTTCTCTACGCTGAAGTATGGGTAAGTGCAGGTATTATCTGGGTTCACTAACTCGCCATCTATTTCCACTACGTTTTCCCGTGCCTTTATTAGGGCGGGGTCTTTTAACTGTTCTGTGGCAAAATTTTCCCTGTGAACCTCCAGATCAGAAAACTCCACAGACGGTAGGTTTTCGTCTGAGGAGGTGGGCTCCTCTCCAGTTTCTTGAGTCTCCCCTGCCAATACTGACAAGGGAAATTCTGGAGAGTCCTCACCACTCTCAGAGGAGTTCTGGCTATCATATTCCTGGTACATAGGGGCACCAGTGGGGGGCTCAGGATCATCCCACAGTTCCCAGAACTTCGGAAAATCCCTTCCCACAATGGCATCATGCGGTAATTGAGATACTAACCCCACTGGATGAGAGAGGGTACCTTTGGGGGTCTCGAAACACACTGTAGTCACTGGATACTCTCGGGTGTCCCCATGCACACAAATAACAGCTACCTTGCTATTCCCAGAGACCTCTGTTTTAACTAATTCAGCCTTTATCAGGGTCACAAGGCTACCTGAATCCAGTAATACCACAACATTTCTACCATTAATACACATTTTGCATAAATGTTTCTCAGTTCCCCGAATGGCAGTGCATGCGACTGTCGCACACAGCGACTGACGTCGGTCCGTCAGAAAGTCACATTGCATGGGTTCCTCCACAACCGGGCAATTTGCTGCAATATGTCCCGCTTGCCGGCAGCGGTAGCAAACAATCCATTTGGCTGCCTCTTGAGCCCCTGACTTCCCAGGCTGTTCTCGCCAAACTTTGGGTAGAGCTCCCACCCTCTCACTCTCTCCACCCTCACCCCTTGGAATCCTCTTATCCGCCCCTGGGGATGATCTGGTCTTAGGGTGGAAAGTCCGAGAGTCTCTGGAAGAGGCCGTCAGGTTCTCTGTAGCCAAGTATTTCTCTACACGATCCACAAGACCACCGGCCGTCTCTGGGTCTCCATGGCTTACCCACTTTTGGATGGCAGTAGGAAGAGCTCTCAAAAACCGATCCATTACAACATGTTCCACAATCTCTGGTGCGGACAAAGTCTCTGGCTGTAGCCACTTCCTGCTCAGGTGAATGAGATCATACATTTGAGACCTGGGGGGTTTTCCAAGCTGGAAAGTCCAGTTATGCACACGCTGAGCCCGGACAGCCAGGGTGACACCCAGCCTTGCCAATATTTCAGCTTTTAGCATCACATAGTCTTTTGCTTGGTCAGGCTCTAGGTCATAGTAAGCCTTCTGCGATTCACCAGTTAACAGAGGAGCCACCAGTCCAGCCCACTGCTCCTCAGGCCACTTTTCTCTTTCAGCAGTCCTTTCAAATGTGGTCAAAAATACCTCTGGATCATCCTCTCCAGTCATTTTTGTCAATAAACGACTCACCCCAAAGGACGCGGTATTAGTGGGACGGCTTTCCTCACTGGTCTGCGGACGTTGCTGCATTACTGCTTCCATTTGTTGTAGTCTCTGCTCTTGCTTCTGTAACAGGTCTATGAAGCGGGCCTCAGATTGCTGCTGGGCTTGTTGCTGAGCTTCCAGACTCTGTTGGTGAGCTTGCTGCTGGGCTGCAAGGCTCCTTTGCAAACCTGCATTTGTCTGCTGTTGATTGGCATTTGCTAGAGCCAGCTGTTTCAGTATCTCCTCCATGCTGGCTTAAAAAAAACTGCCACTGGTTCTCCACCAACTGTGAGGGGGTTAACTCGGTAGCGGGTGTGTGTGACCCCCTGGTTGGGCTCCCCACACAAAAACAGGGCCAGCAGACGGAGGTTGTGGTTTTCAAAATCAAAAGGTGCGGTTTATTTCTCTATGTACAGTGACAAAAACACAGCAAAGCCAAAAAGAAACATAAACAAAATAAATCCTGGTCAGCTTGACCTCTGACTAAACATGCAGGTTTCCTAACTAACAACTGGGATCAGCCTGGTGCTGTCCTAGTCCCTAAGTCCCTGGTTTAGTCAATGTCCAAACAAATAGCCACACAGGCTTTTTCTCACCGCACAGGGGTTCACTCTCCCTAGACAGTCCACACAGGTCTGGTTCCAGGCATGAGCAAACACCTAATGAATCTGGGAGTTTTTATAGAGGCCTTAAACGAACTGACAGGCTTCAGCTGGTCTCATCAACTCCCTGCCTGCACGACGCCCAGCCCTCTCCCTAGAGGTATGAGTCATCCATGAGCCCACTAGCCTCAGCTGGGCTTCATCAACTCCCTCCCTAGTTGTATAAGTCGGCATAAAGCCTGAATCTGGGAGAAATATATCTACCCCCCTGGATGCAACCAGGTGACTTTACCTTCCTGCTGTCACACAAATCACACATGCTTCTTGCAGAGCCCTGCAGCGAATAGCATACTACACATTAGTGAAATACAGTAATGACATACCACATGTAACGGTCGTTAACTAAGCGCCCTGTGACGCAGCAACTAAACTGTAACGCTTGGTCAGGCCTGACCCAGACTCTAAAACTCAGTCTCTAGGAGATGATTTCTTCGCATGCAAATCTTTAATGGTGGTGCACATTCAGGAACACATTTGTAATCCACAGGTCAAGTAACAACACGGAACACTTCACTGGAGACCCTTTAACTCAGTTCTGCTATGGATCCCCAGTGGGGTCTCAAATACAAGCTGGTGCACCACGGCAGTCTGTAGGCCTAGCAACAGTATAAAGTATATGGACTGAGCATGTGCTCGCTCACCACTCCGGACGCGATCCCAGTCCAGGACTTCCACCTGCTGTGTCTCCACACATAGCGTCTGCAGCGGTCGGGTCTCCGATCCAACAAAGGTTGAGGATAACAAAGTCAGATGCCACCCAGGCTCGCAGTAGGGTGGAAGGCTCTTTGGTAGCTGCGCAAAGCGCCAGGCTTCAGGCCTTGCACACCAGCAGATCCGCACAGGAGGACTTGTTCATCTAAGTCTCGTGTCCCAAAGAGACCGAACCTAGCCTCGCCCCTTCCTTATATAGCTCCACCCATGAGTCTCTGCGGCGGCAACATTGCACCCTGGGTGCCAAATGGGGTTCTGGGTAAGGTAGTCCTGAGAGTCTTAAAGGAGACCCCGCTACACACTCCCCCACTTAAACTCTTTGGTCCCCAAAGATAATTTTCAGCATACACTACATACAACCCTAGACAAAGTCATGTATGATGTTGGCATAGGGAATTCCCACCAAAACTGAGGGGTTAAATTCCCTTGCCCAGAGGTCACACTATCATGAGTGGCATGCCTAACTGTGCCAGAGAGTGAGTCGGGGTTGCCCTCCACCAAATGAACAGTGGAGGGATCCGGATTCTCTGCACTCCTCCTGGCAGTGACCACAGAATCTTCTGAGCTCTTCCCCATTTGTGGGTAGGTCAACTTTTTGGGAGGCCTTATGACTCTTCGAGCCCTTTGCTCTCTTGGGGTTTCTGGCTCTGGCGCCACAGGTTCTTCTTCCGGAGCAGGCTCGAGGGACACGACGGGCTCTGGAACATCTGATTCAGGAGCTGGAAGATATATAGAGTCTCTGGGGTCCTCCTTTGAGCAAGTGTCACAGGCATCCTCCCAGTGATCTGAAAAAGGACTAGATGGGATGAACTCAGTAGCCTCTGCATTCAGTGTACTGTCTATAGTGTCCTCAGTGGTTGGAAGATCTATAGCAGAAGCTCCTGGAGTTGGGGAGGGCCACAACCAATCAAGCTCTTTTTCTTCATCTCCACTTAGTTCAGAGGCCTCGATATCTTCAGCTCGAGAGGTCTGGGACCGAGTGTTTGGCCTGGGAGTATCCAAGATGGAGGCTGGTTCAGGGGAGTCCCTCACTGGAGGTATCCTGACTGCTTCGGCAAGTGGGAGCAGATGGTTCCGATGCCAGGTCTTCAGTGGCCCTACCTTCCCCTCTGGCTTCAACTTGTAAACAGGTAGGCCTGGCAACTTCTTACAAATGACATAGGGTTCAGGTCTCCATCTGTCTGCAAGCTTGTGTTTTCCAGGGACCCCAAGATTGTGTAGAGGTACTCGGTCCCCAGGCTGTAGGTCCTGGATCCGGACCTTCAGGTCAAAGTTCCTTTTGTTGCGGGCTCCCCTTTGATCTGAGGCCGCTTGGGCCTGTTCATAGGCTAACTTCAGGCTGTGTCTGAGTCTGTCCACATATCCTTTGTGGGATGTGGCTGAGGAATGGTCTAAGGAATTGCAAAAGGCCAGGTCTACGGGTAACCTTGCTTCTCTCCCAAACATGAGCCGGTAGGGGGAGTAGCCTGTAGCATCACTAGTGGTACAGTTGTAAGCGTGTACCATAGCTGCTATGTGTCTGCTCCAATGTTGTTTCTTCTCGCTATTCAGAGTCTCCAACATGTTGAGCAGGGTTCGGTTAAACCTCTCCGGCTGAGCATCTCCTTGTGGATGGTAAGGGGTGGTTCGGGTTTTCTTGATCCCTAAAGAATCCAGGAGTTTCCTGATCAGCCGACTCTCTCAAAGTCTCTCCCTTGATCTGAATGGAGTCGCTGCGGTAGCCCATAGTGGATGAAATACTTCTCCATAAGTACCTTGGCCACCGTGGAAGCCTTCTGGTCTTTGGTTGGGAAAGCTTGGGCATACCGGGTGAAATGATCGGTTATCACCAGAACATTTCCTAGTCCACTCAGGTCGGGTTCGAGGCAGAGGAAATCAATGCATACCAGATCCATCGGGCCTTGACTTTGTAGATGGCCCATTGGGGCAGCTTGATGGGGTAAAGTCTTCCGCTGGATGCAGCGTGCACATGAATGGCAGTACTCCTCTACTTCAGTCCTCATGCAGGGCCAATAGAACCTACTTCTGACGAGTTGAAAAGTTCTTTCAGCCCCTAGGTGGCCGTGGTTGTCATGTAGTGCGACCAGGACAGCCTCTCAGTGTTTCTCGGGAAGAAACAATTGCCATTTATCTTCCGGGTCATCAGAGGGGCCCCTTCGGTAGACCACTCCCTGATGTACCTGCAACCTGTCCCACTCCTTCCTCAATAGGCGAGCTTCCCTTGAGGGGTGACGCAGGAGTCTATTTGGATCCTGATTCTCCAGGGCCTCCAGGACCAATCTTCCCATAGGGTCTTCCAGTTGATCACCTCTCAGCTCCTTCTTTGACAGTTTTGGCAGATTGTCTTCTTCCAGTTGAGTTACTCCACAGTATTGTTTGGGAACTCCTACCATGGTAACTCCTATCTCTTCTGCCCTTGAGCCTCCTCTGGTTTGTAATTCAGCCCCTTGACAAAGGGCCCGCACCCGTCAGGTGCTACTTGGGTCCAGTCTTCTGTCTCACTGGTGTGGGCATGAGATCTCCTAGACAGGGCGTCCGCATCTCGATTCCCAGCCCCTGGCCTGTACTTCAGGCTAAAATTGAACCCAGACAGGGCGGCCAGCCATCTGTGTCCTGTGGCATCCAGCTTTGCTGTGGTGAAGAAGTAAGTAAGGGGGTTGTTGTCTGTCTTCACAGTGAACTCTGCCCCATACAGGTAGTCTTTAAGCTTGTCAACTACCGCCCACTTAAGGGCCAGGAACTCCAACTTGTGAGTGGGGTAGTTCTTCTCAGAGGGGGTCAGGCTCCTGCTCACGTAGGCAACAGGCCGCAGTTGCCCTTCATGCTCTTGGTAAAGCACTCCTCCCAGACCGTCATGACTGGCATCTACGTGCAGTTCATAGGGTCTTGTTGGGTCTGCGTAGGCCAAGACTGGGGCAGTGGTTAGGCTCTTCTTCAACGCCTGGAAGGCCTCTTCACACTTCTGGTTCCACTGATCTTTGACTGACTCTCCCGGCTTCCTGGGCCCTGAGTCGTCCTCTTCCCCTTCGGTCTTGAGTAATTCATTCAGCGGTCTGGCGATTCGGGCAAATCCCTCTACAAACCTCCTATAATAGGAGCAGAACCCCAAGAAGGATCTGAGCTCTGTTACTGTAGTGGGCCGTGGCCAGGAGGTAACTGCCTCCAACTTCTCGGGGTCTGTGGCCACCCCTTCTTCAGACACTATGTGTCCCAGATAGTTAACGGAAGACTGGTAGAACTGACACTTCTCGGGCGAAAGCTTGAGCCCCTCCTCACTGAGTCTTCTCAATACCTTCTCCAGCCTCTCCTCGTGTTCTTCCAAGGTTCTCCCAAAGACAATGACATCGTCCAGGTACACAAGGACTTCGATAAGGTTCATGTCTCCTACAGTCTTCTCCATGAGACGTTGGAAGGTGGCGGGAGCTCCAGACAGTCCCTGAGGCATTCGGTCAAATTCAAAGAACCCCACTGGGGTTATGAAAGCTGTCTTCTCCTTGTCTTCTGGATGCATAGGGATCTGGTAGTACCCACTTTTGAGATCCATAATGCTGAACCATTTTGCTCCAGACAAACTCTGCAGGGCATCCTCTATCCTGGGAGTGGTGTACTGGTTGGGGATGGTTCTCCTGTTGAGAGTCCTGTAGTCTATACATAGCCTCAACGACCCATTCTTCTTCCTGACCACCACTATCGGGGAGGCATAGGGGCTTCTAGACTCCCGGATCACACCAGTCCTCTTGAGTTCTGCGAGTTGTTTCCTCAGATCCTCCAGATCTGCTAGTGGGACCCGCCTGACCCTTTCTCTGAAGGGCTTGTCTTCCTGGAGGCGGATTCGATGGGTGGCACTCCTTGCACACCCCACATCGAACTCATCTTTGGAGAAGATCTTCTCCCATCTGGTCAACTGGGCCTTGGCTCTCTCCTTCCAAGCCCTGGGTAGATTCAGGTTTTCCATAGAGAGCTTCTCCCAAACATCTCCTCCTTCACCCATCCCCTTGACTTCTGACAGGGCAACTGGGGCAGCAGGGCTCACCTGGCCCAGCAGCATTCTGGCAGGGATCTCCATGGGACCACCTGTAGTGTTCCTGACATTCACCGGAACTCTACAATGGGCCTTCTTCAGGGCCTTCAACGGAACCACTTCTGGGATCACTTCCAAACCTGAGTGTTCTTCCCTTGGGTCGGGCTCCAGTATGACAAAGGGTCCAGGTTGTTCCCAAGTAAGCTTCACAGTGGCTCTTAGACAGGTTACTTCGCCGGGCTGCAACACTACCCCTTTTCTTCCGAGTTTCCACACCTTCCCTATCCCCTCTCCTGGGGTCTTCTGTTCCAAGACCAGTCGTTGGTAGGCCGTCTTCAGCATGGGATGGATTTTGGTGACTTGCAGGGTCCTTCCCTTGTACTAGAGGGGTCAGGAGTCTCCGGACCAGATCCGTATTTGTCCCTATTATAAGGGAACTCTTGTTGGCTCCAGGCGGCCGAGGGCACACAACTGCCAGGGTGTCGAACACTTCAGCCTTCCCAGCCACGGATGGGTCAAAGGTCATCTTGATGGACAGGAAGCCATCGTAAGGGAAACTCTGGGTACCGATTCCCCATATTTCCAGCTCTTCTATCTTTTGGATGGGTAGATGACTTAAGTGTTTATCATAGAAATCCCTGTATAGCAGGGTCACTTGGGCTCCAGTATCCAAGATGGCTCTTGTGTAGACTCCCTCCACTTGAAGGGGTACTATAGGAGATGGGCCTACCAGCTTCTTTGGATATGGCCTGGCAGAGGCCACCTTCTTCTGGTCCTTTCCCTTCGGACTCTCTTTCGTCCAACTCCCTTTGGACTTTAGTCTTTCTTGGGCCTGATATGCATTGATTTCCCTCCTGTTAATGGGTGTACAGACCCGTTGAGGGATGTTATTGTCTTTCTTAGGTGTGCATCCCCTTTGGGGAATGCTGTGCCTCTTCTGAGGGGTCTTGCCCTCTCTCTTTGGGGTGTATCCCTGCTGAGGGGTTTTGTCTTTTCTCTTCTTTAGCTTCTCATTCAGTTTGGAGCTCACTGAAGATGATGGGCACCCGGTTGACTCCTTCACCGGGGCCCTCTGAAGTTTCCCGCCGGTTTGCGGTTGCCTATTTTCTTCTTTTTGGGGCTGGAACACACAGCTGCAATATGGCCAATTCCCCCACAGTTAAAACAGACTATATCTCCCCATTCTTGTAGAGATGCGGGTGCCGAGGCAATTGGGAATAGTTCCTTCCTTGGTACTTCTCTCTCGGGACCCTCTGGATCTTTGGCTATCAGAGAGGTCAGCATCTCTAACAATTTAGACATTTGTGATTCTAAAGTGTCTACTTCTGAGTCTCTTTCAGGGGTCATCACTGAGTTGACTATCACTGGTGCAGGGGCGGCATTTGTCTTAATCATTTGCTGATCCTGTTGTAGTGCCTCCTCATCTCTGATGATTTTTATCAAGTCAGAGTAGGTCAGTGACGTTCCTCCTCCCGAGGTTTTCAGGTGAAGCCAGACTGGATCCGAGCGCAACGCTCCCTTCAGGACTTGCTTCATTCTTGCCGCATCTGTATCTTTAGGCATCATTCCCTTCTTCAATACAATTTTGCACAGCAACCTGTTCAGTCTTCTGACATACTCTGAAAGCTTCTCATTCGGCTGTTGGAAAGTATGTTCGAATTGGTAGATTATCTCTGTCACCTTTTCTAACTGACCGAACTCCTCTTGTAGCATGGCTAGGCAGTCTTGAGCCATGCAATCTGTATTCCCAAACCGGAAGCTTTTTACTGCTTCTGCAGCTGCGCCTTTCAGGCTCTTTATCACTCGTTGCCTCTTCTGCGCTTCAGGCACCTCCCATGCCTCTACTGCCTGCAATGCCTGCTCCACCCAAGTATCAAAATCTTCCTCCCCTGCAGGGACAGGGAGCTTCCCTGAGAATGTCTTTAATCTCCGATAGCTAGTCTCTACATGTACCGTGCTTGTCTTCTGACACTTTGTTAGCAGATCCCCTATAGCATTTATCAGTTCTGGTGATATGGCAGTGACTGGTGCAGGTGCCGCCGGAGGCGTCGCCCTGTCTCTTCTTTCAGGTGAGACACGGGTTGCCCCTTGCGGTGATCCCGTTGGTTATGGCTCCTTCTTTATAGTCATTGCGTGCGCCAACCTATAGGTTTTGTTGTCTGGCGTCCGCACACAGTTGCGCTTGAAAGTCTCTGGCATCCCGCCCCAGTACTCCACTAGTGCATACTGATACGAGATATCTGGGTCTGATTTTATCTTCGTCACCCACGGTGTATGATCTGGGGACACGGACATCATTATCTGCTCTACTGTCTCTGTTGACCACTCCTCCCCCGGGAGGCTGATGACTACCGACTTGTCTGGCTCTGCTCTAGATGCTTCGCACCACGCTTTTACTGTTAGCGGGTCCATGCCGGTACCCCTGGCGTGTTTACCTGCTGTATCAGGATCCCGGACGAGAACCCCATGTGTAGCGCATCCCCAACTAAGAGAGACGCTGAATTTGGTCTCAGGCCCTGCACACAGCACCGCCAACCCCCGGCAATTTACTTGACCCACTCTGGCACAGTTAGTCTAGGGTAATATCTCTTATACTCTATGGTAAAATTCAGACACCAATGCAAAGCGATTAAAGAATAACGAGTTTACTCTCTCTTGGTATAATAGATCAACAGTTATAACAAATCACACATGCTTCTTGCAGAGCCCTGCAGCGAATAGCATACTACACATTAGTGAAATACAGTAATGACATACCACATGTAACGGTCGTTAACTAAGCGCCCTGTGACGCAGCAACTAAACTCTAACGCTTGGTCAGGCCTGACCCAGACTCTAAAACTCAGTCTCTAGGAGATGATTTCTTTGCATGCAAATCTTTAATGGTGGTGCACATTCAGGAACACATTTGTAATCCACAGGTCAAGTAACAACACGGAACACTTCACTGGAGACCCTTTAACTCAGTTCTGCTATGGATCCCCAGTGGGGTCTCAAATACAAGCTGGTGGACCACAGCAGTCTGTAGGCCTAGCAACAGTATAAAGTATATGGACTGAGCATGTGCTCGCTCACCCCTCCGGACGCAATCCCAGTCCGGGACTTCCACCTGCTGTGTCTCCACACACAGCATCTGCAGCGGTCGGGTCTCTGATCCAACAAAGGTTGAGGATAACAAAGTCAGATGCCACCCAGGCTCGCAGTAGGGTGGAAGGCTTTTTGGTAGCTGCGCAAAGCCCCAGGCTTCAGGCCTTGCACACCAGCAGATCCGCACAGGAGGACTTGTTCATCTAAGTCTCGTGTCCCAAAGAGGCCGAACCTAGCCTCGCCCCTTCCTTATATAGCTCCACCCATGAGTCTCTGCGGCGGCAACATTGCACCCTGGGTGCCAAATGGGGTTCTGGGTAAGGTAGTCCTGAGAGTCTTAAAGGAGACCCCGCTACAAGTACAACTGTAAAGTCGTTATAATTTATACTGGATACAATTAAGCAATGTTATTGTCATTTATGTATATTATATTATTTTTTATAAGGTGAATAAGTTTGGACAGTTTCCAGAAACAGACTATATTCTCCAGTCCCAGAAACGTTAAAAGAAAAATTAAAGAGAGACTAAGCTCTCTCTAGACAGAAGAGGACTGTTATGGAGATCGTAGTCTGTTTGTAGGTAAACACTCAGAGACGGTAATAAGAAAAATAATACATTTTAATAAAGGCATTGATTAAAATATGACATAGTCGTGGATGCAATTAGACCATGATACAGTTTAGATGCGTAGTAATGGATGGATAGAAGTGCAGGAAGCCAACATGTTTTGCAGAGATGCGTCGTCAGGGCGCTGCATCCATCTACATTTGCATCTAATTATATAAGATACAGAAGAATATGTCATTAGTATAAAACAGATATACATTATATACAGTAAATTATAACATTTTATAATGCCAGGAATATGATAATAGTTGCAGTGCTCACCTGGTCTGCCTGTGTATTGACAAGCCTACGTACACTGCTGGTCGGGTGTCAACAGATTGGGGGCTAGTGAAGTGCTCACGGGGCTAAAGACCTGTGGGGGCCAGACCCAACAGGCCAAGGCGTGGGGCTGCTGGACCGTGTAGTCCTATCTGTTCTAATACAGTAGGGAATCTATAAAATGAAAAATAAGATAAATAGCCACAGCAAATAAGGGACAGGCATAATAAATCCATGTATACATATATATACATATTGCCTAATAGGCATTAGTACACATACATATAATACATGCATATAAGACCGTCCACAAGGTATAATGTATAGAGATTTCACATTAATCCAAAAGGAACAATATTATTGCCCATCTCATTAAAGAGCGACAAATGCAAATAGAGATGAAAAAAACAATGGGATAATAGAAATATCCATATATACCTGCGACTGCAGCCAAACTATAGATATCCTCTGTTCTTTCCAAAAGGTATATAAAGAGAAGGATGGGGCTACTGGCTGCCCTCCCAAATGTACAGGGCACTGGTAATATAAACAAGGATTGATAGTGATAAATATATTGAAATATTCAAGATTTGGGGCATGTACTGGAATTTAGAAAGCGAATAAAGAAGAGTACAAAAGGGGAGAACAGAATAAGGAGGGCGAAGAGAGAAAGGAAAAAAGAAACCAGAAAGCAAGCCCTACATAAAGGAATAAAGTAAATAATATTGGTAATACTACAGCATCAAAGGATATAGATGATCATGAAGATGATCTAATATACAGAGTAGTAATACCAGGTCCCGGACAGGAGAGTGATCGCCGTGAGTGCCCTTCACCCACACAGCTGCGTATGCCGACATCTTGTCGGCAGCGTCAGCTTATGTGGACACGGTCCCACCAGAAGTGAAGGGTCAGTTTGACCCCTGACAACACTTCCGGCGCGGGTGTCCCGGAGATGACGTCTGCGCTGCAGGACCAAAGGGGTTGGTCGTGCCGCGCATGCGTCGTAAGCCACGCACCGATTGGTGCGGGCCAGGAGAGGGGAGGTACAAAATCTCCTCCCCAAGCGGGACACACGAGCGGCTCCACTTGCCGATTAAACCAATGAACACAGTCGGTCCCCATGACAACCCGACCAGCACCGACGCAGACAGCCGCACGCATGGAAGATCTAGCAGAAATTAGAAAATGTGTATAAAAAACTGTGATCTCATTCATTTTGATACATGTCAACAAGGCCACATAGTATATACTGTGGGGGGGTTAGCTCGGCAGCGGGTGTGTGTGATCCCCTGGATGGGCTCCCCACACAAAAACAGGCCCAGCAGACGGAGGTTGTGGTTTTCAAGATCAAAAAGGTGCGGTTTATTTCTCTATTTACAGTGACAAAAAACACAGCAAAGCAAAAAGAAACATAAACAAAATAAACCCTGGTCAGCTTGACCTCTGACTAAACATGCAGGTTTCCTAACTAACAACTGGGATCAGCCTGGTGCTGTCCTAGTCCCTAAGTCCCTGGTTTAGTAAATGTCCAAACAAATAGCCACACAGGCTTTGTCTCACCGCACAGGGGTTCACTCTCCCTAGACAGTCCACACAGGTCTGGGTCCAGGCATGAGCAAACACCTAATGAAGCTGGGAGTTTTTATAGAGGCCTTAAACGAGCTGACAAGCTTCAGCTGGTCTCATCAACTCCCTGCCTGCACGATGCCCAGCCCTCTCCCTAGAGGTATGAATCATCCATGAGCCCACTAGCCTCAGCTGGGCTTCATCAACTCTCTCCCTAGTTGTATAAGTTGGCATAAAGCCTGAATCTGGGAGAAATATACCTACCCCCCTGGATGCAACCAGGTGACTTTACCTTCCTGCTGTCACATACCCCCCCTCTTGTTTTAACCTTGGGGTTGGAACGCCAGCAATCAGGCATTCATGTACTCGAGACAAAGCATCCACATTCCCCATTTGAACGCCAGGGCGATGCTTTACTGTGAAGTTGAATTCCTGTAGGGCCAGGAACCACCTATTCACTCTTCTATTTGTCTCCTTGTTTTGAGCCATCCACTTTAACGGAGCGTGATCCGTAACCATGTCAAAGTGCCTACCTAGCAGATAGTACCGAAGGGAATCTAGAGCCCACTTCACTGCTAAACACTCCTTTTCAGGGGGGGCGTGGCCTGACGCAGCATGTGAGCAGACGTTCCTCTCTGCAGCTCCAAGATCCCTCTGCACAATCCTTCGCAATCCTGCTAACCTGCCAAACCAATCGGCCCAAAACTTTCTCCAGACACCCAAGAGGGACCCTGCTACTCATCCACGGAAGAATTTTGGTGGATGGGAGGAAGAAAAGGGAGAAAACAGCCCCCGGTCAGGATGAATATTACCACTCGGTCCTCCCAAGATGGCCGCCGCTCCACCATGCTACATGTGCCTCTCTCATCTACACCGGAACTCTTCGGTGACGATCTGGACCCCTCACTACCACCATCCCCTGGGGCTTCAGCCCCTTCAATACCCCTGGCCCACCCCGCTCCGAGTGATGACGGTCTCGAGGAGGGGCCGGAACCGGAGCCCACCTTGCTGGATGTTCTCAAAATCCTGAAGGTAAATCATTCTGATATTATGGGGAAGGTGGAGGAACTAAAGCTGGACATTACTATAATGCGCCAGGACATGCATAAGGTCAGGGACCGGGTCGCTGAGACAGAACGCCGCATTAGTGACCTGGAAGACACTGTAGGCCCGGCCCTGCCTGTGCTGAAAACCCATGGCAACAGAATTCAATCGTTGGCAGATAAGATCGACGATTTGGAAAATCGTTTACGTAGGAATAACCTGCGCCTGGTGGGCCTCCCAGAACGGGTCGAGGGTGCAGACCCGGTATCCTTCCTTGAATGCTGGTTTACCCAGGAATTTGGCAAAGACTGCCTGTCCCCATGTTTTGTGATCGAACGGGCCCACAGGGTCCCTGGGAGACCGCTCCCTGCTGGAAACCCCCCTCGCACCATGGTTATCCGTCTCCTAAATTATAGGGACAGGGACGCTATCCTGAGGGCTGCCCGCATAAAGGGAAGCCTGAAAATCAACAACGCATCGGTCTCCCTCTACCCAGATTACTCCCCAGCAGTTCGTGCTGCGAGAGCCAAGTATCAACATGTTAAACAGAAGTTGAGAGAACAGACCATACAATACTCCATGCAATTTCCCGCGACGCTGAGAGTCGTCCACCAGGACCAAGTGCACTTTTTTCAGAACCCTGCTACTGCGCTTTCCTGGTATGAATCCCTGTCCAAACCCGGCCGCGCATCTGACCGACCACCTGCAACCTGATCGGGGTATCCCCCCCGCACAGGCTACAAAGCCACTTCATTTTCTTTTTCTCGCCCCAATCGGGGGCTCTTTGTGCCTATGGCAGGTACCTTATTCTACAGCTCGACAAGAGGCTATGGATCTTTAAGGGGAAGATTGGGATGCTGCAGTTGTTTTCCTTTTTCTTTCCCCTTTGGTTTTCTTTTTTTTTTTTCTTTTTTTGTTCTCTGATCATTGACTGATCGAAATAGTTTGCTGACTTGCCTGTATTGGCCATGTTCCTAGTGTCTACTAGCAGTTTTGGGACAAAGCCGGCCCCTTGTTCTTGGGGTACGGCAGGGGTAGTAACGAAATCAATGTGGATTTCAACTGGTAATGTATGTGTAATGGTTTGTGTGTTTGCATGGATGGTGGTTGTGTGGATGTGTTCATGGGTACTCCTTTTCTCCTGCTCCCCCCCAGTGTTGGATTGCAGCTGCGCCGGTGACAAGTGTCTGATTTGTATTACCATATATGGGCCCCTTTTTAACCCCCCGCCATGTCTATAATCACATGCATCTCCTGGAATGTCCGGGGGTTAAATTCTAAATTTAAAAGAGCATCCTTATTTGAATTTCTCAAGCCACATAGGCCACAGATACTATGCCTACAGGAGACACATCTCCTAGGCTCCAAAATACTTGCTTTGAAAAAACACTGGGTGTCACAGGGGTATCATTCCACGTACTCAAATTATGCTAGGGGAGTCTCTGTCCTCATAAGGAAGGGACTCCCTTTCTCCTGTGACCAGGTAGTTATTGACCCAATGGGTCGGTACGTTTTTTTACTGTGTAAAATCCACGCCACCCCATTGCTCTTGGTGGTGGTGTATGCCCCCCCCCCCTGTCACGGCTGCAATCTTCACTGACTTAAGTTTACAGTTTTCTAAATTGCCGGGTCTGCCTACCCTTGTGCTGGGGGATTTCAATTCTGTCCTGGACCCAGGTCTGGACAGGTTGAGGCCCCTCCAATATGAATCCAAGCTATTTAGCCACTGGTGTGCCTCCTTTGGTTACGTCGACCTTTGGCGGCGTGGCCATCCACTGATAAAAGAATACTCCTGTCAATCCAGAACATATGGTACTCTTTCCAGGCTGGATTATGCCCTGGGAACCTCTGATATGGTCCCTTATGTTAAGTCGGTCGCATACATCTCGCAGACAATCTCAGACCATTCGGCCCTTAAGATAGAGTTGGTGATGGGTCACCGACCCTCTTTTCGGCAGTGGAGGCTCAGCCCTTGCTGGATCTCCACCCCCGAAATACAGGACCCGGTGGGACAGGACATGTCCCACTTTTGGGCGGATAATGAAGGATCTGCCTCCCCTGGCCCCACATGGGACGCCTTTAAGGCGACTGTGCGGGGTTCATACATCTCTAACACTACCAGACATAAAAAAAACCTCCAGGCCACTCTTTTAGCCCTAGAGTCCTCCTTGGAGATTGCGAGGGCCCAGTATTCTGCGTCCCCCACCCCGGACTCCCACGGGGTCCTGGTGGGGGCGCATAGGGCCCTGGACCTCCACAGGGTGGATGTAACGCAGAAACAACAGAGATATCTGACGGCCAGGCTGCTGGAACACAGTGGGAAAAATGGCAAGATGTTGGCATATCTCTCCCGCATGGACTGTGTTGATAGGACTATTCCGCAAATCCAGGTGCCGGATGGCTCCATCGCTTCAGACCCTAGGACCATTAATCTAACTTTTAAATCCTTCTATGAGGACCTATATTCGTCGCAGCCCTCTCCACCTGAATGGGAAACTATGGGTTTCTTCGAGTCTCTCCGGTTCCCTGTACTGGAGGACTCACACAGATCCATCTTAAATGAACCTTTGACGGTAGAAGAAATTACCACTGCCATATACTCACTCCCCCCGAACAAAACTCCTGGATTGGACGGTTTGCCCGCTGAATGGTACAAACACTATGCTGGGGACTTGGCACAGAGGTTGCACTCTCAGTTTGGGCAGGCAATGGAGGAGGGCGTTCTCCCCTCCTCCATGTGTGAGGCCCTGATTGTGGTGATCCCCAAGCCTGATAAAGATCCAACGCTATGTGGCTCATACCGTCCAATCTCCTTACTCAATAGCGATGTTAAGATACTGGCCAAGGTACTGGCAGTGAGACTACAAAAGATTATCCTACACCTTATCCATAGGGACCAAACTGGATTCATGCCTGGAAAGAGTACATATGACAACATTAGACGATTGTTCATACATATCCATAGAGCTGACACTGAGCATAAAAGTGGCCTGGTGTTGTCCCTGGATGTGATGAAGGCCTTTGATACTGTGAAATGGACCTTTTTGTGGGAAGTCATGCACCGAATGGGTTTTAGTCACCAATTTATAAAATGGGTTCGCCTGCTATATATCAATCCCAGGGCAAGAATATGTACTAACAAGGATGTATCGGATGTCTTTTCTTTACACAGGGGAACACGGCAGGGCTGCCCGCTCTCGCCACTCCTGTTCGCACTTGCCATAGAGCCTTTGGCTCTGGCGGTGCGACAGACGGCGTCGGTGGGCGGCATATGTTATGGTAATCTTACAGAGAAGATCTCATTATATGCTGATGACGCATTAATATACCTTGATGGCACAGAACAGTCCTTTAAATCTTTAATGGAAGTGGTGGAGGAGTTCGGGAGGGTCTCGGGACTAAAGGTGGGCTGGGACAAGTCTGTTGCTTTTCCCATAGGCCCCAAACAGGATTATACTTACTTATCTCACTCTAACCTGTCAGTCAGATCCACATTTAAATATTTGGGCATTCACATTAATGCAGACCTGGCCCTCTTTGAATCTCTTAACATTGCCCCAGTTGTTACACACATGGAGACCAGGTTGCAAACTTGGGCCTCATTACCTTTGAATTTGATAGGGCGGGTGAACATATTTAAAATGATATACCTACCTAAATTTTTATATGCCTTTAGGGCATCCCCTATTTTTCTCTACAAAAAGCTCTTCAAAAGAATAGACTCGTTATTATCCTCCTTCCTATGGCAGGGGACCAATCCCAGAATAGCGAAGGCTTCCCTCCAGGCCTCTAAGGGTGATGGGGGACTGGCCTGCCCCAACTTGCGACACTATTTTATAGCAGCCCAATTAACCTATGTCTATGAATGGTTCCAGGGGGCCTCTGCATCCTGCTCTACCTATCTACTGCAGGCACTTGCTGGCCTAGAGACCCCATTGGTAGATATTATGCATAGATCTTTACCAAAACGATGCTCCCGCGGCTCCCCGATAGAAGTGAGTTGGTTGGCCTGGCATGAAGGGAATAAGACGATTTCAGAATTGGGGGGGGTCTCACCGAAAACCCCCCTATGGCATAACCCCAATCTTCTGGAGCTCATGGGTCACCCCGATGCATTGTGGTGGACACGGCTGGGCATTACCCACGCTGCCCACATTTTTCTCAATGGTGAATTTATCTCTTTTGAAGTCCTAAAAGCTACAAGTGGATTATCAAATAAATTCTATTTTAAATATCTTCTCATACGACACGCTGTCCGTGCGCAGTTTCATGGCCTGACTCTTGAGCTCGCTGAATCCCCGCTTGAGGCATTGATGTCGTGTTCTGGCATTACGAAATTAGCCACGACCATTTACTCCCGACTGCAGACGGGTGGGAGTTCTCCCTTCCGTGCTGCACAGCGGAAGTGGATGGTCGACATCCCTGGGCTTTCAGAGGAGGGGTGGGAGGAGGCCTCTGGGGCCTGTTTCTTGGATATTGTTGGGTCTAACGACCAATATATACAGTTCAAATTTATTCATCAACTGCATTACACGCCGGCCCGTCTGGCTCGCATGGGTTATGTTTCAGGGGCCCTCTGCCCTAGATGTAAGTGCACCAATGCTGGTTATGTACACATGTTTTGGTCCTGCCCGGCCCTCTTGGGGTTCTGGGTGGACCTATTCTCTTTTTTTGAAAACAATCTATGCCTAGTGACCCCCCACACTGTTGAAGTGGGGCTCCTGGGCATCCTTAATGACCACATACCCAGAACTCACGAACGGACCCTAGTCCGCTTGATACTCTTTTATGCCAGAAAACTGATATTACTACAATGGAAGTGTGAATCTGCTCCCAACATCCAACTGCTGTACCGCATGATAAACAAAGTCGTACCAACCTTTAAACTAATCTATAAAGGAAGGGCCTGTATACAGAAATTCTACAAGATCTGGCAACCTTGGCTGGATATAGACAGCTCCTTTTGGAAGGATACCCCTCTGTCTCAGCAGTAGTGGGCCCTGATTCAGCCCCTCCTGTTTGATGGGGGGGGGGGAGAACTACCTCCTATCCTAAATAAAGAAGCTGGGGACATGAAACATATCCCACATAAATGTGGGGGGGGAGTAGGAGGAGTGCCCCCACCCAGCTGTAGTTTCGGCTGGGGAAATGGGTGGAAGTGCTGGGTGAATGGGTATGAGTGTTGTGTGAGTGAATGCAAGCACTTAAGTATTACTGAATAAGGATAACCGAATGAGTCCTGTGAAAATCACAGTTAAATACTCTCGATACACCTTTGGTATTAGGGTTTTGTGTTTCTTTTTTTTTTTTTCTTCTCCTCCGTTGAGGAACTGGGACACCTATGTGGCCATGTGGCCACAAGCTGTAGGCCTTATTAGGCTTGAATGTTATTTCGAGACTATATTGTTTATGCTCCCGCTTCACGGTGTAATACTGGTATATTGCTACTGAATACAAGAAAATAATGTGTAAGCGTGTATGTTGATATGCTCTGTAATTTTTCTCTGTTCAATGGAAAAATCAATAAACATAAATTAAAAAAAAAAAAAAACACACTCCTTTTCAACCGTGGCGTAATTTACCTCATGGGACTTCAACTTCCTGCTGAGGTAAATGACTGGGTGCTCTTCCCCGTTCCAGACCTGGGACAATACTGCTCCTAACCCCACATCTGACGCATCACTTTGTACGACAAAGTCTTTAGAGAAGTCGGGTGAGTACAACACTGGCTGGCTACATAAGGCTTGTTTCAAGAATTGGAATGCTGCCTCAGCCTCAGGGGTCCATTTAATCATGACCGACCCTTTCCCTTTCGTCAGGTTGGTTAGGGGCACAGCCTTAGAAGCAAAGTGGGGAATGAAGCGCCGATAATACCCCGCTATTCCCAGAAAGGCTCGTACCTGCTTCTTGCTGTTGGGACGTGGCCAACTCTGGATGGCCTCGACTTTGTTGAGTTGGGGTTTTATTACTCCCCTCCCAATGGTGTACCCAAGATATTTGGCCTCCTCCTGCCCAATGGTACACTTCTTGGGGTTAGCCGTAAACCCCGCTTCCCGGATAGAGTCTAGGACTGCTTGCACTTTTGGCAGATGTGAGGCCCAATCTGTGCTATGGACAATTACGTCATCCAGGTAAGCCGCAGCATACTTCCGATGGGGCCTCAGTATCTGGTCCATTTTCCGCTGGAATGTGGCCGGCGCATTCTGTAACCCGAACGGCATTCTCTTATATTGGAACGCCCCGTCTGGGGTTACAAATGCGGTTTTCTCTTTGGCCGACTTGGCCAGGGGAATTTGCCAATACCCTTTTGTGAGGTCAAGAGTCGTCATGTATCGGGCTGTTCCCAGCCGGTCGATCAACTCATCTATACGTGGCATGGGGTAGGTGTCAAATTTTGTAACTTTGTTCAACTGACGAAAATCGTTACAAAATCGCCAGCTCCCATCCGGTTTAGGCACCAGCACAATGGGACTAGACCAATCACTTTGGGACTCCTCTATCACCCCTAAGTTCAGCATTTTCTGTACTTCCTCCCGTATTGCCTCCCGTCGGGCCTCTGGGATCCGATAGGGTTTTAACTTCACCCTTTCACCGGGCGGGGTAATAATATCATGCTCTACCCCAGATGTTTGTCCCGGCAGCTCAGAGAACACCTCCTTGTTGCGAAGCACAAACTCCTTAACCTCCTGTTGTTGGGGTTGTGACAAGGTGGCTGCTATTCCAACCTCCGGAATCACGCAACCAGTTTGAGCTGGTGACCAAGTTTCTGCGACTAGGGACTCTCTATCCCTCCAGGCTTTCAACAGATTAACGTGATATATCTGTTCGGGCTTTCGCCTTCCTGGTTGTCTGACCTTGTAATTCACTTCGCTCACTTTTTCCATTATCTCGTAGGGGCCTTGCCATTTGGCAAGGAATTTACTTTCAACCGTAGGGACAAGTACCAATATCCTATCCCCCGGGGAAAAGGTACGGGTCTTGGCTCCACGGTTGTACACTCTCTGCTGTGCCAACTGCGCTTGGGCCAAATGTTCCTTCACGATGGGCATTACCTGTGCAATTCGATCTTGCATCAGGGCGACATGCTCAATCACACTCCTGTGGGGAGAACTCTCACTTTCCCAAGTTTCCTTGGCAATATCCAACAGCCCTCTTGGGTGTCTCCCATACAGTAACTCAAAGGGGGAGAATCCTGTAGAGGATTGGGGCACCTCCCTAATAGCAAACATCAAATAAGGAAGTAGACAGTCCCAATCCTTTCCATCTCTATCCACCACTTTCTTCAACATTTGTTTTAGGGTTTTGTTGAATCTTTCAACCAGCCCATCGGTTTGGGGGTGATACACAGATGTACGCAATTGCGTCACTTTGAACAATTTACACAGCTCTTTCATAACCCGGGACATAAAGGGTGTACCTTGGTCCGTAAGCAGTTCTTTACAAATACCCACCCGGCTAAAAACAAGAGATAGCTCTTTGGCTATGGTTTTGGCCGAGGTATTTCTGAGAGGGATCGCTTCTGGATAACGGGTGGCATAGTCCATTATAACCAATATGTACTGGTGCCCCCTAGCGGACTTGATTATAGGACCTACCAAATCCATTGCGATTCTCTCAAACGGGACCTCAATGATGGGTAGAGGGACCAGCGGGCTACGGAAATGTGGCATCGGGGCCGACTTCTGACACACAGGGCAGGAGGAACAATAATTTTCTATGTCCTTCATCACCCCAGGCCAATAGAATCTCTGTAATACCCTCTCTCGGGTTTTCTCTGTCCCCAGATGACCTCCAAGAATGTGCCCATGGGCCAACTCCAACACCAACTTCCTGTAAGGTTTGGGCACCACAAGCTGCTCAACGGTTTCTTCTGCCCTTTTTGCCACCCGATACAGTAGGTCCTTCTCTACGCTGAAGTATGGGTAAGTGCAGGTATTATCTGGGTTCACTAACTCGCCATCTATTTCCACTACGTTTTCCCGTGCCTTTATTAGGGCGGGGTCTTTTAACTGTTCTGTGGCAAAATTTTCCCTGTGAACCTCAAGATCAGAAAACTCCACAGACGGTAGGTTTTCGTCTGAGGAGGTGGGCTCCTCTCCAGTTTCTTGAGTCTCCCCTGCCAATACTGACAAGGGAAATTCTGGAGAGTCCTCACCACTCTCAGAGGAGTTCTGGCTATCACATTCCTGGTACATAGGGGCACCAGTGGGGGGCTCAGGATCATCCCACAGTTCCCAGAACTTCGGAAAATCCCTTCCCACAATGGCATCATGCGGTAATTGAGATACTAACCCCACTGGATGAGAGAGGGTACCTTTGGGGGTCTCGAAACACACTGTAGTCACTGGATACTCTCGGGTGTCCCCATGCACACAAATAACAGCTACCTTGCTATTCCTAGAGACCTCTGTTTTAACTAATTCAGCCTTTATCAGGGTCACAAGGCTACCTGAATCCAGCAATACCACAACATTTCTACCATTAATACACATTTTGCATAAATGTTTCTCAGTTCCCCGAATGGCAGTGCATGCGACTGTCGCACACAGCGACTGACGTCGGTCCGTCAGAAAGTCACATTGCATGGGTTCCTCCACAACCGGGCAATTTGCTGCAATATGTCCCGCTTGCCGGCAGCGGTAGCAAACAATCCTTTTGGCTGCCTCTTGAGCCCCTGACTTCCCAGGCTGTTCTCGCCAAACTTTGGGTAGAGCTCCCACCCTCTCACTCTCTCCACCCTCACCCCTTGGAATCCTCTTATCCGCCCCTGGGGATGGTCTGGTCTTAGGGTGGAAAGTCCGAGAGTCTCTGGAAGAGGCCGTCAGGTTCTCTGTAGCCAAGTATTTCTCTACACGATCCACAAGACGACCGGCCGTCTCTGGGTCTCCATGGCTTACCCACTTTTGGATGGCAGTAGGAAGAGCTCTCAAAAACCGATCCATTACAACACGTTCCACAATCTCTGGTGCGGACAAAGTCTCTGGCTGTAGCCACTTCCTGCTCAGGTGAATGAGATCATACATTTGAGACCTGGGGGGTTTTCCAAGCTGGAAAGTCCAGTTATGCACACGCTGAGCCCGGACAGCCAGGGTGACACCCAGCCTTGCCAATATTTCAGCTTTTAGCATCACATAGTCTTTTGCTTGGTCAGGCTCTAGGTCATAGTAAGCCTTCTGCGATTCACCAGTTAACAGAGGAGCCACCAGTCCAGCCCACTGCTCCTCAGGCCACTTTTCTCTTTCAGCAGTCCTTTCAAATGTGGTCAAAAATACCTCTGGATCATCCTCTCCAGTCATTTTTGTCAATAAACGACTCACCCCAAAGGACGCGGTATTAGTGGGACGGCTTTCCTCACTGGTCTGCGGACGTTGCTGCATTACTGCTTCCATTTGTTGTAGTCTCTGCTCTTGCTTCTGTAACAGGTCTATGAAGCGGGCCTCAGATTGCTGCTGGGCTGCAAGGCTCTGTTGATGAGCTTGCTGCTGGGCTGCGAAGCTCTGTTGTTGAGCTGCAAGGCTCTTTTGCAAACCTGCATTTGTCTGCTGTTGATTGGCATTTGCTAGAGCCAGCTGTTTCAGTATCTCCTCCATGCTGGCTTAAAAAAAAACGGCCACTGGTTCTCCACCAACTGTGGGGGGGTTAGCTCGGCAGCGGGTGTGTGTGATCCCCAGGATGGGCTCCCCACACAAAAACAGGCCCAGCAGACGGAGGTTGTGGTTTTCAAGATCAAAAAGGTGCGGTTTATTTCTCTATTTACAGTGACAAAAAACACAGCAAAGCAAAAAGAAACATAAACAAAATAAACCCTGGTCAGCTTGACCTCTGACTAAACATGCAGGTTTCCCTAACTAACAACTGGGATCAGCCTGGTGCTGTCCTAGTCCCTAAGTCCCTGGTTTAGTCAATGTCCAAACAAATAGCCACACAGGCTTTGTCTCACCGCACAGGGGTTCACTCTCCCTAGACAGTCCACACAGGTCTGGGTCCAGGCATGAGCAAACACCTAATGAAGCTGGGAGTTTTTATAGAGGCCTTAAACGAGCTGACAAGCTTCAGCTGGTCTCATCAACTCCCTGCCTGCACGACGCCCAGCACTCTCCCTAGAGGTATGAATCATCCATGAGCCCACTAGCCTCAGCTGGGCTTCATCAACTCTCTCCCTAGTTGTATAAGTTGGCATAAAGCCTGAATCTGGGAGAAATATACCTACCCCCCTGGATGCAACCAGGTGACTTTACCTTCCTGCTGTCACAATACATATTTGGCTAAACATGCGTTCAGTAAATTAAGATAGATGACAGGCTAGTATATCAACAGATGAACCAAAAACAGAACCAACATGAAAATAATTCACAAACAGGAAAGAAAATCATAATACAACTAAAATGAAGAGATATTAAAAAAGGGGGATGGGGAAAGAAGGAAAGGAGGGGACTGAGGGAAGTGGGAAAGACAAGAGAATCAAAAGATTGCACAGACTATGGCTGCCACCAGATGGCAGTATAAGACAGGTACATCAATGTCATAGCAGCGTAGTGATGAATTTTCCGCTGGACAAGATGTTTACAAATTGCTGCCGAGGTCTCAGCAGGGCATTATACTAAATTATTACAAATAAATAAATAAATAAAGTACATTTAGTCAAATAAATAACTAATTAACACCTAGTACAAGATTATTTATAAAAATGGCTTAAATGATAATGCCGTGTTGAGACCTGGTGAATAAGTAGCCCTCTGAAAATCCATCTTGCCTCTTTTTGAAGGATACTCTTGTCAAAATCTCCTCCCCTTTCTTGCTCAGGTATAACTTCTAACGCAAAGAAAGAGATGAATGAGGGGTCATAACTATGATGTAATCCGACATGTTTGCATATCGGTGTGTAGAGCAGGCCTGCATCCAGATAATATAGATGATCTTGTATACGTTTTGCAAAGGGGCGTTTGGTTTTCCCAATATAGAACGCGCCGCATAGACAGGTGGCCAGATACACAATCCTGATTGTCTGACAATCGGCGTAGACCTTAGATTTATGATAGCCTCCCCTCGGTAGGGGGCAGCCCATTCCTTCTCTTATCCATGGACACTGGTCACAGCTACCACATCTAAAGGTACCTATACCACCCATAGCCCCCAGACTAGGAGAATCTGGGGGAAGATGGCTATGGACGAGGTTGTCTCTGATGGATCGCGACCTCCTAAAGACAATCTCAAGTTTTTCTGCCACATATTTAGAGATAACAGGGTCCTCAGAGAGAAAATGCCAATTGCTGGCAACTAACTTGCTGAATACATCCTGGTGTGAACTGAAGGTTGTAATGAACATAGTGGTTGACTTGCCTTCATGATTTTTTGGTTTAAAGATCAATGATTCCCTAGTATGGGACTTAGCTCTATTATAGGACTTTTTAAGCACTTTTTTACTGTAGCCTCTATTCAGTAAACGTGAATAGAGAGCACTGGCTTCTGTTTCAAAATCTTCCTCCCTAGCACAATTCCGACGCAGTCTGAAGTATTGACTGAACGGAATACTGCGGACTAAAGGGCGAGGGTGAGCGTTTGAGTAGTGAAGACTAGTATTGCCTGCCGTTTCCTTTCTATAGAGGCTACTATATATAGTCCCATCTGCATTAAGAACAAGCCGTAGGTCCAGGAATGGTATACTTGAGGTGTCCGATTGTATAGTAAATTTAAGGTTGAAGGTATTTAGAGCGATGAACTTCATGAACTCAGAGAGTTCACTGGCAGATCCCGTCCAGACGACCAGGACATCGTCAATGTACCTCCGCCACAAAAGAATGTGGCGGAGGTATATCGCAGCGCCGTCGTCGGAAAATAGAGTCCTCTCCCACCCCCCCAGGTACAGGTTGGCATACGATGGGGCACAGCAAGTCCCCATCGCAACCACCTGTACCTGGAGGTAAGCGGAGCCATCAAACAAAAAAATGTTGGTGGTGAGGATGTGTTCAAGCAAAGTGGTCACAAACTGGCATAGCTTCCAGTTGTTCCTATCCTGTTCCCTAAGGAATTCTGAAATAATTGCTAACCCCTTCTGATGGGGGATGCTGGAGTACAGCGCCTCAATATCGATAGCAGCTAAGATGGCTCCTGATGGTACTGTTAGACCTTCAATAACCTTCAGGAGGTCCATAGTATCCTTGAGATAGGAAGGTAAACTCATAACATGGGGGGCGAAGTTGGCTATCTACGTATTTACTGGCTGTTTCTGTGTGACAGCCTATTCCCGATACTATCGGACATCCAGGGGGATTTTTGATGTTTTTGTGTACCTTGGGTATAGAGTAGAACGTAGGAGTAATTGGCCATTTGATTTCAAGGTATTCATAAAGATCCTTATCGATAAGGTTCTGTTGAAATGCATTTGTAATAATAGATTTGTACTGTATTCTAGCCGTAGCTAGCTGTTCAAATGGGACCTGCTGATACCATTCCTGGTTGTTTAGAATTCTCCTACACATAGTAATATAATGGTCTTTATCCATCACGACTACATTCCCACCTTTGTCAGATGGTTTGACAATAATCTGGTCGTTCTGGATAATATTTTGTAACGCCTGTTGTTGTAGCTGTGATAGGTTTGCCTCAGCATGCTTAGGGAAGGGAAAGTTTTCTATTTGTTTTTTCGTTTGCTTAAGGAACGCCCAAACTGCCGGACATGTCTGTAGATTGGGGAATTTCTGGGATTTGGCCTTAAATTTACAGGGTTCTGGTGATGTCTCTGTATCTGATTCCTCATCATCCGATGAAGGATCAGCCTGGTCTCCAGAGCTCTCATTTTCATCCAATAGTTGTATTAGTATTTTTAAGGCCCTAAAGTCCTGGACTTTGAAGCCCTTATACAGGTCTTCCTCTCTTCCCACCACATTGCCTATATCATTATCAAAAATATATTTGTATGTCAAATTTCTGGCAAAGAGATGAAGATCCTTTGCCAGAGTAAATTTGACAATTTTTTGCGATGGACAGAAGCTTAATCCAAGTCTCAAAACCTCTGTTTCTATTTGGGAAAGCTCATAGGAAGAGAGGTTGATCACATCTAGTCCTGATTGGGTGTCCCCTGCTTGACTACAAAGGGGTCTATCTTGCCCATCCGTGTATGTGCTACTGGAGTTCCTGTCGTGTGAATTGTCCCTAAAGGGCCGAAACCTGAGTGATTATTCTTAGGTTGAGTGGTTTTGGGTGTGGCACCTAAGTCTCTAGTTAGTATTACATCATTAGCTCTTTCATCTGAAAACATAGTCAGGGGAGTGTTACCCATCACCAGGTCACCTTGTGCGCCCTCCATTTCCTCAGCTGGAGTATTCCACAGATTGCTAGGGTCCTGTCTCTGGGGGGAAACAATACATTTTTTGTGTGTGCCGCCCTGGATATTATGACCACCACCATTACCCCTCTTTTGTGGACGTCCTCTGGTTGTTGATCCTCGGTTATTCCTATTTGTTGGTTTCTGAGAGGAAACAGAAGATGAGACAGAGATATCAGAATCAGATACATATACCATAGAGTCTGACTGAGCAGTTTGTCTAGATGATCTACCTCTTTGATTTGAAAATCCCTTTTGCCATCTGTAGGCGTAGCCACCTGCAAAGGCCAGTTTGTCCTTATAGAATTTTTGGTCTTTTTTCAGAACCACATTTTTATTGTATTTCTCGAGGCGTTGCATCAGTTCCTGCTCTTTCTTTTGAAATTCAGTGTTTGTCGAGTATTGGTTAGCTGTTGCTCTTAATGTCTCGATCTCTCTATCTAGTTCTATCAGATCCACACTATGTTTATCTCTGAGCATTGACATCATATTGGCTGAACATTGATTAAGGATGTACTCCCATTTTTCTTTGAACGTAATATCTGCAACCTCAAAGGTTGGAAAAATTTGTACTCGCAACCCCTGGGGGTTTACTTTTTCTCTCAGATATCGATCAAAGAAACGGATATGCCAACCTAGGTTTGACTTTTTTTCCATTAATCTTTTAAGTTTAAGAAAAAAGACATCAAGTCCTACCTCATATTTTGCCTGGGGGGCACATGTGGTTTGAATGGTATCTAGAAATTTCTCCCATATAGGTCCTGAAAATTGTGACATTGTAGTCAGGCAAGGATGAAAAAAGAAAAAGGAAAAAAAAAGAGAAAAAGAAAAAGAAAGAAGGGTGGGGGATAATGCAGAAGGGAATGGGATTCTGTCTTATTGTGGATAGTAACTGACCAGACACCACAAATTATACTGAAAACTTAAAACGATTATACATACATATCCAGAGAACAATTGTATGATATCCTATTGACTGGAAAGGTCCAAGAGCAAACGGGGTGTTAAACCCCAAACATAGAATATATAAGGTGAATAAGTTTGGACAGTTTCCAGAAACAGACTATATTCTCCAGTCCCAGAAACGTTAAAAGAAAAATTAAAGAGAGACTAAGCTCTCTCTAGACAGAAGAGGACTGTTATGGAGATCGTAGTCTGTTTGTAGGTAAACACTCAGAGACGGTAATAATACATTTTAATAAAGGCATTGATTAAAATATGACATAGTCGTGGATGCAATTAGACCATGATACAGTTTAGATGCGTAGTAATGGATGGATAGAAGTGCAGGAAGCCAACATGTTTCGCAGAGATGCGTCGTCAGGGCGCTGCATCCATCTACATTTGCATCTAATTATATAATTATATAAGATACAGAAGAATATGTCATTAGTATAAAACAGATATACATTATATACAGTAAATTATAACATTTTATAATGCCGGGAATATGATAATAGTTGCAGTGCTCACCTGGTCTGCCTGCGTATTGACAAGCCTACGTACACTGCTGGTCGGGTGTCAACAGATTGGGGGCTAGTGAAGTGCTCACGGGGCTAAAGACCTGTGGGGGCCAGACCCAACAGGCCAAGGCGTGGGGCTGCTGGACCATGTAGTCCTTGCTGTTCTTATACAGTAGAGAATCTATAAAATGAAAAATAAGATAAATAGCCACAGCAAATAAGGGACAGGCATAATAAATCCATGTATACATATATATACATATTGCCTAATAGCAGAGGCGTAGCGTGGTGGGGGGGCAGGGAGGGCCGCCGCACCGGGCGCAACATTGGGGGGGGGGCGCGAAATCCCGCACCAGTGTGTTACTTTTCTTAACTCTGTAAGATTACATCTACTGTGTCCCGACCGCCATGTTGTGGCAGCTGGCGCCCTGTGATTGGGCGAATGCAGTCATGTGCTGTGGCAGGGCTGGCCAGTCCTTGAACGCGCGCGAAGGCTCCCCCTGGAGGAGTCCCGCCCGCGCTTCTGTTAGCCGCCGCCATCACCCTCCCTCCTTACCGCGCCGGATCTGGCAGTGGACTTCATCTGGGACTGACTGGGAACTCGGCAGTCGGCACTGCCGACTACAAATAGGGAGGTGAGTGACCGAGTCTGTGAGGGAGGCAGAGAGCCATCTCAGATGGGACTCGGAGCAGCCGCGGCCGGGTCAGCAGCAGCAGTTAGTTTGGCCGGAGTGAGAGTCACGCCACCCGTTGGGGGGGGGAGGGGGGATGTTACTGTCTGTACACCACCATGCCACATGTTAGCAGCATTGCCAGCCAGCCAGCCAGTCAGCTCACACGCAGCATGCCTGCGTGCCTAAGTACAGACAGTTACATGCCTCATGCTCCCCCCCCCCCTGCAAGAACCTGATAATTAATTTACTGAGCTCAGCTTCATGATGTATCCTATCCCCTCAGGGCATTCGACATGTAAGGGGTTATATGATTATTCCTGCTATGTAATGTATCCCCTCAGACTTTCAGCATGTAAGGGGTTAAATGATGAGGTATTTAGCATTTCGAATGCCCTGAGGGGATGCATTACATAGCAGGAATAATCATTTAACCCCTTACATGTCGAATGCCCTGAGGGGATACATTACATACATACCTCCCAACTTTTCAACATTGAGCTGAGGGACACCTGGGGAGCAGGGCAGGTTGTAAAGCAGGGGGGCTGGTTGGTGCTGCTAAAAAAAAATTGTTGCGCGGGGGGAGGTTGCAGGGTGCTATCATGGTTACGCCAGAAAATTTTGAAGTTGGAGGCAGCTCCTCTAATAGGCCCTGAATGCCTATATGAAGTGAGTGCGAGTAGAGGAAGAGGGCGCCAGCCTTCTGGAGGTAAAAGAACAGATGTGCGTAGAGAAAAAAACACCACAATAAAAAAATTATGGTGGAAAAAAAAAACTCACTGTATGATGTGAAGAAGGTGCTTATTATCGTCTGAGGAGCAGTGGGTCTTGCTCGGGCTCTGTGGCGGAGGACGGTGTGGTGGCTACACTGGCGGATATGAGTGAGACAGATGCCTGTGGTGTGATGGTATGGAGTCTGCAGCAGGCATGTCCAGCTGCTCAGGTGGATATTGGTGGCTGCCGATAAGATGTCGGCGGCTGCAGATGGAGTGTACCAGCGGTTCCATCCTTGGATACTACTGTCACCATAGTATCCAAGGATGGAGCCGCTGTTTACACTCAATCTGCAGCTGTCAACATCTCAGATGTGAATATTTGATGTTAAGGGACACGCTGATTGGCATATTTTGGTGTGCCCCTTAACATAAAATGTGCCCATCAGCATGCCCCTTATTTTGTTAAGGGGGCACGCTGATGGGGACAGCTGATGTAAGGTGGCACAGTGATGGGGGCACCTAATGTAAAGGGGCACTCTGATGGGCACGCACACCTGATGTAAAGCATCACTCTGACGAGCACACCTAATGTAAAGGGGCACACTGAAAATATGCCAATCAGCGTGTCCCTTAACATAAAATGTGCCCATCAGTGTGCCCCTTAACATTAAATATGCCCATCTGAGATGTTGACAGCTGCAGATTGAGTGTAACCAGCGGCTCCATCCTTGGATACTATGGTGACAGTAGTATCCAAGGATGGAACCACTGGTACACTCCATCTGCAGCCGCCGGCATCTTATCGGCAGCCACCAATATCTACCTGAGCAGCTGGACATACCTGCTGCAGACTCCATTCCATCACACCACAGGCATCTGTCTCACTCATATCCGCCAGTGTAGCCACCACACCGTCCTCCGCCACAGAGCCCGAGCAAGACCCACTGCTCCTCAGACGATAATAAGCACCTTCTTCACATCCTAAAGTGAGTTTTTTTTTCCCCCAATCATTTTTTATAGTGGTGTTTCTCTACGCACATCTGTTCTTTTACCTCCAGAAGGCTGGCACCCTCTTGCTCTACTAGCACTCACTTCATATAGGTATTCAGGGCCTATTAGAGGAGCTGCCTCCACTTGTGTTCCAACTTCAACCTGTCCTTTTGTCCCGCAGTGCAATATTTTTCCTCCTTCACTAATTTTTATGTCTTAATTTCATTCAATTGAAAATTACTTAGACTCATATGAATTTAAGAAATTGGAGACTCTGCATTAGTTTTCCTTTTCACCAATTACATTACACCTATTGACATTCATTTATTTATTCATTTAGCGCTGTACCTCATTTTACATATTTCAGTGTAGGTGTAAGGTCGGTGGGTCAGTGTATGTGTCAGGTAGGTGTCGGGGGTCAGTGTGTGTCAGTCAGTGTAATAGTCAGTGTTGGTGTCAGGTGGCTCAGTGTAATGTGAGTAGTGCATTAAGTAGGAGTGAGGTGGGTTAGTGTAGGTGTCAGGTGGGTTAGTGTAGGTGTCAGGTGGGTTAGTGTAGGTGTCAGGTGGGTGGGTTAGTGTAGGTGTCAGATGGGTTAGTGTAGGTGTCAGGTGGGTCAGTGTAGGTGTCAGGTAGGTCAGGTGGGTCAGTGTGCAGGGTAGTGGTCAGTGTGCAGTGTAGTGGTGTGCAGTGCGTAGTGGTCAGTGTGCGGGTTTGTGGTCAGTGTGCAGGGTAGTGGTCAGTGTGCAGTGTAGTGGTGTGCAGTGTGTAGTGGTCAGTGTGCGGGTTTGTGGTCAGTGTGCAGGGTAGTGGTCAGTGTGCAGTGTAGTGGTGTGCAGTGTGTAGTGGTCAGTGTGCGGGTTTGTGGTCAGTGTGCAGGTTTGTGGTCAGTGTGCGGGTTTGTGGTCAGTGTGCAGGTTAGTGGTCATTGTGTGGTGGAAAGTCTGCAGGTTGGGGGGGCGCAAATTTCTTGCCTTGCCCCAGGCGCTGACAACCCACGCTACGCCACTGTCTAATAGGCATTAGTACACATACATATAATACATGCATATAAGACCGTCCACGAGGTATAATGTATAGAGATTGCACATTAATCCAAAAGGAACAATATTATTGCCCATCTCATTAAAGAGCGACAAATGCAAAGAGAGATGAAAAAAACAATGGGATAATAGAAATATCCATATATATGACACAATGTACTTTATTTTTTTTCATTTATTTTTTTATTTATTTTTTACGTAGACTTTTTTTTACGTAGGCTTGTCAATTACTACGCATCTAAACTGTATCATGGTCTAATTGCATCCACGACTATGTCATATTTTAATCAATGCCTTTATTAAAATTTATTATTTTTCTTATTACCGTCTCTGAGTGTTTACCTACAAACAGACTACGATCTCCATAACAGTCCTCTTCTGTCTAGAGAGAGCTTAGTCTCTCTTTAATTTTTCTTTTATATTATTTTTTAGTTTATAAGCTTTCCTGCTATTGTGAAGGAATTAAGCCCTGTACACATGATCGGTTTTACCGATGAAAACAGTCCGATGGACTTTTTTCATCGGACAAACCGATCGTGTATGGGCCCCATCGGTCTTTTTTCCGTCGGTGTTAAAAAATAGAACATGTTTTAAATTTATCCGATGGAAAAAAAAACGATAGCAGATTACTATCGTCTGTGGGGAATTCCATCGGATAAGAAACCCACGCATGCTCAGAATCAAGTCGACGCATGCTTAGAAGTATAGAACTTCATTTTTCTTGGCTCGTCGGAGTGTTTTACGTCACGGCGTTTGGGACGATCGTTTTTTTGACTGATGGTGTGTAGGCAAGACTGATGGAAGTCAGCTTCATCGGATTTCCGATGGAAAAATCCAACGGTTTAAAATCCATAGGAAATCCGATCGTGTGTACAGGGCTTTAGATGTTACCTGCCAGACTGTGTATTTTATGTGACTGGCCTCTTATTTTTAATGGATGGGTTTAGATAAAAATTCCCCAGCTCCCACTCCCTATAACCTAACACAGTCTAATAAAAAAAATCTACCCCTTCCAACAGGTGCCCACTTACCTCTGTCTGATGATAGCATTCTTGGGCACAGTTTTTTTTTTTTAACAGAGAAGTTTATTAGACAATTCAGCATTACAGTACAATCAGTGTGTAATGTTACAATAGCATACAGGTATAGGTATCAACAAATCAATATTCTACCGGGAGTTACCTCCCATCTAACAGTACCAGTCCCAGGTATGTCAAGACACTATCTATCTATGGTAAGTATTCCCAATCGTTTTCATTGTAACAACACGTATATCTTTGGACATAGCAGTCACCTAAAACTGACAGCGTGAAAGAAAGGGGCGGGGGGAAGGGGTGGAGGGAAGGGGATGGAGAGGGATGGACAAGGCAAGGGGAGAGAACAATTAGAGAATAGGTCATCAATCAGTACTTGTGGGGGGGGGGGATGCCCAGAGATTAGCCACAAGCATCTATCCATGTGGACCATACTTTATCAAACTTCAAACTTCCCCGGGCATTGTCTGCTCTCGTATGTGAGTCTGTATAGGGGCAGCACCGAATTCACCAAGCTTTGCCATGAGGCATGGGTAGGGGATTCCTCCGACTTCCATTTCAGCAGTATCTCTCATCTGGCATAGTATAGTGAGAAGGTCAGACATAGTTTACAATTTCTGTCCCCTTCTATGTCTTCCATATGGCCTAGTAGCAGAGTCAGCGGGTCCACCTGTACCTTTGTCCCACATATGTCACTCAGTGTGGAGGCCACAGCCGCCCAATAGGGTTGGAGTTTGGGACAGGACCAGACCATGTGCCAGAACGTTCCCACCTCTTGTTTGCATTTTTGACAATTTGGGTCCCGTTGAGGGTAAATGCGAGCCAATTTCTGTGGGGTGTAGTAGGCCCTGTGTAGGAACTTAAGTTGCGTAAATCGGTCTCTAGCTGCAATCATAGAGGGAATATAAGTGGAGAGGCACTCCTCTCATTCCTCCTCCCCCAGGGATGGAATATCGGCCCTTCATTTATCCCAGGATCTATTTGGTTTGGTGTCACATGCAACTGTTAGGTATAGATACAGGGAGGAGAGAGGCTTCCCCATCACCTTGGAGGTCAGGAGGTGCTTGATAGAGTCTGACTCTAGGGTCAAGGGTTCAGTAAATTGAGCCCCAAAGGCATGTCTCAACTGCCAGTATCTGAACTTGAAAGAGGTCGGTATTGAGAACCGTCATCTTAATTCCTGTAAAGTCATGAGTTTGCTGTCATGTACTATATGTTTCATAGCGGTGATCCCTTTTTGGCCCACAGGGAGGGGTCTGGGATACTATTCAAGTGTGGTAGCATAGGGTTACCTCACAAGGGCATGTGTGGGGAAACTTGGGTAGGCTGCCTATAAACCGCCCTAGCCTCCTGCCAGACCTGTACCGTGGTCTGCATGAGGGATGTCATAAGGGGACTGGCCTTCAGGCCTCGGAATACCAGGTTGCTCAAGGCTGCATGAGAGCCCAGAATAGCCGCTTCCAATGTGGTAGCTAGATTCTGTCTGGGCTGGGAGAACCACCACCGTACTGTGACAAGGATGGCTGCCCAGTAATCTAGTTGGAAGTTTGGGAGCACCAGTCCTCCCCCGACATAGGAAAGGGAACAATATCTGCTTCGCCACTCTGGGGGTCTCCCAGCCCACACAAAGGAAATTAGCAATCCCTCCAGTCTCTTAAAAAAGGACTTGGGGATGTGTGACGGGGTGTTCCTAAAGAAATATAGGTGCTTTGGCAAGTAGACCATCTTCAACAAGTTGACCCTGCCTACAGGTGTTAGGGGGAGGGAGCGCCATGCCACACATTTGGCCACTAGTTGGGTCATAAGAGGTTGTACGTTGTTTTCCACGTATTCTTTCTTTCTGCTACTAATTTTAATGCCCAGGTATGTGAAGTCATCTATTCATTTTAGTGGCGTGTGCGTCGCGATGCGAGGAACCGAGAGGTGTAGCGGAAACAGAACCGATTTGTCTCACTTGATGCGTATGCCTGAGTAGCGGCCGAATTGAATAGGGCTCACATCGCCATCTTGGACACGCCCCCCCTTGGGCACTGTTTACATCCTCCATGGAGAAATCTTGGTGCTGCCTAAACATTAACTTCCCATAGACTTTAATAGGGCCCTACTCCAATGGAATGAGTATGGCCTATACCAACCTATGAAAAGTACTAATAAGATTTCTGATGCAAAAACAATGCGCTTCGAGAGGGTTGGGGTAAGTGCCATCGGAGAGAGGTAAGTGAGAACCTGGGTCGGGGGAATTTTAGCTTAGAGTAAGTTTGGAGGAGGGAGGAAAGGGGGATTTGGAGTGTTTTTATCAAAATTTTAACCTATACTTTTAATGTTGAAAGTTGGATTTCAGGCAGTTATAATAAGCATCAAAACATGTCATAAGTCCCTTTCAAAACTTATAGACAAGCACAAAGCACCAGTGTATCGTAATTCATGTTCTTACTATTTGGGTTTGCCTCAATTATTGTTAAAGTAATAACAAGGACCCTGTAGAAATGTTGTGCATTAACCACCTCCTCCTGAATCAGATCAGATGAGTGAGATATAATACATTTCTATATATCATTATTGGGCTTGTTGTGAAGGGTACTGATGAGATGCAAAGTTCTGTAGCCTATACCAAATGATTACATGCCGCCAGTCAGAGAAATTATGATTTTTGACTGGTTGCATGACATTAAACAAGAGAAGTGCTCAATTCTAATATCCTAATCAAACAGACTGCGGGATTCGGAAGCCCAACTCCAGATTTTTTGCCAGCTTGCTTCCAATAGGACAGTGGTCTCCAAATTGTGGCCCAGGGGCCAGATGCGGCCCTTTGCTTGCCTTTATCTCACCCTTGGGGCACTATTCTTCCCACTGACAACAACAGTAGGGAACTATTCCTACCACCGACCCCAACAGTGGGGTACTATTCCTCCCACTGACACCAATGATGGAGCATCATTCCTCCCAATGATACTATTTCTCTCCCTAATACCAAAGATGGGGCATTGTTTACTGGGTACCGTCTGGCCCCCTAAAGTCTGAAGGACAGTAAACTGGTCCTTTCTTTAGAAAGTTTGGAGTCCCCTGCCCTAGACTGTTCATTGAGCCAGAAGAGTGATTATTGCTGTGTGCCTTGCTGCTATTGCACTAATCTTGGAAAGGAAGCTGGGACGAATCAGCGGGCCCTTTTGGGGGTGAGCACTACAGTAACATGCAGGCTGAGAGGGCAAGAATGACAGCTTCCATCAGTGCCTTCCCACAAAGGTATTTTTTTTTTAAAAACTGCTTTTTAAAAACAAGTCTGTCAAGATGCTTATATGTACTCTTAGTTCTGAAGAGCTCCATGGGGTCCTTGTACTCAGTATATAGTGCCTGCATGTGGCACCAGAGTGGGAGCTTCACTGCACATTCTCAAAATCAGTCCATATTGTGTAATCTGGGATCAGAGGCTCCAGAGTCGCTCAAGTCTTCAGCGTTTGCAAAGCACAGTCTGTCAGATTGGAAAGCCTATATATTCATCTGGCATTGCAGAGTGCTGTGTTAATCTGAACGTCACATGCATGTATTGGCCTGGGCTAGGCACTCATGCCAATATCTTTCTGCCAGAGGAGCAATAGCAACTCTTGTTGTTGGCCAAAATAAACTTAGCTTCTGGATGTGCTTTGCATCCAATGTCCATGTGAATGCTTTCTAACTGAGCCTGTACCCATAAAGATAACTTGCCAGGATAAAAAAATTGGTAGCCACCACTGACATCTAATTTTGGAAGCTGTAACCCTTATCTTTTGCTTTACTGCTTAGTAAATCTCGAACTCCGCACTGATTTGCAGCAAATAAAATGAGCAATGCATTTATGAAGTCCCAAAAAATAGAAAGGTCTGCAGAGTTGAAGATTGTGTGCTCTTGATGTAGCCCAATGTGTACAATGCTTGTCTTGTAGCCTAATGCCGCGTACACACGACCATTTTTCTCGTCGGGAAAAAGGAAATTTTTTCTCTTTGACGAGAAAAACGACTGTGTGTGGGCTTTTCTGCATTTTTCCCGACGAGAAAAGCGGCAAGAATCACGACGAGAAAAATTAGAACATGCTCTAATTTTTCTCGTTGTGATTCACTGCATTTTTTTCCGCGGCAGTTTTTCCATAGGGAAACACTGCCAGGGAGCCTACACACGTTCGTTTTTCACGACCAAAAGAAAAAATGTAATGAAAACCGGCCGTGTGTAGGGGACCAAGCCAGGCCTCGTTTTTCATGTCGATTTTCTCTGCGGTGTTTTCACCGTCGAGAATATCGATCGTGTGTACACGGCATAAGGCTAAGTTCACACTATCTTGCAGCTCACAGCAGGAGTCCGGTGCGTCCCCGTTCACTATTTCAGCCCAAATTTTTGGCTGAATTATTCGGACCTGAAACTGACCAAAAGACGCACAGTGCTCCTGTGCAAATTCTCACCAGAGCCACAGCAGAGATATGTGAACCGCTCCATAGAGAGACAGTCAAAATCTCCTGCTATTACAAATTGGATGCGGGGAATCCACATCCAATTCGCAATAGTGTGAACCCAGCCTTAAAGTGGTTGTAAACCCACTTTGACAACTTGCACCTACAGGTAAGCCTATATTAAGGCTTACCTGTAGGTGCAAGAAATATCTCCTTAACCTACACAATTAAGGAGATATTTGCTGAAAACACTGCACTGATGTCTACGGCGCATGCAGCAATAATCAGTAAAGAATTTTTTTTTTTTTTTTTAAATAACAAACATGTTATACTTACCTCCACTGTGCAGCTCGTTTTGCACACAGTGGCCCCGATCCTGGTTTTCTGGGGTCCCTCGGCGGCTGTCTCGGCTCCTCCCCGGGGGTGGGGGGCGGTACTGTCGGATGTTTTTTCACCTTAATGCATAGGATGCATTAAGGTGAAAAAAAATTTACCTTTACAACCCCTTTAAGTGGTTAAAATTGAGCACAATTGTGGAATGGCGCCAAACTTCAGTACTTATGAATCCCCATAGGAGGTGCTTTAATTTTTTTTACAGGTTAGATGTTTAGAGTTACAGAGGGGGTATAGTGCTAGAATTATCTTGCTCTTACGATCGCAGCGTATGTAACCTGTGTGTATCTGGCTCTGATACTAGCCAGTGCCTCACCAGCCACTGACCTCACGGTCCTCACCCCATGTCCGTGATTGATGGGTATGGAACTTTTTGGGACAATGGTATGATTTCTATTTATGTATTTGTTGGCAGTGTTCCCTGTTGTGTTTTTGCACTTCCAGTTTGCTACCCTCCGATCCCCATTATTAAAGCAGGTAAAACGTGGCTCTCTCTGGTGGTGTGTTACAGTGTGGCTCTCTCTGGTGGTGCGGGTAAAGCGTGGTGCTCTCTGATGATGCAGGTAAAGCGTGGCTCTCTCTGATGGTGCGGGTACAGCATGGCTCTCTCTGGTGGTGCAGGTACAGCGTGGCTCTCTCTGGTGATGTGGGTACAGCGTGGCTCTATCTGGTGGTGCTGGAGCTATTTGTTCCCCCAGCACAGTCCTCTCTTTCTTTTTCCATGTCTTCTGTAGTAGCTGCTACAGTGTAATACTCCTCAGCTTGTATCCGGGGTTTCTCTTTCTTTTTCATACCGCATGGGACACAGAGTCAGGCTAATATTCATTACCTTCTGGGTTATACTCCATCTCCAGGTGGATGGACACTAGTAGACCAAAAGGTCGTTAGACAGGAAGTGATCCCCTATATAACCCATCCAATACAGGAAGTTACTTCAGTTTTTTACCAGTGTCTGCAAGGTGGATGGCATGGTTTGTTTGAGCTCTCTGAGCTCCAGGTCTCTAGTCCCACAAACGGTTCCAAGATGAATCAAGGGATTGACCAATCGGAACCATTTGACACAGACTATATGCTTAGATAAATGGTACCCGAACCACGCAAAGAAGACTCAAGATCCTGCAAGGTTTTGCCTGTAATGCGGCCTCTGGGCGCTGGACCCTGCGAAGTGGAATCCTGGACACTACAGCTCTGAGGCATTCCTGCAGGGTGCTGTACAGGTCCAAGGGAGTGGACCCTAAGCATGAAAAGGGTACCCAGTCCTTGAAGGTCCTCAAGCAGTGTTACCAACCTACCAGATTGAAATTTACTGGCATGACACCCGAAATTTACTGGTGCAGCCACGTTTTTACTGACATTTCACAAAAGTTACTAAATTTAATTTTTAGGTACAAATTTCAGTATTTAGGCTACAAACAAGTACGCTAGGCAAATAGCAATGTGATTTAAGGTAGATATTAAGGTAAAAAAACATATTTTTTTTATTTTCGATATAATAAGGGCAAATTATTTAGTCACATCACCCCCGGCCTCCATCCCCCTCTGCCACCAACACCCCCTGCCTTCACCCCCCTCTGTGGTGCCACAATCTCCCCCTGCCTCCAATCTCCCCCAGGCGCCCTGCCTCCATTGTCCCCTGCCTCCATCCCCCTCTGCGGTGCCACCAACAACCCCTGTCTCCATCCCCCACCCTCTGCAGTGCCACCATCCCCCTCTGTGGTGCCACCATCACCCCCTGCCTCCAATCACCCCCTGCCTCCAATCTCCCCCTGCCTCCATTGCCCCTGCCTCCATCCCCCTCTGCGGTGCCACCATCTCCCCCTGCCTCCAATCTCCACCTGCCTCCATTTAACCCCCTGCCACCATCGTCCCCCTCTTTGGTGCCACCATCACCCCCTGCCTCCATCGGATCCCCCTCTGCCACCATCACCTGATGTTACTGTTGGCAGGGCTGTCTGTCACTCTGTCCATCCCCGACTCCCCTGTGAACTTTGTATTGCCTAGATGCAGCAGGCTCCTCCATTCCGCCGCCGCCACGTGCTGCACAGCCTCCGAGCCCTGACTCCTGCTCCAGTGCTGTGCTCCTCCGTACTCCTGGTTAGTTACAGATTTAAAATTCTGGTGCGCGAGCGCCTGGCGGGATGTCCTAATACATCACTCGCCGACCTGTGTGGCACAGCCTCTGTGAAATCCACCGGCCGAATACAGCATATGCTCGGATCGGCAACCACCGGAACTGCGCATGCGCAGTTCTAAGCCGAACCAATCTTGGCTATTTTTACTGGCACATTCCCGCAACTACGGACATTTACGTACGGAGGGGAAAATGCCCATTTTTACGGACTGTACGTAAAAATACGGACGCTTGGCAACACTGTCCTCAAGTGACAGAAACCCGCCGTGAAGGGTAAAGATTGGGTCCTTAGTTTATAAGTGGCCCCTCGCCTGGACGGGTAAGTGAAACCCCTTTATTATTATTATGTCCCAGTGATTGTAACAATCAGTCAAGCTAGCTAAAGGCTGGACACCTGTGCGCAGTGACCATATGGGGGAATTTTGGGCTAGCTGTGGGTGTTTGCAAAGTGTACCTTTGTTTTTTTGCTTGTGTCTGGCTGTTTTTTACCTGTATAATGCCGCACGACGGTGCTCAGTAGTTTGTTTGTTTGGTGGCCATAGCACACGCGCAATCGCAGAAGCAGTGCATTCGCAAAAGAGCCGCCGGATTTAGCAGTTTGGCGACCATGATGCACATGCATTTGCAAAAGCGGTGCATTAGCAAAAATGACACTGGACTTAGCAGTTTGATTGGCGGCCATGGTGCATATGGCTTCGCCGCAGTGGCGCAGTAACCTTTATTTTGGCGCACGAAGATTTGCACCGTACGCGAATACAATCACGCCTGTTCGCCGGGACCACGCACGTGCGTGCGTTCCGGCGCACACCCAGCTGCAGTGCTTCCAGAAGGCAGCTGTGGGACACAGAGCAGGCACTTGCAGCGGTTCATTTCTCCTTACCCGTGTCACGTAAGTCACCAAGTGTTGCTTGGCAGGCTAAAGATGCAGGCTAAAAGATTTCCGGAGGGAAGAGTTCTCTACTTCCTGTGAAGAAAAGCACCAGACGTCCCTTGCTTAAAAAACCTCAGAGACTGATTCCTCAAATATCTCAGCGTCAAGGCGGTTCCGCCGCCAACAGGACGCTAGGGCCAGGGGCAAGCCGCAGGGCCAGGGCCAGAAAAAACCCTGGATCCAAAATTCTTCTAAACCCAGCACCAAGCCCTCCTTTTGAGGAGACGCCCCCACTCCATTGAGTGGGGGGGGGGGAAGGCTGCTACACTTTATGGGCATTTGAAGAACAATAATTCAGATAGAGTGGGTCACCTCAATCATATCCAGCGGTTACAAGCTGTAGTTGTGGGGGGTTCCCCCACAGAGGTTTTTAAAATCCAGCGTTCTCTTAGATTCTCCAAACAAAAAAGAAAATGTATTGCTTCAGGCACTGCATCATTCAGTGTATTAAAGAGTGATTATACAGGTTTCTGTATCTGCAAGAGCGAACCTGTTTTACGGTTTAAAAACCAAACGGGGTCACAAGGCCCATTTTTGGACCTAAGATCCCTGAACCAGTATCTACTAATCCAGTCCTTTCGGATGGAGTCTGTCCGCTCAGTTGGAACCCCTGCTCCAGATGGGAGACTTTTTAGCCTCTATCGATATAAAAAGACGAGTATTTACGTGTACCTATGTTTTAGCCTCATCAGATGTTCCTGCGATTTGCAGTAGAGGAACGTCATTTTCTGTTTGTGGCTCTACACTTTGGGCTTGTTACAGCTCCCAAGGTGGTTCACAAAGGTCCTAGCACCAGTACTGGGTCTTTTAAGGACTCGGGTATCTAGACGCCATTCTGTTTAGAGATCACTCATTATAGGCTCTAGAACAGAGCATAATACACACAGTGCAGTATTTGCAAAGCTTAGGCTGGATCATAAATACTGAAAAACAGGGTCCTGTGCGAGTTTGGTCCAAATGCGATGCAAATTCAGCCATACTATCTGCATGGCTGAAATCGCATTACACAGACACTGTAGTGCGAAATCACATGCGATATTGCACAGCGCATTGGTGTGAAGCGGGAGTAAAGGTTGTGTGTTCAAATCTGCATGCATAAAACCCAGTTTCATGTGCCACCAAATTGTATTCAAATGTTCTCATCATGTCCTATTTGGTATATAATTCTACAGAGAAGTAACCTTGCTGGCTAGAGCCTGTGGTGAATGATGTTGGTGTGCTGCTGTTGAATGCTGGAAGTTCTAGATTTCTTAGTTCAAATCTGATGTGTTACTAATGTAGCGCACCCCCAACTAAGAGAGCCGCTGAATTTGGTCTCAGGCCCTGCACACAGCACCGCCAACCCCCGGCAATTCACTCGACCCACTCTGGCACAGTTAGTCTAGGGTAATATCTCTTATACTCTATAGTAAAATTCAGACACCAATGCAAAGCAATTCAAGAATAACGAGTTTACTCTCTCTTGGTATAATAGATCAACAGTTATAACAGATCACACGTGCTTCTTGCAGAGCCCTGCAGCGAATAGCATACTACACATTAGTGAAATACAGTAATCAGGGCCGGACTGGCCTACCGGGATATCGGGAGATTTCCCGGTAGGCTGCCTGTCCTGGGGCCGGATTCAGTTGCTGCAGTTCTCCCTGTCCCCTCTCTCCTGCTCTTGTGTGTAGCAGGGTCTCTAAATTTAGGTGGGATACACCTGGGTAATAGTATGACCCAGGTGTGTAAATCATGAGAGGATTTGGACCATTTGTATTCGTGGAGGACTGGGTGGTGTATTATTCTCCTTGGCCTGTGGGTGGCGAGGTACCCGCAGGCTCAAGGTAGATTTGCTGCCGCAGTGCTGTCCTTTTTGTCCCTTTCCGGAGATGGTACGGCGAGGGCGGGGAACCTGCCGTGACGTCAATGGAGGAGATAAAGGGGGAGACGCCCTTGCCACGAGGTCTTCGGAATCTTCTTCATCACGCGCCCAGGCACCTTAGGCCTGGGTGCGGGCTGTCCGGAGTTTCGGCCCAGACGCCCTAGGCCTGGCCGGAGCGGAGTTGGCGTCCATCCCAGGCACCTTCAGCCTGGGGTGAGGTACTAAACCAGAGGCCTGGGGCCCGGTGACTTCGACTGGGTCCCGCGAGGGCGGAGGAGTCCGAGGGTCCCTGAGGTGGATGGGGCCCGTGTCTGAGGTGAGGAGGCTGGAGAGGTCACCCGTCCGGAGAGTCCGGAGCAGCATCAACCCGGTGATGGATGGGCCTCCGGTAACTCCCTTGGAGGGACATCTCCCCCTGACAGGGGCCACAATGCAGCGAAGGTACTCCTATCTACATTCTCTTGAGTCGCTGGTAGAGACTCACAAGTTCTAAGTTCTCTCTCTAGCCAATGGCTATAGTAACCGCTGGTGAAACCACAGTGGTTTAGCGTACAATCAGGATAGTGCCTCGACCTGCTCACCCCACCGTATTGAACTGTTATTGGGTCTCAACCAGTTGGCTGCTAAAGCACTGTTTATTGTGAGTGTGACAATAAAGCAAGAGTTGGACCTTTATCAGTGTGTGGTACTATGGTTAATGGGAGCAAAGGGGAAGTGTCAGCACAGCAAGACTTGGTCCTTAACTGAAACGCACAGGCCCGAGGAAAATAACTGGTACTGGCCTTCACCTCACCCACTGTCATGGGGAGGACATGGGCCGTAGCGCATCTCACCCTCACATATGAAATACCCCTAGACAAAGAAGAGGGGGTGAGGCCGCTACACGTGGGGGCTCGTGAGTCCGGGATGATGTGTGTTTTGACCTTGGAATTAAGAACGGCTGTGTCTGAACTTTGCTGCCCAGAGGAGTTCCGAGCAGGTCGGCCATGTGATCGGTCAAAGTGCATCCCTGCTCAAAGTCGTGGAAATGACCCTAAGACGGAAAAGGCCCATGCGGAAGAGCGAGAAGAGGGAGAAGTCCAGCCGTGTGACGTACTACATGTGGGGGCTTTTACTGCACTGCGCCATGAGGCACCCCGTGACTACACAGTTCATGGGCGGAGTTTGATGGAAGCCCGCGAAAACGTGCAAGTCGTGGGAGGAGTCTGGCCATGTGGAGGGACTCACGTGGAGACTTCGGCGCGTGGTCAGTGCGTGATGGAGCAGCAGATAGTCGGGATGGCCTCAAGCTCCCCGTGGATTCCGGTTCCCTACCCCACGAAGATGACTACAATTGCTGCTCCCCTTACAGACATGGGGATAAGACTCAGGCCCCGAGGGCAATTGGCTCTGTACACCTGCAGAGACACGAAGGCCCTCGGCGTGATCTGTCCCGGATGTTCGGGACTGGTGGACCACCTGAAGCCATTCGGGCGTTGTGAAGCATGCAGAGAATTCCTATTCGAGGTGGAGCCATCCACAGTAAGGCCCCGGGCCCTTCGCCTCAACTGCCTCACAGGTACCGCTACTCCGGAAGGGGAGATCCAGGCCTTTGCGGAGGTTCCCGTACGCACTGACCAAAGCGATGTGACTAACCAACCAGAGACTGAGAAAGAAAAATCCGAGGATGCTGCTTCGGTCACCACAGATTCCCTGCTCCCACCTCCGAAGAGGAAAGTCGGCCTGGTACAGGCGTCTTGTGTTCGTGGTCGAGCTTCACCCCGTCGCTTGCCGGGCCTGGATGGATCCGGTTGGAAGAGTCCTGGACATCCCTGTGCTTCAAAAGGTCAAGGTGAGCCTGGGGCTGGGACTGTGATGGTGGTTGGAGGTGTCGGGAGTCCACAGTCGGTGGAGCCCGCTAGGGAGGGTAGTTCCACGTCTACTAGAGACTACCTTCCCTCAGAGATGTATGACACCTCCGACCTAGAATCGCTGTCGGACTGTGGAGATGACGGTGAAATAGACAAACTTTTTCATCGCAAGGGCTGGGACAAACGCCCGTTGCCTGTGTTACATGCACCACAAGATTCGCCTATGTCTATAGGAGATAGCACGCCCCGGGCAGAAGCTCCGGAGTCTACGAGGAAGTCTACGAGGAAGCCTAGTCCTCCAATTGTTCTTCCACAATCCACAGTGTAACGACACCCCAAATATAAAGGGGTTAACGCTGTTTAGAATATTCCCTCTCTGAACACACAACCACTATCGACCCTCCACAGCCAGGCGACCACTTCCCATAAGATTAATCCTTCCAGAAGGAACGAGACGTACTCTGTCTCTTCCAGGATACGAGACAACGCTCTGTATTTCAAGTTCCAAAACAGGGAATGACTTTATTTTCAAAACACATGGTAACACATTTCTCTTCAAAACCCTTCCCTCCCATCCTTGGGGAACAGGGCGGGTTAAACTGTCCAATGACAATGGTGATACAGGTCAGGTGTGTTCAAACTTCTCCTTCAGTAAACAGTCTTAGCAGGAGGGGTGATTCCCCCCCCCTCCTCACAGAAGACACTTCAACATCCCATAATATGCAGCCAGACGGTCGACCAGCTCCAATACACATCGTCACAGTAGCAGACTTAATTCATAATAGACAATAGAATGCAAATCACCTAAACTCCTCACAGCAATGATTACACAACAACCCCCCCCCCCTCACAGTACACATCCAATCTAGATACAATGTATGTGCAGCATTGAATATGGCTATAATAGACCATATTGGGGTTTTCATTCACCCTGTGCCCCTAATAGAGACACAGGGTGGTTGACACATAAGAGGCATTGGGGGAGCTGAAGCAAGGGTATCTCATACTTTCTAAGTGATTCTGAGTCCCCCGGGCCTTCCCGTTACATCTCTCCCCTTTCGGCAGGAGACTAACAGAGGAGGGGACCCCAGACGGGTTGACTCCGAAGTTAGTCCATAGGTCCCTTCTTCTAATGCCGGTATCCACACAGTACCCCAAATAAATTGCTCCAAACAGAGCATCACTTACCCAGCCAACCTCTGCCTCTCTCAGAGAACATACCCGTCACTGGGGAGAAGACAGGGTGACTGGGCTCAGTCTTTCATGCCGCTGGGGATCCGGGCCGACTGCCCAGCATCCCCGAGGTACACAAGTGGAGACCGAAGTCCCATCCACTTGTGGTAGGTGAAAATCCCCCAGTGCTTGCAAAGCAAGGCTGACATCCTCCTGTCCCAGTGTCACACCATTTTCTGGGGTTGTGTCAGTGAGGACCGAAGTCCCATCCAGTACCACAGGAACTCCCTCTTCTGTTAGTTGAGAGCAGAGGCCCGCGGCACTCTGCTCTGTTGCCAGCTCTTCTGCTGGGTTGCTGTGAGTGGAGACCGTAGTCCCATCCACCGATATCCGCTCAAGTGGCAGTTGTGTGCAGTGGCCAGTAGCATTCTGCCCTGCTGCCAGTGATTCAGCTGGGGGTAAAAGCTTTACCACCTCAGCTTGTTGCTGGAGAGATGGGCCAACTGCCCCGGCTCCCTGAAACTCCACAGTTGTTTCCGGAGCTGGGCAAAGGTTGCTAGCACTCTGCCCTGTTGCCAGCACTTCTGCTGGGGACTCCACCCCATCTGCTCTGGCTAACTGTTGAGGAGGGAAAAGGGCTACTTCTCCCCCCTGCATCTCTGAAATCCCCTGGGAAAGAGGAACCATGACCTTCTCATCTCGGGCCTCCAAAACTGCCACGGGTGTAGAGCAGGGGTCTGCAGTACTCTGTCCTGCTGCCAGTACTTGGGCAGGCGATGCATAATCCATAACATCCTCTGAACAGTCCCTTAAGTCCATACCTTCTGTAATCTGTAGCTGGGAAGATGAGCCAACTGCCCTAGCTCCCTGGAACTCCATATCATCCACTTCAGCTTTAGGGATGGCAATCTTCAGATTTTCCACTGCCGATTCTTCAGCCAGGCTAGCTCCCTGGAACTCCATATCATTCACTTCGGCTTTAGGGATGGCAATCTTCAGATTTTCCACTGCCAATTCTTCAGCCAGGCTAGCTCCCTGGAACTCCGTATCATTCACTTCGGCTTTAGGGATGGCAATCTTCAGATTTTCCACTGCTGATTCTTCAGCCAGGATTTCATAGTTGTCAACTGGTATTTCCTGATAGTCCCAGGCAAAGGGAGCCCCACCCTGCTGCTGGGCCGAGTCTAGCAGCTGTCTGTAGGCAATCTCCAGCTCCCATTCCTGAACGGCCAGAAACTCCAAATCTTCCTGTGCCCAGTGCCCTTCCGAGACATTCAGTCTTTGCTCTCTGTGCTCCATTATTTCCTCCAAACGCCACTCCTGATCATTCCCAAAGTAAGGGTCACTGGACAGCCTCCAATACAACAATCCCAGGCCATCAAAGTCAAAGCCTTCCGTGGGGCTGTCATCCGCTGACCATGGGCACTCTTGGGCTACATACCACCGGAGGGCTCTGTAGCTCTCGTCCAACCGCATCTCTGCCCGGATCAGCCTGCTTAACTCAGCTGTCCACTCCTGCTTCAGTTGTTCTCCCAATAACAGCATTCGTACTTCATACTGCGACCAGTACCTTACATGGATGGAGGGGAGAACCTTTCCCTGGTGTTGCTGCTCGAGAGCTAGCGCTTTCTTCCAGAGTTCGCAGCGGATCGAATCAGACCATCCCAGCAGGACCTCCTCTGATACTGGTCCTCTATGCTGTATCTGCATCTCTCGCAACCTCCTTCTGAATTCCTTTTCCATGTCGGCTGGTATCTGTATCTCTCCTCTCCTTTCAGTTGGTGCTGCTTTTTTAGGTGTTGTCTCCGATTGCAGTATTTCCGCCATTCTCTGCTCATGTTGCCACTCATCCTGCCGCTCGATGTCTCTAATGGCTTCCTGTATGGCGGTCTCTGATGGGTTAGCACCATATAATGCCAACCGCTGTCGCACTCGTTGCTGAAACAAATCTTCAACTGACCAGGGTCCTGCATCACCCTACTTCGGCTGCATAGCTGGTCATTCACTGTGGTGGTTTGGAGTGTCCCAGGAACTGGAGGGAAAATCCCACTGCTGCCAACCAATGTAACGACACCCCAAATATAAAGGGGTTAACACTGTTTAGAATATTCCCTCTCTGAACACACAACCACTATCGACCCTCCACAGCCAGGCGACCACTTCCCATAAGATTAATCCTTCCAGAAGAAACGAGACGTACTCTGTCTCTTCCAGGATACGAGACAACGCTCTGTATTTCAAGTTCCAAAACAGGGAATGACTTTATTTTCAAAACACATGGTAACACATTTCTCTTCAAAACCCTTCCCTCCCATCCTTGGGGAACAGGGCGGGTTAAACTGTCCAATGACAATGGTGATACAGGTCAGGTGTGTTCAAACTTCTCCTTCAGTAAACAGTCTTAGCAGGAGGGGTGAGTCCCCCCCCTCCTCACAGAAGACACTTCAACATCCCATAATATGCAGCCAGACGGTCGACCAGCTCCAATACACATCGTCACAGTAGCAGACTTAATTCATAATAGACAATAGAATGCAAATCACCTAAACTCCTCACAGCAATGATTACACAACAACCCCCCCCCCCCTCACAGTACACATCCAATCTAGATACAATGTATGTGCAGCATTGAATATGGCTATAATAGACCATATTGGGGTTTTCATTCACCCTGTGCCCCTAATAGAGACACAGGGTGGTTGACACATAAGAGGCATTGGGGGAGCTGAAGCAAGGGTATCTCATACTTTCTAAGCGATTCTGAGTCCCCCGGGCCTTCCCGTTACACACAGCATCACCCGTTTTGTTGGCGGGGACACAGCGCGCATCATTCCGGGCACCAAGAGCAAAGCCATTAGAGGTAGTGAAAGTACCTCGGCATCCGGAGGCCATCGTTCAACCAGGAGAAGGTGAGCGGGCCACAATGCCTCCTTTGGCCCGACTGCAACGACTCTTCTGCCAAAGGGTCGCCCGTGAGTACGGATGGGAATATCCTTACTTGCCCCGGGACTTGCTGTTTGAGGTTGAAGTTCTGCGGCAGCGGTGGTATGATGAGTTTGTTTGGGAGAAACTTAAAGTGCCTCATGCTCGGCGATACTTGTCCTGTTCGCCACCCGTGTCGAAAAAATTCAGAGACTGCAGAGCAGACTGGATGTTGGGGCGTCATATTCATGCGGACAAGGTGCTTATCTGCCGGAAAGATGGAGAGGACATTGACTATTCGATTGAGGTTTTCGATAAGCATCTGAAGCCCCTGTTCTTGCCTGACCTGAAGTTTTACTTGTAAGAGGAGACTTTCCTGTGTGTTTTTTTTTTTTACTCTTTGGAGGAATGAGAGCTGTTTTGTTTTGTTCTCTCTTCTTTCACAATTCAAAGACAGAGACTTTGGGGGTAGAATCAGAATAGGGACGCAGGAAGAAGGAAGATTTCACCAAGTGTCATTACCGCGGCACTGTCACCAGGTGGCAGTGTTGCGCAACGGTTGTGTTTTTTTACACTTGCATCACTTTACTCGTTGGAGCGAATGGGTCTCTCGGCTGAGAGACCCATTCATTCCAAACTAACAAAAATATGTTAGGATGTTGTGTTCTTTTTTTTGTTTCCCTTCTGCAGGAGATCCATCTGTCAAGACTGCTGAGTATGGGGTGGTTCTTAGACAGTGATGGGAGGGATTGAATATGTGTACATGCTTAGAGGGTTTTATGAAAAAGTTTGTTTTATGTTCCCCTTCCCTTGAGCAGGTCTTGGCACAATTAGGATTAAAAATTTTGAGGGATAGCCTCTGGGGTCAGGCTTATGTCACCACTCCATGGGAGACATGGGTTTGCACCAGACGCTGGGGACCAGCGTCAAATCACAGGGGGAAGTGTGTAGCGGGGTCTCTAAATTTAGGTGGGATACACCTGGGTAATAGTATGACCCAGGTGTGTAAATCATGAGAGGATTTGGACCATTTGTATTTGTGGAGGACTGGGTGGTGTATTATTCTCCTTGGCCTGTGGGTGGCGAGGTACCCGCAGGCTCAAGGTAGATCTGCTGCCGCAGTGCTGTCCTTTTTGTCCCTTTCCGGAGATGGTACGGCGAGGGCGGGGAACCTGCCGTGACATCAATGGAGGAGATAAAGGGGGGAGACGCCCTTGCCACGAGGTCTTCGGGATCTTCTTTATCACGCGCCCAGGCACCTTAGGCCTGGGTGCGGGCGGTCTGGAGTTTTGGCCCAGGCGCCCTAGGCCTGGCCGGAGCGGAGTTGGCGTCCATCCCAGGCACCTTCAGCCTGGGGTGAGGTACTAAACCAGAGGCCTGGGGCCCGGTGACTTCGACTGGGTCCCGCGAGGGCGGAGGAGTCCGAGGGTTCCTGAGGTGGATGGGGCCCGTGTCTGAGGTGAGGAGGCTGGAGAGGTCACCCGTCCGGAGAGTCCAGAGCAGCATCAACCCGGTGACGGATGGGCCTCCGGTAACTCCCTTGGAGGGACATCTCCCCCTGACAGGGGCCACAACGCAGCAAAGGTACTCCTATCTACATTCTCTTGAGTCGCTGGTAGAGACTCACAAGTTCTAAGTTCTCTCTCTAGCCAATGGCTATAGTAACCGCTGGTGAAACCACAGTGGTTTAGCGTGCAATCAGGATAGTGCCTCGACCTGCTCACCCCACCGTATTGAACTGTTATTGGGTCTCAACCAGTTGGCTGCTAAAGCACTGTTTATTGTGAGTGTGACAATAAAGCAAGAGTTGGACCTTTATCGGTGTGTGGTACTCTGGTTAATGGGAGCAAAGGGGAAGTGTCAGCACAGCAAGACTTGGTCCTTAACTGAAACGCACAGGCCCGAGGAAAATAACTGGTACTGACCTTCACCTCACCCACTGTCATGGGGAGGACATGGGCCGTAGCGCATCTCACCCTCACATATGAAATACCCCTAGACAAAGAAGAGGGGGTGAGGCCGCTACATGTGCATTACGAAGCTGGCTGAGTCTGTGTGTGTTCGGCGGCGGGCGGCACTGTAACGCGGTCCCGCCCCCCCTAGACTGGCTCGTGTGATAGTAGATAGAATCAGTGTTCAGCCTATCACACAAGCCGGTCTAGGGGGGGCGGGACCGCATTACAGTGCCGCCCGCCGCCGAACACACACAGACTCAGCCAGCTCTGTAATACACGTGAGGAGATGCCCGCCGTACAGCCCGCCCTATGTGCCTGGATAGGAGGATCGGATTCGGCAGGGTGGCCGCATATAGAGGAATTGAGCTTTCTATTGTCCTCCATGCAGCCGCTGAATGCTTGCAGGAGGGAGAGGAGGAGAATCAAGCATTCCGCGGCTGTATGGAGGACAATAGAAAGCTCAATTCCTCTATATGTAGCCGCCCTGCTTCTCCTTCTATCCAACTTCTTTTGCTGCCCCCCCAGTGCTCTCCCCCCCACCACAATCTCCAGCCCCCCCCCACCACAGTTCTCTCCACCCCTGTTCTCCCCCCCCCAGTGCTCTCCCCCCCACCACACTCTCCAGCCCCCCCCCACAGTTCTTTCCACCCCTGTTCTCCCCCCCCCAGTGCTCTCCCCCACCACACTCTCCAGCCCCCCCCCCACAGTTCTCTCCACTTCTGTTCTTCCCCCCAGTGCTCTCCACCCCTGTTCTCCCCCCCCCAGTGCTCTCCATCCCTGTTCTTTCCCCTCCCCCCAGTGCTCTCCACCCCTGTTCTTTCCCCCCCAGTGCTCTCCACCCCTGTTCTTCCCCCCCCACAGTGCTCTCCACCCCTGTTCTTCCCCCCAGTACTCTCCCCCCACCACAATCTCCAGCCCCCCCACCACAGTTCTCTCCACCCCTGTTCTCCCCCCCCAGTGCTCTCCCCCCCACCACACTCTCCAGCCCCCCCCCCACAGTTCTTTCCACCCCTGTTCTCCCCCCCAGTGCTCTCCCCCACCACACTCTCCAGCCCCCCCCCCACAGTTCTCTCCACTTCTGTTCTTCCCCCCCAGTGCTCTCCACCCCTGTTCTCCCCCCCCCCCAGTGCTCTCCATCCCTGTTCTTTCCCCTCCCCCCAGTGCTCTCCACCCCTGTTCTTTCCCCCCCAGTGCTCTCCACCCCTGTTCTTCCCCCCCCCACAGTGCTCTCCACCCCTGTTCTTCCCCCCCAGTGCTCTCCACCCCTGTTCTCCCCCCCCCCCCCAGTGCTCTCCACCTCTGTTCTCCTCGCCCCCAGTTCTCTCCACCTCTGTTCTTCCCCCCCAGTGCTCTCCACCCCTGTTCTTCCCCCCCCAGTGCTCTCCACCCCTGTTCTCCCCCCCCCCAGTGCTCTCCACCCCTGTTCTTCCCCCCCAGTGCTCTCCACCCCTGTTCTTTCTCCCCCCAGTGCTCTCCCTATCACTCCCAGCCCCCTCCCCAGTGCTCTCCGCCCCCCACAGTGCTCTCCAGCCCCCCGTGCTCCCCAATCCTGTTCTTTCTGCCCCCCCAGTGCTCTCAAGCTCCACCCATCGCTCTCCAGCCCCCCGTGCTCTCCACCCCTGTTCTTTTTGGCTCCCCCTCCATTGCTCTCAAGCTCCCCCCCAGCACTCTCCGCTCCCCACCCCTGTACTACTCTCCACTCCCCCCTGCATTTTGCCCCCACCCACATGCTCTCCAACCCCCGCCAGTGCTCACTCCGCTCCCCCCTGCATTTTGCCCCACCCATGTGCTCTCCAACCCCACCAGTGCTCTCCGCTCACCATAGTGCTCTCCAGCCCCCCGTACTTTCCACCCCTGTTTTTTCTGGCCCCCAGTGGTGCTCTCAAGCTCCCCCATAGCTCTCCACCCCCCAGTGCTCTCCACTCCCCCCCCAGTGCTTTCCACTCCCCCCTGCTCTTTGTACCCCCCAGTGCTCTCCAGCCCCCGTGCTCTCCACCCCTGTTCTTTCTGCCCCCCCCCAGTGCTCTCAAGATCCCCCCCAGTAATCTTTACCCCCCACACTCTTAGCCCCTTCAGTGCTCTGCAGCCCCCCTCTCAGCCTCCCATGCTCTCCACCCCTGTTTTTTTTGGCTCCCCCCCAGTGCTCTCAAGCCCCCCCCCAGCGCTCTCCGCTCCCCACCCCTGTGATCTCCACTCCCCCTGCTCTTTGCCCCCACCCATGTGCTCTCCAACCCCGCCAGTGCTCTCCACTCCCCCTTCTCTCCAGCTCCTACCCAGTGCTCTCACTTCCCCAGGACCAGAGGACAGGCTGTCTGGGGGCAGAAAATGAGGACGGCTGAAGGTGCAGGTGGCCAGGGACCACTCCATCTCACAGCAAACAGATCCTCTGGAAGGAGCACTGTTCCCATCCAAAACTAGAACAGACCCTGCCTGCTGATGGCGATCATGGATATCCTGCTGGCATAGAAGGTACTGTACCGAGCATCAACAACACATCTTCCCACAGACAGGGACTGCAGACTGGGACATGGGGCATAGGAGGGGCTGCAATGATGGGCACAGTGAGGCTGAAATTGTGGGTACAGTGAGACTGCATTTGATGGGCACAGTAAAGCTGCATTTGATGGGCACAGTGATGCTGCATTGATGGGCACAGTGAGGCTGCAATGATGGGCACAGTGAGGCTACAATGGTGGGCACAGTAAAGCTGCATTTGATGAGCACAGTGAGGCTGCATTTATGGGCACAGTGAGGCTGCAATGATGGGCACAGTGAGGCTGCAATGATTGGCACAGTGAGGCTGCAATGATGGGCACAGTGAGGCTGCAATGGTGGGCACTGTGAGGCTGCAATGGTGGGCACAGTGAGGCTGCATTGGTGGGCACAGTGAGGCTGCATTTATGGGCACAGTGAGGCTGCAATAGTGGGCACAGTGAGGCTGCAATGGTGGGCACAGTGAGGCTGCAATGGTGGGAACAGTAAGGCTGCAATGATGGGCACAGTGAGGCTGCATTGATGGGCACAGTGAGGCTGCATTCATGGGCACAGTGAGGCTGTATTTGATGAGCACAGTGAGGCTGCATTTATGGACACAGTGAGGCTGCAATGATGGGCACAGTGAGGCTGCAATGATTGGCACAGTGAGGCTGCAATGATGGGCACAGTGAGGCTGCAATGATTGGCACAGTGAGGCTGCAATGGTGGGCACAGTGAGGCTGCATTTGATGAGCACAGTGAGGCTACATTTATGGGCACAGTGAGGCTGCATTTATGGGCACAGTGAGGCTGCAATGATTGGCACAGTGAGGCTGCAATGATGGGCACAGTGAGGCTGCAATGATTGGCACAGTGAGGCTGCAATGGTGGGCACAGTGAGGCTGCAATGGTGGGCACAGTGAGACTGCAATGGTGGGCACAGTGAGGCTGCATTTATGGGCACAGTGAGGCTGCAATAGTGGGCACAGTGAGGCTGCAATGGTGGGCACAGTGAGGCTGCAATGGTGGGCACAGTAAGGCTGCAATGATGGGCATAGTGAGGCTGCATTGATGGGCACAGTGAGGCTGCATTCATGGGCACAGTGAGGCTGCATTTGATGAGCACAGTGAGGCTGCATTTATGGGCACAGTGAGGCTGCATTTATGGGCACAGTGAGGCTGCATTGGTGGGCACAGTGAGGCTGCAATGGTGGGCACAGTGAGGCTGCAATGGTGGGCACAGTGAGGCTGCAATGGTGGGCACAGTAAGGCTGCAATGATGGGCACAGTGAGGCTGCATTGATGGGCACAGTGAGGCTGCATTCATGGGCACAGTGAGGCTGCATTTGATGAGCACAGTGAGGCTGCATTTATGGACACAGTGAGGCTTCAATGATGGGCACAGTGAGGCTGCAATGATTGGCACAGTGAGGCTGCAATGATGGGCACAGTGAGGCTGCATTGATTGGCACAGTGAGGCTGCAATGGTGGGCACAGTGAGGCTGCATTTGATGAGCACAGTGAGGCTGCATTTATGGGCACAGTGAGGCTGCATTTATGGGCACAGTGAGGCTGCAATGATGGGCACAGTGAGGCTGCAATGATTGGCACAGTGAGGCTGCAATGATGGGCACAGTGAGGCTGCAATGATTGGCACAGTGAGGCTGCAATGGTGGGCACAGTGAGGCTGCAATGGTGGGCACAGTGAGGCTGCAATGGTGGGCACAGTGAGGCTGCATTTGATGAGCACAGTGAGGCTGCATTTATGGGCACAGTGAGGCTGCATTTATGGGCACAGTGAGGCTGCAATGATGGGCACAGTGAGGCTGCAATGATTGGCACAGTGAGGCTGCAATGATGGGCACAGTGAGGCTGCAATGATTGGCACAGTGAGGCTGCAATGGTGGGCACAGTGAGGCTGCAATGGTGGGCACAGTGAGGCTGCAATGGTGGGCACAGTGAGGCTGCATTTATGGGCACAGTGAGGCTGAAATAGTGGGCACAGTGAGGCTGCAATGGTGGGCACAGTGAGGCTGCAATGGTGGGCACAGTAAGGCTGCAATGATGGGCACAGTGAGGCTGCATTGATGGGCACAGTGAGGCTGCATTCATGGGCACAGTGAGGCTGCATTTGATGAGCACAGTGGGGCTGCATTTATGGGCACAGTGAGGCTGCATTTATGGGCACAGTGAGGCTGCAATGGTGGGCACAGTGAGGCTGCAATGGTGGGCACAGTGAGGCTGCATTGGTGGGCACAGTGAGGCTGCATTGATGGGCACAGTGAGGCTGCATTGATGGGCACAGTGAGGCTGCATTGATGGGCACAGTGAGGCTGCATTGATGGGCACAGTGAGGCTGCATTTGATTGGCACTGATGAGGCTGCATTTGATGGGCACTGGTGAGGCTGCATTGAGCTCTTGTGTCTGCAGCCTCTAACCATCTCCTGTATCATGTCTGCAGTCTCTGAGGGAGTCTGGAGAGGAGTCAAGAGTGGGAGCACTGCCGGGATGGGGGTCATGGGAGAAGTCAGATGTGTGTGGACTGTAGAGACTATATAGGATAAAACCAGAGCCACCGAGCTGTAGCCAACTGACTGAGCCCTGCACGGCGCACCTGAGAGGGGGTCAGTGACAGCACTGCTAGGCACGGTGCACCTGAGGGGGGTCACTGATGTAAGAGGGGAGTGAATACGATAATGTAAGGGGGCACTTGATGATTGACCACTTTTAACTGGAATTTGCGTTCATATATATAAAGCCCTATGTCAGGGATCTGCAATTAGCGGACCTCCAGCTGTTGCAGAACTACAAGTCCCATGAGACATGGCAGGACTCAGACAGCCACAAGCATGACAACCAGAGGCAGAGGCATGATGGGACTTGTAGTTTTGCAACATCTGGAGGTCCACTAATTGCATATCCCTGCCCTATGTGATTTCATATCTGTCTTATCTATATATAATACACTCTTCAAATGTGCTTTAAAATGTAGGGTTTTCCCTTTCATGAACAAGAAAATAATGATGTTATGCTGTTACGCTGGTGTTAAAATACTGTGGGGCTGGTATGAATTTTTTTCCAGGGCTGGATTTTGTTCCCAGTCCGGCCCTGACAGTAATGGCATACCACGTGTAACGGCTGTTAACTAAGCGCCCTGTGACGCAGCAACTAAACTCTAACGCTTGGTCAGGCCTGACCCAGACCCTAAAACTCAGTCTCTAGTAGATGATTTCTTCGCATGCAAGTCTTTAATGGTGGTGCACATTCAGGAACACATTTGTAATCCACAGGTCAAGTAACAACACGGAACACTTCACTGGAGACCCCTTAACTCAGTTCTGCTATAGATCTTCAGTGGGGTCTCAAATATAAGCTGGTGGGCCACGGCAGTCTGTAGGCCTAACAACAGTACAAAGTATTTGGATTGAGCATGTGCTCGCTCACCCCTCCGGACGCGATCCCAGTCCGGGACTTCCACCTGCTGTGTCTCCACACACAGCGTCTGTAATGGTCGGGTCTGCGATTCAACTGATGTTGAGGATAAACAAAGTCAGATGCCACCCAGGCTTGCAGTGGGATGGGAGGCTCTTTGGCAGCTGCGCAAGGCCCCAGGCTTCAGGCCTTGCACTCCAGCAGATCCGCACAGGAGGACCTGTTGATAGAAGTCCTGTGTCCAAAGAGAGCAAGCTTAGCCTCCTCCCCTCCTTTTATAAGCCCACCCATAAGTCTCTGCGGTGGCAAACTGCACTCTGGGAACTAAACGGGGTTCTGGGTAATGTAGTCCATGGAGCCTTAAAGGAGACCCCGCTACACACTCCCCCCACTTAAACTCTTTGGTCCCCAAAGATAATTAACTTACACTACGCATAACATTTAAGCAAAGCTGCGTATGATGTCGGCAGAGGCAATTCACACCAAAACTGAGGGGTTGAATTCCCTTGCCCACAGGCCACACTGTCATGAGTGGCCTGCCTAGCTGTGCCAGAGAGTGAGTTGGAGTTGCCCTCCACCAAATGAACAGTGGAGGGATCTGGATTCTCTACACTCCTCCTGGCAGTGACCACAGTATCTTCTGAGCTCTTCCCCATCTGTGGGTAAGTCAACTTCTTAGGAGGCCGTATGGTCCTTTTCGTCCTTTGCCCTCTTGGGACTTCTGGTTCTGACACTGTAGGTGCCTCTTCTGGAACATCTGATTCAGGAGCTGGGAGATGCATGGAATCTCTTGGATCCTCCTCTGAGTATGTGTCACAGGCATCTTCCCAGTGATCCGACAAAGGACTAGATGGAATGAACTCAGTAGCTTCTGCATTCAGTGTACTGTCTATAGTGTCTTCAGTAGGTGGAAGATCTATAGCAGAAGTTTCTGGAGCCTGAGAAGGCCATAGCCAATCAAGTTCTTCCCTCTCATCTTCACTGAGTTCAGAGGCCTCTGCATCTTCAGTTCGAGAGGTCTGGGACCGAGTGTTTGGCCTGGGAGCATCCAGGATGGAGGTTGGCTCAGGGGAATCCCTCACAGGGGGTATCCGAACTGCCTCTGCAAGTGGGAGTAGGTGATTCAGATGCCAAGTCTTGAGCGGTCCCACCTTCCCTTCTAGCTTCAACTTGTAAACAGGTAGGCCAGGCAGCTACTTGCAAATGACATAGGGTTCAGGTCTCCATCTGTCTGCAAGCTTGTGTTTTCCAGGGACCCCCAAATTGCGTAGCAGTACTCGGTCCCCAGGCTTCAGGTCCTGGATCCGGACCTTCAGGTCAAAGTTCCTTTTGTTGCGGGCTCCCCTTTGAACACGAGGCCGCCTGGGCCTGTTCATAGGCTAACTTCAAGCTGTGTCTGAGTCTGTCCACATATCCCTTGTGGGATGTGGCTGAGGAATGGTCTAAGGAAGTGCCAAAGGCCAGGTCTACGGGTAACCTTGCTTCTCTCCCAAACATGAGTCGGTAGGGGGAGTAACCTGTAGCATCACTAGTGGTACAGTTGTAAGCGTGTACTATAGCTGCTATGTGTCTGCTCCAATGTTGTTTCTTCTCGCTATTCAGAGTCCCGAACATGTTGAGCAGGGTTCGGTTAAACCTCTCCGGCTGAGCATCTCCTTGTGGATGGTAAGGGGTGGTTCGGGTTTTCTTGATCCCTAAAGAATCCAGGAGTTCCCGGATCAGCCGACTCTCAAAGTCCCTCCCTTGATCTGAATGGAGTCGCTGCGGTAGCCCATAGTGGACGAAATACTTCTCCATAAGTACTCTGGCCACCGTGGAAGCCTTCTGGTCTTTGGTTGGGAAAGCCTGGGCATACCGGGTGAAATGATCGGTTATCACCAGAACATTTCCTAGTCCACTCAGGTCGGGTTCGAGGCAGAGGAAATCAATGCATACCAGATCCATCGGGCCTTGACTTTGTAGATGGCCCATTGGGGCAGCTTGATGGGGCAAAGTCTTCCGCTGGATGCAGCGTGCACATGAGTGGCAGTACTCCTCCACTTCAGCCCTCATGCAGGGCCAATAGAACCGACTTCTGACGAGTTGAAAGGTTCTCTCAGCCCCCAGGTGGCCGTGGTTGTCATGTAGGGCGACCAGGACAGTCTCTCTGTGTTTTTCGGGAAGAAACAGTTGCCATTTATCTTCCAGGTCATCATAGGGGCCCCTTCGGTAGACCACTCCCTGATGTACCTGCAACCTGTCCCACTCCTTCCTCAATAGGCAGGCTTCCCTTGAGGGGTGACGCAGGAGTCTATTTGGATCCTGATTCTCCAGAGCCTCCAGGACCAATCTTCCCATTGGGTCTTCCAGTTGGTCACCTCTCAGCTCCTTCTTTGACAGTTTTGGCAGATTGTCTTCTTCCAGTTGAGTCACTCCACAGTATTGTTTGGGGACTCCTACCATGGTGACTCCTATCTCTTCTGCCCTCGAGCCTCCTCTGGTTTGTAATTCAGCCCCTTGACAAAGGGCCCGCACCCCGTCGGGTGCCACTTGGGTCCAGTCTTCTGTCTCACTGGTGTGGGCATGAGATCTCCTAGACAGGGCGTCTGCATCTCGATTTCCGGCCCCTGGCCTGTACTTCAGGCTGAAATTGAACCCAGACAGGGCGGCCAGCCATCTGTGTCCTGTAGCATCCAGCTTTGCTGTGGTGAAGAGGTAAGTAAGGGGGTTGTTGTCTGTCTTCACAGTGAACTCTGCCCCATACAGGTAGTCTTTAAGCTTGTCAACTACCGCCCACTTAAGGGCAAGGAACTCCAACTTGTGAGTGGGGTAGTTCTTCTCAGAGGGGGTCAGGCTCCTGCTCATGTAGGCAACGGGCCGCAGTTGCCCTTCATGCTCTTGGTAGAGCACTCCTCCCAGACCGTCATGACTGGCATCTACGTGTAGCTCATAGGGTCTTGTTGGGTCTGCGTAGCCCAAGACTGGGGCAGTGGTTAGGCTCTTCTTCAACGCCTGGAAGGCCTCTTCACACTTCTGGTTCCACTGATCTTTGACTGACTCTCCCGGCTTCCTGGGCCCCGAGTCGTCCTCTTCCCCTTCTGTCTTAAGTAGTTCATTCAGCGGTCTGGCAATTCGGGCAAATCCCTCTACAAACCTCCTATAATAGGAGCAGAACCCCAAGAAGGATCTGAGTTCTGTTACTGTAGTGGGCCGTGGCCAGGAGGTAACTGCCTCCAACTTCTCGGGGACTGTGGCCACCCCTTCTTCAGACACTATGTGTCCCAGATAGTTAACAGAAGACTGGTAGAACTGACACTTCTCGGGCGAAAGCTTGAGCCCCTCCTCACTGAGTCTTCTCAATACCTTCTCCAGCCTCTCCTCGTGTTCCTCCAAGGTTCTCCCAAAGACAATGACATCGTCCAGGTACACCAGGACTTTGATAAGGTTCATGTCTCCTACAGTCTTCTCCATGAGACGTTGGAAGGTGGCGGGAGCTCCAGACAGTCCCTGAGGCATTCGGTCAAATTCAAAGAACCCCACTGGGGTTATGAAAGCTGTCTTCTCCTTGTCTTCCGGATACATAGGGATCTGGTAGTACCCACTTTTGAGATCCATAACACTGAACCACTTCACTCCAGACAAACTCTGTAGGGCATCCTCTATCCTGGGAGTGGTGTACTGGTCAGGGATGGTTCTCCTGTTGAGAGTCCTGTAGTCTATACATAGCCTCAATGACCCATTCTTCTTCCTGACCACCACTATCGGGAAGGCATAGGGGCTTCTAGACTCCCGGATCACACCAGTCCTCTTGAGTTCTGCGAGTTGTTCCCTCAGATCCTCCAGATCTGCTAGTGGGACCCGCCTGACTCTTTCTCTGAAGGGCTTGTCTTCCTGGAGGCGGATTCGATGGGTGGCACTCCTTGCACACCCCACATCGAACTCATCTTTGGAGAAAATCTTCTCCCATCTGGTCAACTGGGCCTTGGCTCTCTCCTTCCAAGCCCGGGGTAGATTCGGATTCTCCATAGAGAGCTTCTCCCAAACATCTCCTCCTTCACCCGTCCCCTTGACTCCTGACAGGGAAACTGGGGCAGCAGGGCTCACCTGGCCCAGCAGCATTCTGGCGGGGATCTCCATGGGGCCACCTGTAGTGTTCCTGACGCTCACGGGACTCTACAATGGGCCTTCTTCAGGGCCTTCAGCGGGACCACTTCTGGGATCACTTCCAAACCCGAGTGTTCTTCCCTTGGGTCGGGCTCCAGCATAACAAAGGGTCCAGGTTGTTCCCAAGTAAGCTTCACAGTAGCTCTGAGACAGGTTACTTTGCCGGGCTGCAACACTACCCCTTTTCTTCCAAGTCTCCACACCTTCCCTATCCCCTCTTCTGGGGTCTTTTGCTCCAAGACCAGTCGTTGGTAGGCCGTCTTCAGCATGGGATGGATTTTGGTGACTGCAGGGCCCTTCCCTTGTACTAGAGGGGTCAGGAGTCTCCGGACCAGATCTGTATTCATCCCTATTCTAAGGGAACTCTTGTTGGCTTCAGGCGGCCGAGGGCAAACAACTGCCAGGGTGTCGAACACTTCAGCCTTCCCAGCCACGGATGGGTCAAAGGTCATCTTGATGGGCAGGTAGCCATCGTAAGGGAAACTCTGGGTACCGATTCCCCATATTTTCAGCTCTTCTATCTTCTGGATGGGTAGATGACTTAAGTGTTTATCATAGAAATCCCTATACAGCAGGGTCACCTGTGCCCCAGTATCCAAGATGGCTCTTGTGTAGACTCCCTCCACTTGAATGGGTACTATAGGAGATGGGCCTACCAGCTTCTCTGGATATGGCCTGACAGAGGTCACCTTCTTCTGGTCCTTGCCCTTCAGACTCTCTTTCGTCCAACTTCCTTTGGACTTTAATCTTTCTTGGGCCTGATATGCATTGATTTCCCTCCTTTTTTTTTAGGGGTATGCTCCCGCTGAGGGACATTGTGCTTCTTCGGAGGGGTTTCTCCCGCCGGCTTGTGATTATTTACTTTCTTTTTCTTGGGACTGGCACATATTTTTGCGGTATGGCCAATCCCTCCGCAGTTAGAACAGATCGCATCCCGCCAATCTTGAAGGGAAGCTGGCACTGAGGTATCTGGGAACATCTCCCTCTTCGGCCCCCCTCCTTTTAGGGTCCTTGAGTCCTTTGTCATTAAAGAGGTCAGTATCGGGGGCGTGACCGGAAGCCGACCTGGACGGACGCTCAGCTTGAGAGCTGTCCTGCAGCCCGCAGCTACTAGGCCAAATATCGGGGGATACCGCAGACATCCATGAGCCATACCCGCACCACCCGCTCCTCCTCAGCTAGGGGATCATCTCTGCCGCCGCCGGGAGCTGCCGCGTCCTTCAAAGACTATTTCAGGCTCCCCGACATGTCGCCGGGTGGACACAGCAAAATGGCGCCGGACACCAAGGCACACTGCCACAGAGCCTCCACGCCGCCACCCCCGCAGAATCACCATCACCTCCAGGATCTGCCAGCATCCTCCTTCTGGGCACCAAGTTCCGACGAGCCATCACGAGCGGTGAGTGCCCGCCAATCCCCCAACCACGTCCCGCCCGCTCCAAGCAGGGAGGAGGCCGCAACACAGCCTCCATCGCAGTACACACAGTGTACCGAGGCCGTCCCCAAGCTGCTGAGAACAGCCCCAGACCTGGACCTGCAGGACGCTGGCTCTCTCCCCCCTTCTCCCCTGTGTGACTTAACGGATTTCCCGGCCCTCCCGAGCCCCACACATCCATCGGGGGCCCCGGGGTCTGGGGGGCGCGGGGGACCCCCTCCCACTTCCGGGGGGGTCCGATGGTGCCGAAAGACCAGAGGCCCTCCCGCTCGGGGGACAGTAACTACACCAAGGGACACTTCATAGCCCCCTCTTCCCCCTCCCAGGCACAAGGGGCACAGTCCAGGCCCCCATCACCCAGGCCGGACCCCCCTGCTCCCACCCTGCACTCCCCCCACGCCACATCGTGGTCTGAGCCTGGGGATCCACAATCCTTGCAGCATACTGCCCAGGCCCGAGGGGCCTATGCTGGGACCCACCACCCACAATCCCCGTATTCCCACCCACCCTGGGACCAGGATGATGGGGGACACCCCTCCTGGCTATCATACTTTCAAGCAATACCGACCAGAGAGGACTTTAAACAACTGATAGCAGATGTAAAGGACACCTGCCGAACAGAAATCCAAACCCTGCAAGCAGGCCTCAAGCACCTAGCGGACAGGGTGGAAATGGCAGAGGAGGAGATACAGGAGACCAAGCTGGCAGTCCATCGCACCCAAATGCAGGGCTCGGACCATCGTCTCATGCTACGCGACTTGCAACGCCACGTGGAGGACCTGGACAATAGGGGGCGCAGGAACAACATCCGAGTGCGGGGCCTACCCGAATCAGAGGAGGCCGAGGATCTGCAGACCACGCTGCAGGTGCTGTTCAATGACCTCTTGGGAGCACCGGCGGATAGACATATCGGAATGGACAGAGCCCACAGAGCCCTCCGCCCGAAAGGCCCTCCCTCCAGGCCAAGAGACATTATTTGCCGGATACAATCCTACCCGCTGAAGGAGGACATCATGCGCAAAGCACGCTCTGTCCGCAATCTGGTGTTCGACAATTCCCAAGTGCAGATCTACCCAGATCTATCGTGGATCACGCTCCAGAAGCGCAGGCTCTTGCAACCACTCCTGCGCTCATTGCAGGAAAGAGACATTCCCTACAGATGGGGTTTCCCCTTCAGCCTGAGCGCCAAGCATCAGGGTAAATCCGTAGCCCTACGCTATCCAGAAGATCTGGACTCCTTCTGCGATGCCCTGGAGATCCCCGTCCCTCAACTGCCGGACTGGGAACTGGTGGCCACCCCCCCCACCTCCGATAACATGGCAAAAGGTCCTACCGACCAAGCGCTCCAGAGGACGAGAGCCACTCCGCAAATCACCTAAACAAAAGGCGCCCAGATGATCTGACTCTCTCTGCCTGGCCAAGCATTGCTGAGAACTACTCCGCGCTCATGGAAGTATATTAGCCTTCATTATGTGACCACTTCCCCCCGATGGCCTCTGTTTTATTTTTGTTTTGTTTTTTTTTATTCGGGCTGTGCTGGTTCAGCCCTCCCTAGTTGGTTGACTCTCCGGTTATTGACCCCCCCAGTGGCCTTGCCACTTGTTAGTTCCCTCCTGGACCTAGGTCCATTCAAAGTCTCCCCGACCTGAACTCTTCTGACCCCCAGTCGGGGAGTCTAATCGGAACTGTTCAGGCCCTGTGACCCCTCGGTCTCCTAGTGCCTACTTGCAAAATGCTTGATTTGTCTAATACTTATGTCCTTACCTTCTCCTTTCCTCTTTTTCCTCTTTTTCCTCTTTTTTGTAGATCTCTCTGCTCTTCTCTCCCGCGGCCTGCTTCCCGTGCCCGGTGGCTCCCGGCCCTCCTCGTGTGGACGCGGCCCGCCCCAGCCTGGTCGAACCATCAGCATCACCAGATAAGTACCGCGACAGCACACCCCTCACTATACAATGGCTAGGATTTTTTCACTGAACGTCCACGGACTTAACTCCAACAAAAAAAGACATCTGGCGCTCCGAGAGTTTAGGCAGTCAGGGGCGGACATTATTATGGTGCAGGAAACGCACTTTAATAAGGGGGACTCCTTCGCGTTTGCATCTAGACACTTCCCCCAAATATACCAGGCCTTCGGCCAGCACAAACGGGCAGGCGTCGCCATCCTGTTTAGGAAGGGAACCCCCTTTACTTGCTCCTCTTCCTACCTAGACCCGCGGGGACACTTTCTCATACTTAGAGGTCTGTGGCAGATGCAGGCCATCACCCTCTGCGTCGTATATGCCCCGAACACACATCAACTTCGCTTCCTGAACAGAGTACATGCCCGCCTTGCCCGGGAATCCCACGGCTTCCTGGTGATCGGGGGGGACTTTAACCTGGCCCATTCTGCAACCTATGACCCTCTAGTGTCGAGTCCCCGGGCACCACAACCCCGTACCCTTAGGGACTCGAAGATGTTCCGCCAGCTTACCAGGAGATGCGCTCTGTTCGATGCCTGGCGGGCCCTCCACCCGGGCGACCGCCAATACACGTTTTACTCGGCCCCCCATCGCACACACTCGCGCATAGATTATTTCTTTGTGAATAATAACACATTGCGCATCGCAGAATCGGCGCGCATACTGCCCATCTCCTGGTCTGACCACGCCCCCATCACACTCACACTGAACGCCCCCCTACGCCGACCCTGCAATTGGAGGATGAACACCTTCCTCCTGCAGCACATCCCCTCGAAGGTAGAGTTAGAATCCACCCTACGACACTACTTTATCGAAAACAACACCCCGGACGTCACCCCCTCCATACTGTGGGCTGCCCACAAGGCTGTCCTGCGAGGACGGTGCTTGGCTATCTCCTCGGCTATGAAGAGGGATGCCAATGCGGCCAGACTGCTTGCAGAAACACAACTAAGGGACCTTGAGTCCCAACTCCTGCGTTCACCGACTACTTCGCTCCTTCGACGAGTAGTGCAAGTACGCACAACGCTTCGGGACCTCGCGATGGGCCAGGTGGAGAAGGCGCTGATACGCCTGAGACAGCTTTATTACGATAAAGGTAACAAGGCACAAGCACTCCTGGCTAGGAAACTGGCAGATAGGGCCCTGGCGTCTACCCCTTCACAAATACGGAACAGAGAGGGCGACCTGATCACCCACCCACAGGATATAGCGAACACCTTCGCTGACTTTTACGCAGACCTCTACAACAAGGCGGAGATCCCGCACTACCCCCCCTCACCCGACCTAACTGACCGAATGACCCAATTCTTGGAACAGGCTGGACTGCCCCGACTCCGGGAGGAAGACATACAGAACCTTAACGCCCCAATATTGGTGGAGGAACTAGCGGCGACAGTTAAGGACCTCCCAGCCCACAAGTCCCCTGGCCCGGACAGGCTACCTTATGAATACTATAAGGCCTTTTTGCCCCTCCTGAGTCCCCACCAGACTGTTTAACGCCTTTCTCCACCAGACTCCCATTCCGAGCGACATGCAGGGATCCTATTTGACCCTAATACCAAAGCCGGACAAGGACCCCGCCTCCTGTGCCAGTTACAGGCCCATAGCCCTACTGAACTCAGACCTGAAGATTTTCACCAAACTGCTATCGATCAGGCTGAATGTTATCCTCCCCTCCCTGATACATTTGGATCAGGTGGGATTTGTTCCCCTCCGACAGGCAGGTGACAATACAAGGAAGGTCATTGACTTGATAGACGTAGCTAACAGAGACAAGGTAGAAGCCCTGATCCTCAGTCTTGACGCGGAGAAGGCCTTCGACCGCCTAAGTTGGCCCTTCATGTTAGCCACTATGCGTCACATGGGTTTCAGGGGGCCTTTCCTGAGGGCGGTGCAACACCTCTACACAAATCCCACCTCCCAAGTCAAAACCCCATTTGCCTCGTCTCCCTCCTTCACAATAGCTAATGGTACCCGTCAGGGCTGCCCGCTCTCACCGCTGCTATTTGCCCTGTGTGTGTGGAGCCCCTGGCGGCGACCATTAGGGGGAACCCGGACGTTAGGGGCATTTCGGTGAGGGGGAAGGAATTCAAAATTTCCGTATTTGCGGATGATATCATCCTTACCTTGACTCACCCCAACACGTCCCTACCTAACCTCCACGCCAAACTAGATAAATACGGGCTGCTTTCGGGGTATAAAACGAACGCGTCAAAGTCCTCGGCCCTCCCAGTCAACATCCCGGTAGAGACGGTCCGCCACTTGCGGCTGAATTTTCCCTATACGTGGAAAGAGTCCTCCCTTAAATATCTGGGGGTCCATCTGACCCCATCCTTTGGATCCCTGTACCAGGCCAACTTTCCCCCTTTGTATCGAACAATTCGTGGGCTCCTGCAAGGGTGGAAAGTCCATCACATCTTCCTTTTGGGAAGAATAACGTCCATTAAAATGGTTATCCTCCCTAAGCTCCTCTATCTATTCCAAACGCTGCCCATTCCTATCCCATACGCTCAGCTACGCAAACTCCAGAGCGACATCCTCCGGTTTGTATGGCAATATAAAAAGCACAGGGTTCCTCGCTCGGTCATGATGGCATCACGTAGGGAGGGGGGGCTGGCGTTTCCTAATTTGGTCCGCTATTACCAAGCAGCACAGCTGCGGGCGGTGGTCTCTTGGTTTCCCCAGAGGTCCTACAATAAATGGACGGAGGTGGAAAAAATTTGGTTAGCCCCAACACACCCTAATAGCCTCCTCTGGGATGCGGACATGAAGGTGGACCCCAATCGCCTATTGGGCTCTATGTCTTTGCTTCGAGGGCTCTGGCGCAAGCTGTCCAGTGAAAGGGACCTCGCGTCAGAGCACTCACTAATGTCCTTCATATGTAACCCTAAGATACCGGACAGCTTATCCCACCAGATGTCCTGGCCCTGGGCTTCGCGAAACCTATTCCACTTCGGACACTTGGTCGACCCTAGTTCGCGCAGGCTGCTAACGTTCTCGGAGCTCCAAACTAAACACGACCTACCACGACAGGCGTTCTATAGCTACCTGCAGATCAGGCATTTTGCCCAGACCATAGCCCCGCAACTTCAATTCTCACCCCCCTCTCCATTTGAACGTATTGTCCTGGAGGGACGTCACAGGAGGGGACTGATCACGGACATGTACCAAATTTTGAACGAGTATAACATCCCGGCTAACGGGAAACATGCTTACATGCTGCGATGGGAGAGGGAGCTGTGGGAGGTGCTATCTGAGGAGGCATGGCAGGCAGTCTGGAGGCAAGCCGCTAAAAGCTCCCTGTGCACCCCATATAAGGAAAATTCGTACAAGATTCTTTTTTTTTGGTACCACACCCCGGATATACTGCATAAAATATACCCCTCTACCTCTGATCGCTGCTGGCGATGCCTGCGAGACAGAGGCTCCCTCTTCCACGTGTACTGGTCATGTCCCCTCCTGGTCCCGTTCTGGCAATCTACGCAACAGTTACTGACCCGCCTCCTGGAGGTACCAATTCCCCTGACACCCAAACTGTTTCTGCTGGGCCTCGAGCAGCCTAAAGTTGCCAAACCCTACAGAAAACTACTTAGGCACATCTTGACGGCGGCCAGATGCCTGGTAGCCCTCAAATGGAAGAAGCCCGCACCCCCGTCCCAAGAGGCCCTTTACTCTAGGATCAAGGACGTGGAGCTCATGGAGAGGATGACGGCCAGAATCTGTGACAGGCTGGAGGAACATGATGCGGTGTGGGGGGAGTGGCGTCGGCGGGAGGATACGCCGGGAGCGGGCGCGGGAGCAGATGCGGTAACCTAAACCTTTCTTCCCTTGCCTTTTCTTTTACCTTTCCCCCTTCCGTCCTTTTCTCTTCCCCCTTTCTCTGTCTACTTTCCTCCTTCCTGATCTTTCTTTTTTCTTTTTTTATTATATACTCGCTAATAGTGATGAGCCGAACACCCCCGGGTTCGGTTCGCACCAGAACCCGCGAACGGACCGAAAGTTCGAACGAACATTAGAACCCTATTAAATACAATGGATGCGAACGTTCGAATTCTAAAGTGCTAATTATAACAACTATTATGCATGTTATTGTCCTAAAAAGGGTTTGGGAACCCGGGTTCTGCACCAGGGGACATGTATCAATGCAAAAAGAAGTTTTAAAAACGGTCGTTTTTCGGGAGCAGTCATTTTAATGATGCATAAAGTGAAAAAAAAAAGTCAAATATTCCTTTAAATATCGTACCTGGGGGGTGTCTAAAGTATGCCTGTGAAGTGCCACGTGTTTCCCGTGTTTAGAACTGTCCCTGCACAAAATAACATTTCTAAAGGGAAAAAAGTCATTTAAAACTGCTTGCGGCTTTAATGCAATGTCTGGTCCCGGTAATATGGATGAAAATCTTTAGGAAAAATGGCATAGCTACCCCATCAACACCCCCCCCCCCCCCCTACCCCAGCCCATTACCAGCCCCTTTGGGTCTTGTATGGATATTAAGGGGAACCCCGCACATAAAATAAAAAAGGCCCTATATACTCTGAACAGCCGTATACAGGCGGTGCATACAAGACAGGGACTGTAGGTTTGTTCTTATGTAGAATGTGTTTGTAATTTTGAACAGGTACATTGTTGAAGTGTAGCTCCAGCCCAAAAATCTATTTTTAAACTTTTTGGGAAACATAGGTAAGGGTTATCACCCCTGTAACATTTGTTTTGCTGTCTGTGCCCCTGTTCAGAACATTTCACCTCACTTTCCGTCCCAATGACAACTGTTTTTGAAATGTGGTGTTTTTGTTGAAACAAGGATTGCTGATAAAGCATCAGTACAGATGAGACCCCTTTCTCCCATATTTATTCTTACAGGAGAGAATTTTCCTTTCTAGGGGTAGATTTCCTCTCACTTCCTGTTGTCTTCTTTCGTTTGCAAGTAGGAGTCGTTTGTAAGTTGGATGTTTGAAAGTAGGGACCTGCCGTATATACTCTGCAGAAATAGGCCCCTTAGTTGTTGGTGTTGGCACAACACTGTAAGCACTCAGTTACTCTTGGTTGGTGCTGGAACGCCCTGCTGTCAACTATTATATCAGGAATTTTAATTACATATAATTGTTGAACAGTGGTAGTAAAAATTGGGGCTTTGATGGTGGTGCTGGTGCCACAACACTGTAAGCCCTGACAGTTACTCTTGGTGGGTGCAGCAATGGGCCCTGCTGTGAATTATTAGATCAAGAATTGTAATTACATGCCCCTTTTGAACAGGGGCTGAAAAATTGGGCCTTTCGTGGTGGTGGTGGTGGTGGCGTTGCCACAAGACTGTAAGCCCTCAGAGTTACTCTTGGTGGGTGCAGCAATGGACCCTGCTGTGAATTATTAGATCAAGAATTGTAATTGCATGCCCCTGTTGAACAGGGGCTGAAAAATTGGGCCTTAGGCACTGGTGGCACAACACTACAACCCCTCACAGATACTGTACTTGGAGCACAGCAATGAGCCCTGTTGCAAAGTATTGCTTCAAAAATTGTAATGACACGCCCCTGTTAAACAGGGGCTGAAAAATTGGGCCTTAGGCACTGGTGCCACAACACTCCAACCCCTCACAGATACTGTACTTGGAGCACAGCAATGAGCCCTATGGCAAATTATTGCTAAAAAAATTGTAATTACACGCCCCTGTAAAACAGGGGCTGAAAAATTGGGCCTTAGCCACTGGTGGCGGCACCCATAAACAAAAATGATCTTCCAAGCTATCATCATCAATCGTATCATTGAGGACTCGGAGGAGGAGGATAGCCAGTCAACATAACAGCACAGGCACTCAGCATCAGCATCAGTCTTGAAGGGATGTGACATGTTAAAATCAATTAGTCTGTTATATCAGCATCAGGTGTGTGGTAGCTGGTGGAGATCCAAGACTGGTTCATCTTGATGAAAGTCAGTCGATCAACCGAGTCGGTGGACAGGCGCACCCTGTGATCCGTGACAAATCCTCCAGCAGCACTGAATGTGCGTTCCGAAAGAACGCTGGATGCAGGACAGGCCAGTAGCTCAATTGCATACTGTGCAAGCTCTGGCCAGTGATCCATCCTCAAGACCCAGTAAGCCAGAGGATTTTCGGTGGGGAAGGTGTCCAAGTCTGACCTTGCCCCTAGATATTCCTGCACCATGTTTATCAGACGCTGGCGATGGTTGCTGGAACCGATCATACTTTGGGGCTGCGGACTAAGGAATTGTCTGAACGCATCGGTCAGACGGCCACCTTCCCCACCGCTCCTTCTTTGACTGGCCGAAGCCTCAGCAACTCGTTGTCCAGGACCAGGAGTTTGTAACCTCCCAGTCTCTGGGAACGCGTTGCACAGACTTTCTGCAAGGCCTCCCGGAGTTGTCTCATCCTCTGCTCCCTCTGCGACGGTAACATAAGGTCCGCAACCTTACCCTTGTACCGTGGATCAAGGAGAGTGGCCAGCCAGTAATGGTCCCTCTCCTTGATCCGAAGAATACGAGGATCCTTCCGCAGACTTTGCAGGATCAGGGAGGCCATGCAGCGTAGGTTTGCTGAGGCATTCGCTCCGGAGTCCTCTGGGTCACTAAGGACGACATGATCCGCAGCCACCTCCTCCCAGCCACGTACAAGTCCACTGGTTTCTTGGGACTGTAAATCATCCCTAAAAGACTGCTGCTGATGATGCTGAGTGCCAGCCTCCACCTCCATGCTGACACAATCCTCCTCCTCCTCCTCCTCCTCCTCCTCTTCCTGTGCGATGGGTGGGACAGAAGGAACACTGTCTGGGTAAAGGGGGCCTTGAGAGGCAAGGAAGTCCTCCTCTTCCTGCCTCTGTTCTGCCTCAAGTGCCCTGTCCATTATTCCACGCAGCGTGTGCTCCAACAGGTGGACAAGAGGTACAGTGTCACTGATGCATGCACTGTCACTGCTCACCATCCTCGTGGCCTCCTCAAATGGTGCCAGGACAGTGCATGCATCCCTGATCATGCCCCACTGGCGTGGAGAAAAAAAACCAAGCTCCCCTGACCCTGTCCTGGTGCCGTAGTCGCACAGGTACTCATTGATGGCCCTCTGCTGCGTGTGCAGCCGCTGCAGCATGGCCAACGTTGAGTTCCACCTGGTGGGCATGTCACATATAAGGCGGTTCTTAGGTCAGGTTCAACTCCTTTTGCAGCTCAGCCAGGCGAGCACTGGCATTATAAGATCTGCGGAAATGCACACAGACTTTCCTGGCCTGCCTCAGGACATCCTGTAAGCCCGGGTACCTGCCCAAGAACCGCTGCACCACCAGTTTAAGGACGTGAGCCACACAGGGCACATGGGTCAGTTGTCCCTGTCGGAGGGCGGAGAGGAGGTTGGTGCCATTGTCACAAACCACCATTCCTGGCTTAAGCTGGCGTGGCGTCAACCACCTCTCGGCCTGGCCCTGCAGAGCAGACAGGACCTCTGCCCCAGTGTGGCTTCTGTCCCCCAAACACACCAGCGCAAGCACGGCATGGCATCTTTTTGCCTGCGTACTTGCGTAGCCCCGTGAACGGCTACGGAGCACCGCTGGTTCATAGGACAAACCACAGGAAGAGGCCATGGAGGAAGAAGAAGAGGAGGGGGTGGAGGAGAGAGGTGTGTCACAACCAGTAGTAGCATTTTGGAGGCGTGGCGGTGGGACAACCTCCAACACTACTGCACCTTGTCCTGCATCCTTCCCAGCTGCCAAAAGAGTGACCCAATGGGCCGTGAAAGAAAGGTAACGTCCCTGTCCATGCCTGCTGGACCATGAGTCAGCGGTAATATGCACCTTACCGCTGACCGCCCTGTCCAGCGAGGCCAAGACATTGCCTTCCACATGCCGGTAGAGAGCCGGAATAGCCTTCCGTGAGAAAAAGTGGCGTTTGGGAACCTGCCACTGAGGAACCGCACATTGCACAAACTCACGGAAGGGGGCCGAGTCTACCAACTGAAAAGGCAGCAGTTGAAGCGCTAGCAATTTAGCCAAGCTAGCATTCAACCGCTGGGCATGTGGATGGCTGGGAGTGAACTTCTTTCGACGGTCCAGCAGCTGGGGCAGGGAAATTTGCCTGCTAGAATCGGACGTCGGTGTACTGCTAGCAGAGTGGCCACAAGTACTTGGCTGTGACACACCTAATTCTACACCTTCATTCCTCTCAGTGCATGTTTCAGAGAGGACTGAAGTTATAGTGGGGTTGGAGATCCCAGCTGATGCGGTGCAAGGAGAGGTCCGCTTTGTTCTTTGGTGTGGGTCTTTGAGGTAGGCTTGCCAACGAGCTGCATGGCAGGTCAACATATGTCTGGTCAGGCATGTGGTACCCAAGCGGCTGATGTTTTGGCCACGCGATATACGCTTGAGACATATGTTGCAAACAGCAGCTGTGCGATCTGATGCACTAGCCTCAAAAAAGGCCCACACCAAAGAACTTTTTGAATGACGGGCAGAGGCAGCGCCCTGCACAGGCGGAGCTCTGCGGTGTGATTCCGTCGGTGTACTGCCCTTACGCTGGCCACCAAAGGGCATCCTGCCTCGTTGGAGATGTGCCTCCTCCTCATCCTCCTCCTCCTCCTCTCTCCTATTAGGCACCCACGTGGAGTCAGTGACCTCATCATCACCTCCCTCCTCATCACTGGAGCCAATCTGGCAGTATGCTGCAGCTGCTGGAACATGACTGCCAGATTGGTGTCCTTCTTGAGCATCCCCTCTGTCTGCTCTCACGCTACTGCCTTCCTCTAGCTGGGTTTCATCATCAGACCCTTCGAAACGCTGGGCATCCTCCTGGAGCATGTACCCAACACTGTGCTGAAACAGTTCGGGGGACTCCTCAGGAGGAGGACATGGTGGGTCTAGGGAAGGAGTGACTGATGATGAGTCTGACATTGATACCAGGGAAGAGGACGCTTTGGCAGCTGCTTTTCCAGTACCCTGAGCCTGGGTGAGAGAGGATGAGGAGGAGGAGGAGGGCTTGGTCATCCACTCTACCAAGTCTTCGGCATGATGTGGCTCAACATGTCCAGCTGCCGAAAAGAAGGACAAGCGTGTCCCATGGCCATGTGCTGATGACAATGCACCGCGTCCACGACCAGCACTGTTGCCCCCAGACACAGAGCCTGCTTGCCCTCTTTTATTGCCTCCTGACTGTCTGCCTCTCCTTGTTTGCCTTCCAGACATTCTAATAGATGGCCTGCAGGGAGATGGGAAAAAAGCAATAAGGGCTACCTTCAGGTGTCCTTCTCTGTCCCTTGAAACAAGGACTTTGACAGTGAAAGAAACTGACACTCTCCCTACCTACAGTTTTCTGTCCCTAGAAAAAATGTTTTTTTTAAGCACAATTTAGCACAAGGAGAATTCACTCACTGTCCTTCCAGGTCCCTGGAAACAAGGACTTTGACAGTGAAAGAAACTGACACTCTCCCTACCTACAGTTTTCTGTCCCTAGAAAAAATGTTTTTTTTAAGCACAATTTAGCACAAGGAGAATTCACTCACTGTCCTTCCAGGTCCCTGGAAACAAGGACTTTGACAGTGAAAGAAACTGACACTCTCCCTACCTACAGTTTTCTGTCCCTAGAAAAAATGTTTTTTTTAAGCACAATTTTGCACAAGGAGAATTCACTCACTGTCCTTCCAGGTCCCTGGAAACAAGGACTTTGACAGTGAAAGAAACTGACACTCTCCCTACCTACAGTTTTCTGTCCCTAGAAAAAATGTTTTTTTTAAGCACAATTTAGCACAAGGAGAATTCACTCACTGTCCTTCCAGGTCCCTGGAAACAAGGACTTTGACAGTGAAAGAAACTGACACTCTCCCTACCTACAGTTTTCTGTCCCTAGAAAAAATGTTTTTTTTAAGCACAATTTAGCACAAGGAGAATTCACTCACTGTCCTTCCAGGTCCCTGGAAACAAGGACTTTGACAGTGAAAGAAACTGACACTCTCCCTACCTACAGTTTTCTGTCCCTAGAAAAAATGTTTTTTTTAAGCACAATTTAGCACAAGGAGAATTCACTCACTGTCCTTCCAGGTCCCTGGAAACAAGGACTTTGACAGTGAAAGAAACTGACACTCTCCCTACCTACAGTTTTCTGTCCCTAGAAAAAATGTTTTTTTTAAGCACAATTTTGCACAAGGAGAATTCACTCACTGTCCTTCCAGGTCCCTGGAAACAAGGACTTTGACAGTGAAAGAAACTGACACTCTCCCTACCTACAGTTTTCTGTCCCTAGAAAAAATGTTTTTTTTAAGCACAATTTAGCACAAGGAGAATTCACTCACTGTCCTTCCAGGTCCCTGGAAACAAGGACTTTGACAGTGAAAGAAACTGACACTCTCCCTACCTACAGTTTTCTGTCCCTAGAAAAAATGTTTTTTTTTAAGCACAATATAGCACAAGCACAAAACACACTGACACTCTCCCTACCTATCCTTCTCTTTCCCTAAACTAAAGGAATCCAGGTTAAGCAAGAAAGAAATAAAAGTCACTGTCCCTGCCTATGCTGCTCTATCCCTGCTCCGGAACACACTACACTAGGCCGCCGTGCTGGCGGCCTTTTATAGTGTGGGGCGTGTACTAAACACCCTCAGCAATAATTGGCCACAGGCATCCTGCCTGTGGCCAATCATTGCTCTCCTCGCTGCCGGCGCTGTGATTGGCCAAGCATGCGGGGTCACAGTGCATGCTTGGCCAATCACAGCGCCTGGATGACACTGCGATGGCGTAGTGCATTGTGGGCCGTTCGCGTCACTCGAATTTGGCGCGAACGGCCCAAATCGTTCGATCTTCGTCGAACGATCGAACAGCCGATGTTCGAGTCGAACGTATGTTCGACTCGAACACGAAGCTCATCCCTACTCGCTAATGTTGTAGTATACTAACGCAGTCATGTTGATGTGCCTAGTTTATGGCATCCCTGTATCTTTTCTGTCTGTGTGACTTGTGAACTGCTTTATATAAATAAAAAAAATGTTAATTGAAAAAAAAAGAGGTCAGTATCTCCAATACCTGAGCCATCTGTGACTTCAGGGTATCCACTTCCGAGTCTCTTTCAGGGGTCATGGCTGATCTGACCATTACAGGTATAGAGGAGGTGTGTGTCTTGATCGCTTGCCAATCTTTCTGTAGCGCCTCCTCATCTCTGATGATTTTTACCAGCTCAAGGTAGGTCAGTGGCATACCTCCTCCAGAGGTTTTCAAGTGAAGCCAGACTGGATCCGAGCGCAACGCTCCCTTCAGGACTTGCTTCATTCTTGCCGCATCTGTATCTTCGGGCATCATTCCCTTCTTTAATACAATTTTGCACAGCAACCTGTTCAGTCTTCTAACATACTCTGACAATTTCTCTCCCGGTTGCTGGAAAGTGTGTTCGAATTGGTATACTAATTCTGTCACCTTTTCCAAGGGACCGAACTCTTCTTGCAACATAGCTAAGCAGTCATAAGCCGTACAAGCAGCATTTCCAAACTGGAGACTTTTTACCGCTTCCGCAGCCGCGCCTTTTAGACTCTCTATCACGCGCTGCTTCTTCTGTGCTTCAGGCACCTCCCATGCCTCCTCTGCTAGTAAGGCCTGCTCGATCCAGGCATCGAAGTCTTCCTCCCCTACAGGGACGGGCAGCCTCCCAGAAAATATTTCTAGCTTCCGGTAACTAGCCTCTATGTGTACCGTGGTGGTGTTCTGACACTTCGCGAGCAGATCCCTTAAGGCATTTAAAAGTTCTGGTCTTATGACAGTATTGGGTGTCACTGGAGGTGTCATCCCTTTCTGTTTTTGTGGTACATGGGATGTCCCTGGCGGTGACCCTGGTGGAGATGGTGGGGGTGACTTCTTCTGCGCGGTCATTGCGTGCGCCAAACCATAAGTTTTGTTATCTGGTGTCTGCACACTTTGGTCTTTAAAGTTCTCTGATATTTCCTCCCACCATTCTATCAGCGCATACTGAAATGAGGTGTCTGGGTCTGATTTTATGTCCATCACCCACGGTACAAGATCTGGGGATAGCGGCATTACAAGTCGCTCCACTGTCTCTATTGACCATTCCTCTCCTGGGAGGCTGATGACCACCGACTTGTCTGGCTCTGTCTCGGCTGCTTCGCACCACGCTTTAACCTCTAGCGGGTCCATGCCGGTACTTTTGGCGTGTTCACCTGCTGTATCAGGATCCCGGACGAGCCCCCACGTGTAGCGCACCCCCAACTAAGAGAGCCGCTGAATTTGGTCTCAGGCCCTGCACATAGCACCGCCAACCCCCGGCAATTCACTCGACCTACTCTGGCACAGTTAGTCTAGGGTAATATCTCTTATACTCTATAGTAAAATTCGGTGACAAACTGCACTCTGGGAACTAAACGGGGTTCTGGGTAATGTAGACCATGGAGCCTTAAAGGAGACCCTGCTACACTAATAAAGTGTTTTGTGGGCAAGTAAATGTTTTTTAATTGTTCCCATCATGTCATCTTCAGTATATAGTTCTACAGAGAAGTTGTGCTTCTGGCTAGAGCTTGTGGTGCATGGTGTTGGTGTACTGCTGTTGAAGCTGCCAGCGCTAGATTTCATGGTTTGAATCTCTGATGTGGTAAGTGTTTTATGTTTCAGTAGCTTACAGAGTCTAAATCCATGATATAGGTGCACTAGCAACGACTTCTGATGTCTTCTGCTTCTGTGGCGCAGTCTGTAAGCTCCTCAAGTGTGAATCAGAAGGTTGTAGGTTCGATTCCCATGTGAGCAAAGATGCTTCCTCAAAGTAGCACCAAGACTTTGGAGGTAGTGTAAAGGGTGGCTGAAATTGTAAAGACTGCGATGAAGTGCTTAGGACTTGATTAAGTGGGTGGTGCGGACCACCAGCGGTGAGGTTTGAGTGAACCTGTGACCCTAAAAATGGGGACAGGAATACAGCGAATGAGATTTATTTGTCAAAAAAACACATAAATGCTTCTATTTATTCACTTTGGATCCCATACTGAACTTTCCTGTGTGTTCTATAGTCAAGTTCCGTTGTGGCCCAGTTGTCCTCTGCTTGTAGTTTCCATTCACATACTTTCAAGGACACCTACTTGCTGGACCTTGCTTCATTCACCTGGTGTTACCTTGATGGCTGGGCCTCGCTTTATTCACATGGTGCCAATGTTACCACTTGCGCTTTGTTCACATGGTGCCACTGTTACCCACTTGATGGCTGGTCCTTGCTTCATTCACATTGTGCCAACTTTACCCACTTGATGGCTGGCCCTCACTTTGTTCACATGGTGCCAATGTTACCCACTTTCATAGACGGTTCATTCACATGATGCCAAGGTCTGCTCCTTAACCTGTAATTACATTACATTCACATTCAAATTACATTCACATGGTTACTTACTTGATGGTTAGACCTCACTTCATTGAGAGTTTATCACACGACTCCAAGGTTATCCACTTACCTGTCACATGGTTGGTGCCCCAACAGCTCTGTTCAGGTATGCTTTGGGAATTGAACTCGCGGCTTGCAGATGCCCCCTTCACCGCCCTGCATGCTGCGCCACAGACCAGGATGCTTAAGCCTGACCGCAGTGCCTATACATACTAAATTTAACCAAGATTCAAGCTGCAAAGTTTATTAACCCGTAGCAACCAATATGAAGAGGATTCAAAAGAGGATTGGTTGCTATTGGTTTCAGCAATTTGTACAACGTTAATAAATAAATCTGCAAAGGTGACCACCTAAGGGTTCGAACTCATGACCATGTGAATATGAGTTCACCAACCTATCCCTGAGGCTATAGTCTCCAATGTGTGGGTGTTCCAAAACTAGATTTGTAATATCATGACATACCTTCTGATCAGTGGAAATAATGTACTAAATTGCCATCATCTAACAAAAACTAGTTCCCAGTTGACCTTCCAAAGGATAATCTTAATTGCTGTTTACAAAGTACAATAACCCTAAGCAACCATAATGAAATAATACTTCTTACTTCTGAAAGTTTATGTAAATTTAAAAATTTAATCGCTTGAGGATTTGAACTTGCAAACTTATCGCTTGTGAGATCAGCAGCATACATGCAGGGACACTGTCTCGGATGGTGGGTAGAGCTTAAAACTAGAGCTTTATTATCATGAAATAACACATGACTAGGGGCTTAATATTTGAATTTTTAATAAGTTGCTACCATCAGTCCCTAGACTAGTCTGCCACTTGGCCTAGAGGAAATTCCCATTTAGTAAAACTGTACTTTGCATTGTCATGAACCACGGGGCGTTAGCTCAACTGCTGCCTACAATTAATAAGAAAGCATAAGCCCTTGGAATTTTAATAAATTAGTCACTTGGGGATTCAAACTTGCAATCATTTCACTTGCTAACTAAGTGTCTTACATACAAAGCCACTGCCTCAGATGGGGTGCAGGGCTCAAAACTAGACCTTTAATTTAATGGAATACCATATGACTAGTGTATTAATATTTGAATATTTTACTAAATTGCTACCATCAGACCCTAGACTAGTCTGCCACTTGGCCTAGAGGAAATTCCCATTTGGTAAAACCACAGGGCACTATATTAACGGCTGTCTATACCGAGCAGCAATCCATAGAAATTAATAAGAAAGGATAAGTCCTCTGAAAGTTGATTGGTTGCTTTAGGTTTTTGCAATTTTAATGAATGAATCTGAAAGGGAGGTCACCTGGGGTTTCAAACTTGCAAGCAGTTTACTTGCTAACCCAGTGTCTTACATACAAGGCCACTGGCTCAGATGGTGGGTAGACCTTTAATTTAATGGAATACCATATGACTAGTGGATTAATATTCACACAAATTAATAAACTGCTACCATCAGACCTAGACAAATCTCTCACTGTGTGCCCATTGATGTAGCTCAAGGTGTAGAGTGCTTGTCTTGTAGCTTAAAGGTTGTGTGTTCAAACCTACACACGGAAAACCCCAGTTTCGTGAGCCACCAAATGTTTTTCAATTGTTCTTATCATTGTTGTATTTGGTATATAGTTATACGGAGAAGCAGAAAAGGTTGGCTAGAGCCTGTGGTGCATGTTGTTGGTGTGCTGCTGTTGAATTGTAAAGCCCTGGATTTCTTATTTTGAACCTGACGTGGTAACAATTAAGTGTTTTGTGGGCCACTAAATGCTTTTCAATTGTTCCCATTATTTTGCCTACAGTACATAGTTATACAGAGAAGGAACTTTGCTTGCTAGAGCCTGTCTTGTGTGTTGTTTGTGTGTTCCTGTTTATTGTAGGAAGCCCTGAATTTCTTAGTTCACATCTCTGATGTGGCAATAGTTTTATGTTTCAAGGGCTTAGAGCAGGCATGTCCAAAGTGCAGGACGCGTCCGGTTTTGAATGGCACGCCTGGTTATCTACACATATATATCTTTTGTGGCCCCCTGACGATCTCCCAGCACCAGGTCCACAAAAGATATACCGTATTTATCGGCCTATAACACACACTTTTTCCCCCTTAAAATCAGGGGTGCGTGTTATACGCCGATCCCTGCTGCCTGTGAGGGGAAGAGGAGCGAGCGCTGCCAAAATAGCCCGAGCCGAGTGTACTGTGTACTCGGCTAGGCCCGGCTCCGCTCGCAGTTACGCCGCGTCCCACCATGGGACGTGTGTTATGTCCATCATAGAAGCCGGGCCAAGGGGCGGGACTGCGAGAGGAGCTGAGTACAGCCGAGTACACAGGACATCCGGCTCTATCTCGGCAGCAAAATTTTAAAATGAATAAAGCTTCATTTTTGGGCACAGCTGGCTGCAGATGGACACTTGGGCATGGCTGGCTGCAGATGGACACTTGGGCACGGCTGGCTGCAGATGGACACTTAAGCACGGCTGCAGATGGACACTGATCATTCCTGGCAATGGTGAGTGCATTCCTGGCAATGATAGATGCTGCATTCCTGGCAATGGTGAGTGCATTCCTGGCAATAATAGGTGCTGCATTACTGGCAATGATTAATGCATTCCTGGCAATGATGGGTGCTGCATTCCTGGCAATGGTGAGTGCATTCCTGGCAATGGTGAGTGCATTCCTGGCAATGATGGGTGCTGCATTCCTGGCAATGGTGGGTGCTGCATTCCTGGCAATGGTGGGTGCTGCATTCCTGGCAATGGTGGGTGCTGCCTTCCTGGCAATGGTGGGTGCATTCCTGGTAATAGTGAGTGCATTCCTAGCAATTGTGGGTGCTTCATTCCTAGCAATGGTGGGTGCTGCATTCCTGGCAATTGGGGGTGCTGCAGATGGGCACTGACCCTTAATTTGATTCACAGTTCTTTAGTTAAATTTTTTTTTTTTCCTGAAACTGCCCTCTTAAAGTGAAAGTGTGTGTTATACGCCAATAAATACAGTATATCCAAATAATACGCCTGAGCTAATCTCTTTTTTTTTTTTTAAAGGTAAATTTTTTATTACGTTTTTTTTTTTCAAAACAACCCACACAATGGACAACAAACAGACACAAATGGAGCGAACATCGCCCAATCCAGTACAGTGCAAAAAATGTTTTTTAGAAAGCTGGTAAACAATTGGCATATATCAGGAAGACAATATTCAGTCACATTTTTAAGGAGCAGGAGAGACAGTGCTCTCAGAATCAACCCAGTAGCCCCAAACCTTCCTGAATTTTTTCGGACACCCTCTAGCCTCATATGTCAGTTTGTATAATGATACAGCATGGTTAATATTTGTGAGCCAGAAGGCAATAGTGGGCAAGGATGGAGACTTCCAATGGAAGGTTATTGCTTTCTTAGCATGAAACAATACTATTCTCAGAAATGTTTGTGTATTCTCGGCTATACTATCATCATCAATATAACCCAGTAAACACCTTAAAGGATTACAGACATTAGGTAATTGTGTCAATGAACTAATGAAGGCCGTGACCTCCGACCAGAACTTCCTGATCGGAGCACACTCCCACATTAAATGAAAGAACGTGCCATCAGCCATGCCGCAACGAGAGCATAATGCAGAGGGCAATCTATTCAGTTTAAATAGTAAGCATGGAGTAAAGTAGGATCTGTATAACAATATAGTTTGTATTACCTTGTCACGAGAAGAGATGACAGAGGGAACCTGGAGGGGCAAAAGCTCCTGCCAGATTTCCTCCGTCAGCTCAGGAATATCAGCTCTCCAGCTGGCAGCCGTTTTGCTCAGCCTTTGGGTCGTGGAATGCAGAAGGGACCTATAATATGTAGAAACTAGCTTGGTGTGAGAGGAGTCGGTCAACATACGTTCCAGTGGGGAGAGTTGAATGGATATGTTGCGAAGACCAAATTGCGTTGCTGCAGTGTAGCGTATCTGTAGGTAGAGGAAGTAAGCTGTGCGTGGTAGGTTGTAATCTCTACGAAATTCATCAAAAGAACGAAACACATTGTCTGAGAATAAATGCAAAATCGTTTTTACCCCCCTTTTCGACCAGAATCCCCCGTCGGATCTGTGGAAGAACTCTGGTAGAGTCGGGTTCCCCCAGAGTGGAGTGTTCGGCGAGTAAGTATTACTGTCAGTGAATGAATGTAGTTTTGTGAGCTTAATAAGCTTTATAGTCATTGCCAGGACACTCGTACCCTCCCACCCTCTAAGGGACATACGATAAATCAGGTTCTGCAGGGATTCGTAGGAGGTAAGAATAGCAGCCTCCAAGGCAGTGGCTGCGTTGTTGGCTTCAGGAAAAAAACACCAATGTGCATGAGCTAATTGAGAGGCAATTTAATAGGTGTGGAGGCAGGGTAAGGCCAATCCCCCCTCCAGTACCGGTAACTGGAGGGTGGTCTTGGCAATCCTGACTACTCCCCCCCTCCATTGAAAGGAAGTAAGGATGGAGTCTATTTCTTTAAATTTAAGCTTGGTGACATATATTGGTGAATTACCCAATACATACAGAAATCGTGGCAGGAATATCATTTTAAAAATATTAATCCTGCCCAATAAGGTAAGTGGGAGATTTGCCCAGGTTTTGAATGTGGTCTTCATTCTCCCTATAAGGGGGTCTTTATTAAGTTTAGTGTAAGAGGTAATAGGGAGCTGTACCAAAACTCCTTAATATCGGAAGGAGGTGACTATTTGTAGTAGGGTTGTCCCGATACCGATACTAGTATCGGTATCGGGACCGATACCGAGCATTTGCGCGAGTACTTGTACTCGCGCAAATGCTCCCGATGCTTCACCCGATACTTTTTTTCTCTAGTGTAGTGTGGCTGGAGAGGGCGGGAGGAGTCAGTGGCTGGGGAGGGCGGGGGAGTGCGGGCGGAGTCTGGCTGGAGAGGGGGCGGGCAGAGTCTATGGAAGGAAAGTGTGGGCGGAGTCTGGCTGGAGAGGGCGGGCACAGTCGGTGGACGGATTTGGCAGGCAGAGAGCGAGTCCCTCACCTGGTAAGCTGGCAGGGGTGTAGGGCACAGCCGCATCGGGATCGGTGACCGGTGCTGTCACATTCGGTCGCCGTCAGCGGCTGAACGTCCCGACGCCCATCTTGGTACACCCTGCACTTGGCTGCAGTAAGCAGCAACAGACATCTTGTTACACCCAGTCCGAGCTATATGGGCTGGGTGTAACAAGATGTCTGCTGCTGCTTACTGCAGCCGAGTGCAGGGTGTACCAAGATGGGCGTTGCAGCTTTTTGCAGTTTTTTTTTTTTTTTTTTATAAATCCTGTGTCATTTTTTGCAGCATTTCAGTGCCAGCCACCTATCGGTGCCATCTATCAGTGCCCACAAGTGCCACCTATCAGTGCAATCAGTGCCATCTACCAGTGCTACTTGATAGGTGGCACTTGTGGGCACTGATAGGTGGCACTTGTGGGCACTATCAGTGCAATCAGTGCCCACAAGTGCCATCTACCAGTGCCATCTATCAGTGTCCACAAGTGCCACCTATCAGTGCCCACAAGTGCCACCTATCAGTGCCATCGATATGTGCCACCTATCAGTGCCCATAAGTGCCACCAATCAGTGCCACCTATTAGTGCCCATCAGCGCCAGTCACCAGTCAGTGCCCATAAGTGCCGCCTATCAGTGCCAGCTATCAGTCCCCATCTGTCAAACTGTCACATGACATTGAAAAAAAAGTATCGGTAATCGGTATCGGCGAGTACTTGGAAAAAAGTATCGGTACTTGTACTCTGTCCTAAAAAAGTGGTATCGGGACAAACCTAATTTGTAGTGGGCAAGAGGAAGGTAGCCTGGGTGGGTCTGCCTGGTCAATCTGAAATAGGATGGACTTGTCCCAGTTAACCCGAAACCCGGAGAAATGCCCAAACTTGCCAATAATCTCCAGCAGGACTGGGAGAGACGACTGGGGGTCCGACAAATAGATCAACATGTCGCCAGCATAAAGAGACACCTTCTCCTCCAGACCCCCAATCGTCAGTCCCGCAACCTCCCCGCAAGATCTTATCAGTGCTGCCAAGGGCTCTATCGCCAGTGCAAAGAGCAAAGGCGACAGAGGGCACCCCTGTCTGGTGCCTCCCTTTATCGGAAAGGGATCAGACACGGCCGCGTTCACCCTCAGTCGAGCAGTGGGTTTCGAATATAACAGCTGGACCCATCTGATAAAGGTACTGCCAAAACCAAACTTTGCCAGGACCTCCAGCAGATAAGGCCATTCGACTGAATCAAATGCCTTGTGTGCGTCCAAGGCCAGAACAGCCCTGGAACCCATCTCCGCATGAGTGGCCTGAAGATTGGTGAACAATCTCCGCAGGTTGATGGAGGTCGATCGCCCAGGGATGAACCCAGTTTGGTCCGCACCAATTATGGTAGTGTCACGGACCTGACGGTGACGAGCCCGGTTAGCAGAGGGAGGCCTCCCTTACGGCTCCCACCGGCGGCCCCTGGTGGTATAACAGGAAGCACGGAGGTGGAAGGGGTACGAGTGCCTGGCAGGATCAAGAACTACCGCAGGTGATCAGGAACCAGCAGGTGAGGAGGCAGGAACCAGGAACTACAGCAGGTGAGTGGACAGGAACCAGGAACTACAGCAGGTGAGTAGACAGGAACCAGGAACTCAGAAGATGACCCGGACCGGGAGGCACAGCAGGTAGACTGGAACCACTGGGCAGCAGCAGGTGAACAGGAACCAGCAGATGAGCAGACAGGAACCAGCAGATGAGCAGACAGGAACCAGGAACTGCAGCAGGTGAGTAGACAGGAACCAGGAACTCAGCAGATGACCCGGACCGGGAGGCACAGCAGGTAGACTGGAACCACTGGGCAGCAGCAGGTGAACAGGAACCAGCAGATGAGCAGACAGGAACCAGCAGATGAGCAGACAGGAACCAGCAGATGAGCAGACAGGAACCAGGAACTCAGCAGATGACCCGGACCGGGAGGCACAGCAGGTAGACTGGAACCACTGGGCAGCAGCAGGTGAACAGGAACCAGCAGATGAGCAGACAGGAACCAGCAGATGAGCAGACAGGAACCAGCAGATGAGCAGACAGGAACCAGGAACTCAGCAGATGACCCGGACCGGGAGGCACAGCAGGTAAACTGGAACCACTAGGCAGCAGCAGGTGTAGTGGAACCAGCAGATGAGCAGACAGGAACCAGCAGATGAGCAGACAGGAACCAGCAGATGAGCAGACAGGAACCAGGAACTCAGCAGATGACCCGGACCGGGAGGCACAGCAGGTAAACTGGAACCACTAGGCAGCAGCAGGTGAACAAGAGCCAAGGTCAGGCAGGATCGTCAGACAAGCCGGGGTCGGGTAAACTGGCAGGCAGCGAGGCACAAAAGGATCAGGCAATACCGAAGTCAGAAAACAGGCCGATGGTCAGGTACAGGCAGATAGCAGGAGGGTCACAGGAAGCCGGGTCAGATACAGGTAAACAAGGCAGATCAGGTCACTTGGGATAAATGCTGTAGAGCAGACAGCAGGGACTGTCTGCAAGTGAGGAGTTTAAATAGCCCTTCGGGCGTCACCTGCGGGGGCGGGAACCAGGAAGGCCAGGGCGTCTGTTCCTGACAGGGTTTCCATGACAGGTAGTAATAACTGTGTTCAATCGCCAGGCGAGCACCTTGGCCAAAATCTTAACATCTGAGTTGATGAGTGATATTGGTCTGTAAGATTCACATAGGAGGTGATCCTTATGTGGCTTAGGAATGAGGACAATCAGCGCCTCCGACATAGAGGGGGGTAGCTGTCCTGTTTTCATAGCAAAATCATACACCCTGCTTAGATGGGGTATGTAACGGCACCCCAAATCTGAAAGGAGTTAAACGCAGTTTAAGATCTCTTCCCTCTCCTGGACACACATTCGCTGCCGATCCTCCACAGTCAGGCGACCACTTCCCATAGGAATTAATCCTTCCAAAAGAACGAGACAAAACGCTGTGTATCTTTCCAAAATGAACTATATCTTTATTGACAAACGCTACAGCTTATATACCCACAGAGAGGAGTGTCTTGCAATACATCTTTGACCAGAGCTAATTTGCATGAGCCACTTAACTACAGTGAATGGCTCAGACACATGACCTTTCTGTCTCCCAATACCCATCTCTTAGAAGACAACAGCTAATCCCTTTACCTGTTAAAGGACTATGCATGACCTTTATATTCAGCAGACGGTCTGGCTGCCAGTGTACCATACCTATAATTACAGGCTTAACTCCCATTATCAAAAGACTTCACACAATAGATACATAACGAGCTCCCAATATACATCTCACAATGAAAGGATGTGTAGCATAGTTGAGGTTCATTACCATTACACAGTAGACAGGTGACACATCAGCATATCTTAAATTAACCTGTCTGTCTGCTAGTTCCACAACCTATAATTATAGGCTTAATTCCCACAAGCCACACTATACAGTAGAATGTAAATCACCCCCCACCTCATCACAGCAATGATTACACAACCCCCACACACACAGTATACATCCAAACTATATACAATATATATACAGCATTGAATCTGATTAGCACAGATCATGGTGGGGTTCTCATTCACCCTGTGCCCCAAGTGACCCCTGTCACACATCTCCCCTTTCGGCAGGAGACTAACACAGGAGGAGACCCCAGACGGGTTGATTCCGAAGTTAGTCCATAGTTCCATTCTTCTAATGTCTGGACAACCCATCCGCATTGCCAGTTTGCTTACCGGGTCAGTAGCTGTTGGTGCAAATGTAAGGTTGCAGGATGAATAATGGAATTCAGTTCTGGAACAGTCACTTGCTTTGCTCTCTCAATGGCTCCCAAAACCTGTTGCTGGTGCTCTTGGGAAAGGTAAGGCAGAACCTGGGCGCAAATCCCATTTAACCTTTTGACAATTTCAGCCTGTTTGTGCATTTCAATGTTCAAGCCATGGGACATCTCATAATACATGACGTAGTGTCGTTGCATCTCTGATTTCTCACTGGCCAACTTGTCACATTCCAATTTTAGACTGTGATATTGTGCCTGATCTAAGGTACATGTCGGGGAAGTTAATCTTCCCCCGTTCTCAGCCGCAATCAGGCCGGTTCCAGCAGCATGGGTCTGGGCACAGGTAGTCACTGGGTTGGCTTCAGCGGGGCCCATCGGGGCGTAAGCAGAAACGAGGGGGGCCAAATCAATCCTCAGTAGTACATCCACTGGCAAATCCTTCATCACCCCCACATTCACGTGTCCCGAACCAACCCCCCAATCCAGGTAAACCCGGGCAACGGGTAGCCGTAAGATGGTACCTCCCGCTACTCTTACGGCTACAGTGTCTCCGGTGTGTTGGCTCTCTGGGATGAGGTTCTTCTGTAGTAGGATCATGGTGGCACCAGAATCCTGTAGGCCATTGGCTACCTTTCCATTGACCCAGACAGTCTGCCTGTGTTGCTGTCGGTTGTCCCGGTTAGCTGCTTGTATTGGATCAGCCTCGTGCAGGACGCCCCAATGTTCTTCCTCCTCAACGCAGTGGGCCGCAGGCATGGGTGTGCGGGGGCTCCCCCTTGCTGGCTGTCTCCATGACTGGGACTGGATGGCTGGATTCAACGGACAGTCTGGCTTTTTGTGCATTAGCTGTTTACAACCGAAACACCTGATGGGTTGTGCGTAGTCCTGGGAGTTGAACCTGGGCTGCTGAGGATAAGTGGCCACTGGAGGTGGTGCTGGAGTTGGGTTAGAGGCTGGTAAACTGGGCCGAGATAGTGGATAGCGCTCGCTTACGCCTGACCTTCGAGAGTCCATATATTCATCGGCAAAAGTAGCCACTTGCTGTACAGTCCGTGGTCGCTTATCTCACACCCAATCCCGTAATACCGGAGGGGTGTGGTTAAAGAACTGTTCTAAGAGTACTAGCTGGGTGATGTTCTCTATGGTATGAGCGCGGCTTCCCTGGAACCAGCCCTTAAGGTTTCGCTGCAGACGATGTGCCCACTCCACGTATGTTATGTGGGTTTGTTTCCGGGATTCTCGAAACTTAATCCGGCTGGCTTCGGGTGTAATGGCAAATCGGGCTAGCAGAGCTTCTTTTACCCGGTCATAGTCTTTAGCGTCCTCATCCTCCAGGGCCCGATACGCATCCGCCGCTCTGCCAGTTAAATTACTTGCCAGTATGGCGACCCAATCTTGGGGCAGTACTTCATGTATCTGGCATAGTCTCTCAAAGTCCTGCAGGAATGCTTCAATTTCCTCCTCTCCTTCCTTAAATAATTTGAACGCCCGAAAGGGCAACTTACGGAAAGGCGCTGCATCTTTAGGTGTTGTCTCCGATTGCCGTATTTCCGTCATTCTCTGCTCATGTTGCCGCTCATCCTGCCGCTGGATGTCTCTAATGGCTTCCTGTATGGCGGTCTCTGATGGGTTAGCACCATATAATGCCAACCGCTGTCGAACTCGTTGCTGAAACAAGTCTTCAACTGACCGGGGTCTTGCATCACCATCCCTCTGATCCATCTCGGCTAGCTCCCTGATCAAGGTGGCCTTGTTCTTTCTCCCAACGGTCCCTCCACGGGCTTCAAGTAAGTCTTTCAGCGTGGCTTTCCTGCAGGCTGCATAGCTGGTCATTCACTGTGGTGGCTTGGAGTGTCCCAGGAACTGGAGGGAAAATCCCACTGCTGCCACCAATGTAACGGCACCCCAAATCTGAAAGGAGTTAAACGCCTTTAAGATCTCTTCCCTCTCCTGGACACACATTCGCTGCCGATCCTCCACAGTCAGGCGACCACTTCCCATAGGAATTAATCCTTCCAAAAGAACGAGACAAAACGCTCTGTATCTTTCCAAAATGAACTATATCTTTATTGACAAACGCTACAGCTTATATACCCACAGAGAGGAGTGTCTTGCAATACATCTTTGACCAGAGCTAATTTGCATGAGCCACTTAACTACAGTGAATGGCTCAGACACATGACCTTTCTGTCTCCCAATACCCATCTCTTAGAAGACAACAGCTAATCCCTTTACCTGTTAAAGGACTATGCATGACCTTTATATTCAGCAGACGGTCTGGCTGCCAGTGTACCATACCTATAATTACAGGCTTAACTCCCATTATCAAAAGACTTCACACAATAGATACATAACGAGCTCCCAATATACATCTCACAATGAAAGGATGTGTAGCATAGCTGAGGTTCATTACCATTACACAGTAGACAGGTGACACATCAGCATATCTTAAATTAACCTGTCTGTCTGCTAGTTCCACAACCTATAATTATAGGCTTAATTCCCACAAGCCACACTATACAGTAGAATGTAAATCACCCCCCACCTCATCACAGCAATGATTACACAACCCCCACACACACAGTATACATCCAAACTATATACAATATATATACAGCATTGAATCTGATTAGCACAGATCATGGTGGGGTTCTCATTCACCCTGTGCCCCAAGTGACCCCTGTCACACATCTCCCCTTTCGGCAGGAGACTAACACAGGAGGAGACCCCAGACGGGTTGATTCCGAAGTTAGTCCATAGTTCCATTCTTCTAATGTCTGGACAACCCATCCGCATTGCCAGTTTGCTTACCGGGTCAGTAGCTGTTGGTGCAAATGTAAGGTTGCAGGATGAATAATGGAATTCAGTTCTGGAACAGTCACTTGCTTTGCTCTCTCAATGGCTCCCAAAACCTGTTGCTGGTGCTCTTGGGAAAGGTAAGGCAGAACCTGGGCGCAAATCCCATTTAACCTTTTGACAATTTCAGCCTGTTTGTGCATTTCAATGTTCAAGCCATGGGACATCTCATAATACATGACGTAGTGTCGTTGCATCTCTGATTTCTCACTGGCCAACTTGTCACATTCCAATTTTAGACTGTGATATTGTGCCTGATCTAAGGTACATGTCGGGGAAGTTAATCTTCCCCCGTTCTCAGCCGCAATCAGGCCGGTTCCAGCAGCATGGGTCTGGGCACAGGTAGTCACTGGGTTGGCTTCAGCGGGGCCCATCGGGGCGTAAGCAGAAACGAGGGGGGCCAAATCAATCCTCAGTAGTACATCCACTGGCAAATCCTTCATCACCCCCACATTCACGTGTCCCGAACCAACCCCCCAATCCAGGTAAACCCGGGCAACGGGTAGCCGTAAGATGGTACCTCCCGCTACTCTTACGGCTACAGTGTCTCCGGTGTGTTGGCTCTCTGGGATGAGGTTCTTCTGTAGTAGGATCATGGTGGCACCAGAATCCTGTAGGCCATTGGCTACCTTTCCATTGACCCAGACAGTCTGCCTGTGTTGCTGCCGGTTGTCCCGGTTAGCTGCTTGTATTGGATCAGCCTCGTGCAGGACGCCCCAATGTTCTTCCTCCTCAACGCAGTGGGCCGCAGGCATGGGTGTGCGGGGGCTCCCCCTTGCTGGCTGTCTCCATGACTGGGACTGGATGGCTGGATTCAACGGACAGTCTGGCTTTTTGTGCATTAGCTGTTTACAACCGAAACACCTGATGGGTTGTGCGTAGTCCTGGGAGTTGAACCTGGGCTGCTGAGGATAAGTGGCCACTGGAGGTGGTGCTGGAGTTGGGTTAGAGGCTGGTAAACTGGGCCGAGATAGTGGATAGCGCTCGCTTACGCCTGACCTTCGAGAGTCCATATATTCATCGGCAAAAGTAGCCACTTGCTGTACAGTCCGTGGTCGCTTATCTCACACCCAATCCCGTAATACCGGAGGGGTGTGGTTAAAGAACTGTTCTAAGAGTACTAGCTGGGTGATGTTCTCTATGGTATGAGCGCGGCTTCCCTGGAACCAGCCCTTAAGGTTTCGCTGCAGACGATGTGCCCACTCCACGTATGTTATGTGGGTTTGTTTCCGGGATTCTCGAAACTTAATCCGGCTGGCTTCGGGTGTAATGGCAAATCGGGCTAGCAGAGCTTCTTTTACCCGGTCATAGTCTTTAGCGTCCTCATCCTCCAGGGCCCGATACGCATCCGCCGCTCTGCCAGTTAAATTACTTGCCAGTATGGCGACCCAATCTTGGGGCAGTACTTCATGTATCTGGCATAGTCTCTCAAAGTCCTGCAGGAATGCTTCAATTTCCTCCTCTCCTTCCTTAAATAATTTGAACGCCCGAAAGGGCAACTTACGGAAAGGCGCTGCATCTTTAGGTGTTGTCTCCGATTGCCGTATTTCCGTCATTCTCTGCTCATGTTGCCGCTCATCCTGCCGCTGGATGTCTCTAATGGCTTCCTGTATGGCGGTCTCTGATGGGTTAGCACCATATAATGCCAACCGCTGTCGAACTCGTTGCTGAAACAAGTCTTCAACTGACCGGGGTCTTGCATCACCATCCCTCTGATCCATCTCGGCTAGCTCCCTGATCAAGGTGGCCTTGTTCTTTCTCCCAACGGTCCCTCCACGGGCTTCAAGTAAGTCTTTCAGCGTGGCTTTCCTGCAGGCTGCATAGCTGGTCATTCACTGTGGTGGCTTGGAGTGTCCCAGGAACTGGAGGGAAAATCCCACTGCTGCCACCAATGTAACGGCACCCCAAATCTGAAAGGAGTTAAACGCCTTTAAGATCTCTTCCCTCTCCTGGACACACATTCGCTGCCGATCCTCCACAGTCAGGCGACCACTTCCCATAGGAATTAATCCTTCCAAAAGAACGAGACAAAACGCTCTGTATCTTTCCAAAATGAACTATATCTTTATTGACAAACGCTACAGCTTATATACCCACAGAGAGGAGTGTCTTGCAATACATCTTTGACCAGAGCTAATTTGCATGAGCCACTTAACTACAGTGAATGGCTCAGACACATGACCTTTCTGTCTCCCAATACCCATCTCTTAGAAGACAACAGCTAATCCCTTTACCTCTTAAAGGACTATACATGACCTTTATATTCAGCAGACGGTCTGGCTGCCAGTGTACCATACCTATAATTACAGGCTTAACTCCCATTATCAAAACACTTCATACAATAGATACATAACAAGCTCCCAATATACATCTCACAATGAAAGGATTTGTAGCATAGCTGAGGTTCATTACCATTACACAGTAGACAGGTGACACATCAGCATATCTTAAATTAACCTGTCTGTCTGCTAGTTCCACAACCTATAATTATAGGCTTAATTCCCACAAGCCACACTAGACAGTAGAATGTAAATCACACCCCACCTCATCACAGCAATGATTACACAAACCCCACACACAGTATACATCCAATCTATATACAATATATATACAGCATTGAATCTGATTAGCACAGATCATGGTGGGGTTCTCATTCACCCTGTGCCCCAAGTGACCCCTGTCACAGGTTATAAGCAAATCCTTGTATTGCAAATACCACTCGATGGGGAACCCATCCAGTCCCGGCGTTTTGTTTCTGGCAAAGGATTGGATAGCCTCCCCAATTTCCTCAGTTGACAGAGGAGCGCCAAGATCTGACACACCTGCTGGGTCTGAAGTCTGGGCAACGAAATGTCCGCAAGATAGTCATCCAATTCCACAATCGTGTAGTGAGCTCTAGTAGCATATAGGGAGGAGTAAAAGGAGATAAAGGCTTCCATGATCTCATTGTTCTGTTCTACCACTATGCCCTCTGCGCTCTTAATTCTGGGTATGCTGCATGGCTGATAGTCAGGCTTAGAAAGATATGCCAACAAACGGCTGTTCTTGTCACCAAATTCAAAGATTCACTGATTCTGGTATAACAGCTTCTTCTGGGTGCGTTCCAAAAGCACTAGGTGCAAATCTCTGGACCCATGCTTCCAGGCAGCACGTGTCTCAAGAGAGGGAGTCGCGGTATAAGCGGCTTCTGCCTCCCTGAGAGCCCCCTCTGCATCCATCAACTTGGACATAGAGGCCTTGCGTGTCTGACCAACCGCCGCAGCAAAAGAGCCATGTGTAGTGGCCTTAAAGGCATCCCATACCACTGGAACGGATGCACTCTGTTTATTAAGTAGCCAGTATGATTTCATCTTCGTCATACATTGGTTCACCACGATCTCATCCGCCAACCACAGTGGGCTCAGTCGCCATACCCGATAGGAGGAGGAGGGGCCCAGGGCGAGGTCCACCATCAAAGGAGAATGGTCGGCTATCGCCCTAGGGAGGTATTTAACCTCTGATACCATGGAAAGTAGATCCGACGAGACCAGACACATATCTATACGAGACAGAGTATCGTGTGACTCAGAGTGACACGAATACTCCCTCCTGTCCGCATGCTTCCACCTCCAGGCCTCCACCAAGTCAAATTGATTTAAGAAAGAACCCAGGGGAGTGGGGGGTAATGAAGAGTAGGGATGAGCCGAACACCCCCGGGTTCGGTTCGCACCAGAACCTTCGAACGGACCGAAAGTTCGCGCGAATTTTCGAACCCTATTCGTTATAATGGACGCGAACGTTCGAAATCAAAATTGCTAATTACAACGGCCAATATGCATGTTAATGTTATAAAACAGGTTTGGGGACCAGGGTCCTGCCCCAGGGGACATATATCAATGCAAAAAGAAATTTTAAAAACTAAAGTTTTTTCGGGAGCAGTCATTTTAATGATGCATAAAGTGAAAAAAAAAAAGTGAAATTTTCCTTTAAATATGGTACCTGGGGGGTGTCTAAAGTATGCCTGTGAAGTGGCATGTGTTTCCCGTGTTTAGAACTGTCCTTGCACAAAATGACATTTGTAAAGGAAAAAAAGAAGCCATTTAAAACCACTTGCGGCTTTAATGTCATGTCTTGTCCTGGCCGCCATATGGCTGAAAATCCTTGAGAAAAATGGCATGGCTACCCCATCACCCCCCCCCCACCCCAGCCCCTTTGGGTCTTGTATGGATACTAAGGGGGACCCCGCACCCAAAATAAAACCCTATACCTACAACCCTATATACTCTGAACAGCAGTATATAGGTGGTGCAAACAAGACATGGACTGTAGGTTTGTTCTTAAGTAGAATCTGAACAGGTACATTATGAAGTGTAGCTACATCCCAAAAAAATCAATTTTTAAGCTTTTTGGAGAACATAGGGAGGGGTTATCACCCCTGTAACATTTGCTGTCTTTGCACATCTGTTCAGAACATGTCACCTCACTTTCCGTCCCAATGACAAATGTTTTTGGAAAAGTGGGGTTTTAATTGAAACAAGGATTGGTGATAAAGCATCAGTAGAGAGGAGATACCTTTTTCCCAAATTAAATCTAACAGGATAGAATTTTCCTTCCTAGGGGTAGATTTCCTCTCACTTCCTGTTTTCTCTTGCCGTTTGCAAGTAGGAGTCGTTTGTAAGTTGGATGTTTGAAAGTAGGGGCCTGCCGTATATACTCTGCAGAAATTTGCCCTATTAGATGTTGGTGTAGCCACAAGACTGGTGGGCACAGGAATGGGCCCTGCTGTGAGTTAATAGATCAAGATTTGTACTTGCATGCACCTGTTGAACCGGGCAGAAAAATTGGGCCTTTGGTGGTGGTGGTGGTGGACGGTGTTGCCACAAGACTGTAAGCCCTCACAGTTACTCTTGGTGGGTGCAGGAATGGGCCCTGCTGTGAGTTATTAGATCAAGATTTGTAATTGCATGCACCTGTTGAACAGGGCAGAAAAATTGGGCCTTTGGTGGTGGTGGTGGTGGTGGACGGTGTTGCCACAAGACTGTAGGCCCTCATAGTTACTCTTGGTGGGCGCAGGAATGGGCCCTGCTGTGAACTATTAGATCAAGATTTGTAATTACACGCCCCTGTTAAACAGGGGCTGAAAAATTGTGCCTTAGGCATTGGTGCTGGTGCCACAACACTGCAACCCCTCACAGATACTGTACTTGGAGCACAGCAGTCACACCTGTTGCGAAGCATCTTTTTAAAAAATTGTAATTACACGCCCCTGTTATACAGGGGCTGAAAAATTGTGCCTTAGGCACTGGTGCTGGTGCCACAACACTGCAACCCCTCACAGATACTGTACTCTGAGCACAGCAGTCACACCTGTTGCGAAGCATCTTTTTAAAAAAATTTAATTACACGCCCCTGTTATACAGGGGCTGAAAAATTGTGCCTTAGGCACTGGTGCTGGTGCCACAACACTGCAACCCCTCACAGATCCTGTACTCTGAGCACAGCAATGAGACCTGTTGCAAAGCATTGCCTAAAAATTGTAATTACACGCCCCAACAGGGGCTGAAAAATTGTGCCTTAGGCACTGGTGCTGGTGCCACAACACTGCAACCCCTCACAGATACTGTACTCTGAGCACAGCAGTCACACCTGTTGCGAAGCATCTTTTTAAAAAATTGTAATTACACGCCCCTGTTATACAGGGGCTGAAAAATTGTGCCTTAGGCACTGGTGTGGTGGCATGGATCATTGAGGAGGAGGAAGAGGATAGTCAGTGAACATAACAGGACAGTCACTCAGCATCAGCATAGGCAGTCTTGAAGGGATGTGACATTATAAATTATTCCGTTATATCCGCTTCAGGTGTCTGGTAGCTGGTGGTGATCCAAGACTGATTCATTTTTATGAAGGTCAGTCGATCAACCGAGTCGGTGGACAGGCGCACCCTATGATCGGTGACAAATCCTCCAGCAGCACTGAATGTGCGTTCGGAAAGAACGCTGGATGCAGGACAGGCCAGTAGCTCAATTGCATACTGTGCAAGCTCTGGCCAGTGATCCATCCTCAGGACCCAGTAAGCCAGAGGATTTTCGGTGGGAAAGGTGTCCAAGTCTGACCTTGCCCCTAGGTATTCCTGCACCATGTATATCAGACGCTGGCGATGGTTGCTGGAACCGATCATACCTTGGGGCTGCGGACTAAAAAATTGTCTGAACGCATCGGTCAGACGTCCACCTTCCCCACCGCTCCTTCTGCTACTGACCGAAGCCTCAGCAACTTGTCGTCCAGGACCAGGAGTTTGTAACCTCCCAGTTTCTGGGAACGCGTTGCACAGACCTTTCTGCAAGGCCTCCCTGAGATGTCTCATCCTCTGCTCCCTCTGCGACGGCAAGATAAGGTCCGAAACCTTACCCTTGTACCGTGGATCAAGGAGAGTGGCCAGCCAGTAATGGTCACTCTCCTTGATCCGAAGAACACGAGGATCCTTCCGCAGGCTTTGCAGGATCAGGGAGGCCATGCAGCGTAGGTTAGCTGAGGCATTCGGTCCGGAGTCTTCTGGGTCACTGAGGATGACATGATCGCCAGCCACCTCCTCCCTGCCACGTACAAGTCCACTGGTTTGTTGGGACTGTACATCATCCCTAAAAGACTGCTGCTGCTGATGCTGAGTGCCAGGCTCCACCTCCATGCTCACACAATCCTCCTCCTCCTCCTCCTCCTCCTCCTCCTCCTCCTCTTCCTGTGTGATGGGTGGGACAGAAGGAACATTGTCTGGATAAAGGGGGCCTTGAGAGACAAGGAAGTCCTCCTCTTCCTGCCTCTGTTCTGCCTCAAGTGCCCTGTCCATTATCCCACGCAGCGTATGCTCCAACAGGTGGACAAGAGGTACAGTGTCACTGATGCATGCACTGTCACTGCTCACCATCCTCGTGGCCTCCTCAAATGGTGAGAGGACAGTGCATGCATCCCTGATCATGCTCCACTGGCGTGGGGAAAAAAAGCCAAGCTCCCCTGACCCTGTCCTGGTGCCGTAGTCGCAAAGGTACTCATTGATGGCCCTCTGCTGCGTGTGCAGTCGCTGCAGCATGGCCAACGTTGAGTTCCACCTGGTGGGCATGTCACATATTAGGCGGTTCTTGGGCAGGTTCAGCTCCTTTTGCAGCTCAGTCAGCCGAGCACTGGCATTATAAGATCGGCGGAAATGCACACAGACTTTCCTGGCCTGCCTCAGGACATCCTGTAAGCCTGGGAACCTGCCCAAGAACCGCTGCACCACCAGGTTGAGGACGTGAGCCATACAGGGCACATGGGTGAGCTGCCCCTGTCGCAGGGCGGAGAGGAGGTTGGTGCCATTATCAGAAACGACCATTCCTGGCTTAAGCTGGCGTGGCGTCAACCACCTCTCGGCCTGCCCCTGCAGAGCTGCCAGAACCTCTGGCCCAGTGTGGCTCCTGTCCCCCAAACACACCAGCGCAAGCACGGCATGGCATCTTTTTGCCTGCGTACTCGCGTAGCCCCTTGTACGCCTACGGAGCACCGCTGGTTCCGAGGACAGAGCACTCGAAGAGGACATGGAGGAAGAAGAAGAGGAGGGGGTGGAGGAGAAAGGTGTGTCACAACCAGTAGTAGCATTTTGGAGGCGTGGTGGCGGAACAACCTCCAACACTACTGCACCTTGTCCTGCATCCCTCCCAGCTACCAATAGAGTGACCCAATGGGCCGTGAAAGAAAGATAACGTCCCTGTCCATGCCTGCTGGACCATGAGTCAGCGGTAATATGCACCTTACCGCTGACCGCCCTGTCCAGCGAGGCATGGACATTGCCTTCCACATGCCAGTAGAGAGACGGAATCGCCTTCCGTGAGAAAAAGTGGCGTTTGGGAACCTGCCACTGAGGAACCGCACATTGAACAAACTCACGGAAGGGGGCCGAGTCTATCAACTGAAAAGGCAGCAGTTGAAGTGCTAGCAATTTAGCCAAGCTAGCATTCAACCGCTGGGCATGTGGATGGCTGGGAGTATACTTCTTTCGACGGTCCAGCAGCTGGGGCAGGGAAATTTGCCTGCTACAATCGGACGTCGGTGTACTGCAAGTACTTGGTTGTGACACACCTAATTCTACACCTTCAGTCCTCTCAGAGCAGCTTTCAGAGAGGACTGAAGATATAGTGGGGATGGAGATCCCAGCTGATGAGGAGCAAGGAGAGGTCCGCTTTGTTCTTTGGTGTGGGTCTTTTATGTGTGCTTGCCAACGAGCTGCATGGCAGGTCGACATATGTCTGCTCATGCTTGTGGTGCCCAAGCGGCTGATGTTTTGGCCACGCGAGATACGCTTGAGACAAATATTGCAAATAGCAGTGGTGCGATCTGATGCACTCGTCTCAAAAAAGGCCCACACCAAAGAACTTTTGTGATAACGTGCAGAGGCAGCGCCCTGCACAGGCGGAGCTCTGCGGTGTGGTACAGTTGCTGTGCTGGCCTCTAGCTGGCCTCCAGGGGGCATCCTGCCTCGTTGGACATGTGACGCTGCATCCTCCTCCTCCTCCTCCTCTCTCCCTTCAGGCACCCACGTGGAGTCAGTGACCTCATCATCCCCTCCCTCTTCACCACTAGAGCAAACCTGGCAGTAAGCTGCAGCTGGTGGAACACTACTGCCAGATTGCTGTCCTTCAGCATCCCCTCTCTCTGCGCGCACACTACTGACTTCCTCAAGCTGGGTATCATCATCCGAGCCTTCGAATCGTTGGGCATCCTCCTGGAGCATGTACCCAACACTGTGCTCAAACAGTTCGGGGGACTCCTCAGGAGGACATGGTGGGTCTAGGGAAGGGGTGGCTGATGATGCCATTGAGTACGCGTTGGCAGCTGCTCTGCCAGTACCCTGAGCCTGGGTGAGAGAGGATGAGGAGGATGAGGAGGGCTTGGTCATCCATTCTACCAAGCCTTCGGCATGATGCGGCTCCACATGTCCAGCTGCCGAAAACAAAGACAAGCGTGTCCCATGGCCACGTGCTGATGACGATGCACGACCACGTCCACGGCCAGCACTGTTGTCTCTAGAAACAGAGCCTGCCTGCCCTGTGTTCTTGCCTCGGCACGCTCTGCCTCTCCTTGGCGGTCTTCCAGCCATTGTAGTCGGTAGTGTATATAGTATAAAAAATAGAACTCCTATGTGTGCTCACAACACACTGTAGGTCCTATGGGTGCTGACACTAACACACTATAGGTACTATGTGTGCTGCTGACAAGAAAATATAGGAGCTCTGTTTGCTGCCACTAACACACTAGAAGTCCTATGGGTGCTGCTGAGAAGAAAATATAGGAGCTCTGTTTGCTGCCACTAACACACTAGAAGTCCTATGGGTGCTGCTGAGAAGAAAATATAGGAGCTCTGTTTGCTGCCACTAACACACTAGAAGTCCTATGGGTGCTGCTGAGAAGAAAATATAGGAGCTCTGTTTGCTGCCACTAACACACTAGAAGTCCTATGGGTGCTGCTGAGAAGAAAATATAGGAGCTCTGTTTGCTGCCACTAACACACTAGAAGTCCTATGGGTGCTGCTGAGAAGAAAATATAGGAGCTCTGTGTGATGCCACTAACACACTAGAAGTCCTATGGGTGCTGCTGAGAAGAAAATATAGGAGCTCTGTTTGCTGCCACTAACACACTAGAAGTCCTATGGGTGCTGCTGAGAAGAAAATATAGGAGCTCTGTTTGCTGCCACTAACACACTAGAAGTCCTATGGGTGCTGCTGAGAAGAAAATATAGGAGCTCTGTTTGCTGCCACTAACACACTAGAAGTCCTATGGGTGCTGCTGAGAAGAAAATATAGGAGCTCTGTGTGATGCCACTAACACACTAGAAGTCCTATGGGTGCTGCTGAGAAGAAAATATAGGAGCTCTGTTTGCTGCCACTAACACACTAGAAGTCCTATGGGTGCTGCTGAGAAGAAAATATAGGAGCTCTGTTTGCTGCCACTAACACACTAGAAGTCCTATGGGTGCTGCTGAGAAGAAAATATAGGAGCTCTGTTTGCTGCCACTAACACACTAGAAGTCCTATGGGTGCTGCTGAGAAGAAAATATAGGAGCTCTGTGTGATGCCACTAACACACTAGAAGTCCTATGGGTGCTGCTGAGAAGAAAATATAGGAGCTCTGTTTGCTGCCACTAACACACTAGAAGTCCTATGGGTGCTGCTGAGAAGAAAATATAGGAGCTCTGTTTGCTGCCACTAACACACTAGAAGTCCTATGGGTGCTGCTGAGAAGAAAATATAGGAGCTCTGTTTGCTGCCACTAACACACTAGAAGTCCTATGGGTGCTGCTGAGAAGAAAATATAGGAGCTCTGTTTGCTGCCACTAACACACTAGAAGTCCTATGGGTGCTGCTGAGAAGAAAATATAGGAGCTCTGTGTGATGCCACTAACACACTAGAAGTCCTATGGGTGCTGCTGAGAAGAAAATATAGGAGCTCTGTGTGATGCCACTAACACACTAGAAGTCCTATGGGTGCTGCTGAGAAGAAAATATAGGAGCTCTGTTTGCTGCCACTAACACACTAGAAGTCCTATGGGTGCTGCTGAGAAGAAAATATAGGAGCTCTGTTTGCTGCCACTAACACACTAGAAGTCCTATGGGTGCTGCTGAGAAGAAAATATAGGAGCTCTGTTTGCTGCCACTAACACACTAGAAGTCCTATGGGTGCTGCTGAGAAGAAAATATAGGAGCTCTGTTTGCTGCCACTAACACACTAGAAGTCCTATGGGTGCTGCTGAGAAGAAAATATAGGAGCTCTGTTTGCTGCCACTAACACACTAGAAGTCCTATGGGTGCTGCTGAGAAGAAAATATAGGAGCTCTGTGTGATGCCACTAACACACTAGAAGTCCTATGGGTGCTGCTGAGAAGAAAATATAGGAGCTCTGTTTGCTGCCACTAACACACTAGAAGTCCTATGGGTGCTGCTGAGAAGAAAATATAGGAGCTCTGTTTGCTGCCACTAACACACTAGAAGTCCTATGGGTGCTGCTGAGAAGAAAATATAGGAGCTCTGTGTGATGCCACTAACACACTAGAAGTCCTATGGGTGCTGCTGAGAAGAAAATATAGGAGCTCTGTTTGCTGCCACTAACACACTAGAAGTCCTATGGGTGCTGCTGAGAAGAAAATATAGGAGCTCTGTGTGATGCCACTAACACACTAGAAGTCCTATGGGTGCTGCTGAGAAGAAAATATAGGAGCTCTGTTTGCTGCCACTAACACACTAGAAGTCCTATGGGTGCTGCTGAGAAGAAAATATAGGAGCTCTGTTTGCTGCCACTAACACACTAGAAGTCCTATGGGTGCTGCTGAGAAGAAAATATAGGAGCTCTGTTTGCTGCCACTAACACACTAGAAGTCCTATGGGTGCTGCTGAGAAGAAAATATAGGAGCTCTGTGTGATGCCACTAACACACTAGAAGTCCTATGGGTGCTGCTGAGAAGAAAATATAGGAGCTCTGTGTGATGCCACTAACACACTAGAAGTCCTATGGGTGCTGCTGAGAAGAAAATATAGGAGCTCTGTTTGCTGCCACTAACACACTAGAAGTCCTATGGGTGCTGCTGAGAAGAAAATATAGGAGCTCTGTTTGCTGCCACTAACACACTAGAAGTCCTATGGGTGCTGCTGAGAAGAAAATATAGGAGCTCTGTGTGATGCCACTAACACACTAGAAGTCCTATGGGTGCTGCTGAGATGAAAATATAGGAACTCTGTGTGATGCCACTAACACATTAGAAGTCCTATGGGTGCTGCTGAGAAGAAAATATAGGAGCTCTGTTTGCTGCCACTAACACACTAGAAGTCCTATGGGTGCTGCTGAGATGAAAATATAGGAGCTCTGTGTGATGCCACTAACACACTAGAAGTCCTATGGGTGCTGTTGGGGTGCAATGCTGTGCTAACAGCACTGCGGTTGGTACTACTGCAATACTGTACTAACAGTAAGCACGCACCAGACTAATCCCCAGCAGCAGCTAATAACACACTAACTGTGCAATCAGCAGCAATGAACGATCAATGACTTAGGTAGCAATGGTTTAGCAAAGAAATAGCCAATGGTTTAGCAAAGAAGAGCAAATCTTTCAGTATCAAGCAAAGACAGAATCAGCAGACTAATCTCTCCTAAAGCCGGAACTCATGTGACCGGGGCCGATGGCGTGGCGGCCTTTTAAATGGTGGGGCGTGTACTAAAGCCCCTGAGCTGTAATTGGCTACAGCCGTCCTGCCTGTAGCCAATTATTGCTCTCCGAGTTTCGGGCGCTGTGATTGGCCAAGCATGCGGGGTCACAGTGCATGCTTGGCCAATCATCAGCCAGCAATGCACTGCGCCGGCCGCGCCGGCCGCAATGCATTGCGGGGCCGCTCGCATCACACGAATGTGATGCGAACGGCCCAAATAGTTCTGGGCTCGACGAGCGAGCGAACGCCCGATGCTCGATTCGAACATGGGTTCGAATCGAGCACCGGGCCCATCCCTAATGAAGAGAAACGTAACCTGTCTATGGAATTATCCAGTACTGTATTATAGTCACCCGCTATTAGCAAAGGACCCTCTGCTATTGCCAGAATGGAGGTCATAACTCTTTCAAAGAACAATTTAGTGAAGGGGGGAGGGGCATACAGGCTAGTCACGGTATATGGTCTTCCCATAAGTTCGAGTACAACAACTACAAAACACCCTTGCGGGTCCAGTTTAACATGCTTAATACTAACCGGGGCTGATTTGGCTATTAGGATGGAGGTCCCCCTGGCATATGTGGAGTATGTAGAATGGAGGGCGTAGGCTATTTTTGCCCGTTTGAGGGCCATGACTCTAGAGCCCTGGGGGTGGGTTTCCTGAAGTAGGATTACATGCGGATTGTGGCGTGCCAAGTAGTCAAACATCAGAGATCTTTTCACCTTGGAATTCAGCCCCCGTACATTCCAAGACACTAAACGTAGCTTAGACATAGGGAGGCATAAAGCACATGACTAATCATACCCACTTCCCATGGCTCGCCGGAAACAAGCAGGGCCCGAGGTCCCGCGAACCAGGGGAAGTGCGCAAGGTATAAAACCGGTCAAAAAGATAAGACAAGAGCATAGGAAATAAAGTGGTCAGATGCATATCATAAGGGTCAGGTATACCAGCCTGTAAATGGACATGCACAAATGGATACCAGCACTGCAGAACAAAACACATAAAAATAAAAACTTCAAACAAAAATCCCCAAACATCCCCACCCACCCTAACCCTCCCGGCTCCCAAACCCAAACATATGAGAGCTTTGTTCCCAAAACCAAAACTGCAAAGCAGGGGGGTCATGACACTGACCCCAAACTAACCAACCCTGAAGAGCATTAAAGTCCCTTAGACGCGGGCTACCGTCCGTGACCGCACAGGACAAGTATGCTAGTTGACCCTGAGTCTGAGGGATAAAATGCAGCAGTCATCCAGATCAAACAAGTAGGAAACAAACAGAGTTAGTAGAATGTAGTTCACCACTTTCATATAACTGTAAAGAGGGAAGTGAGATGATCACAGGCTTAAGGATTTCCAGGCCCACTCCTACCCCCCCTCAGCTGTCCTTTGCTGGAAAGGGGTAACGTAGGCCACATAAGGCACAAGGTGTAGCTATCAAAAGGTGCAGGTTAGGTGCGATGTTAGCGCGAAGAGGGATCTTTGATTCTGATTCCGGCATTCAGGATGTCCCAGGGTATCCACCCAGTGAGATGCCTCCTTAGGATCCGTGAAGAAGTAGGCCTTGCCCTGGTAAACAATCCTCAATCGAGCAGGATATAGCATGCCATAGGGGAGATGATGCTCACAGAGCCTGCGTTAAAAGCAGAGGGCCACTTTCCTGGCTATTAGTGTAGCTACAGAGAAGTCAGGGAAAATAGTAATTCCACTCCCATTAAAGGACACCCTTCCCTTTTCTCTGGCAGCACCAAGAATTGCCTCCCTGTCCCTGAAGTGCAGGAGTTTGATGATCATGGCACGTGGCTGGGCCCCAGGTGGGAGGGGGCGCATGGGAACCCTGTGTGCTCGTTCAATGGCGAATAACGGTGAAAAGGTTGAAGCGCTGAATGTGGTGATTAGCCATCTTTCCATAAAAACCTCCGGGGTTCCACCCTCAGCCCCCTCTGGGAACCCCAGGAAACGTAAATTGCTCCTCCGTAAACGGTCCTCCATTTCAGTGAGCTTATCTGCTGTGTAATCCTGGGCCTGGCGTAGCTCCCTAACAGAGCCCTGTAATGGACGGGTCTCATCCTCCAGCGTGCTAATGCGCTGCTCAGCATTAGACACCCTGTGGCGGAGGTTATGGACATCCTGTTTTAGGAAGGATAAGTCCGTTTTTATGGAGTCCATTTGGGTGGTCAGGGAAGCATGGCTGTGCTGGATGGCCTCCATGATCTGGGACAGGGATGGCTCTGCAGGGCCTGCATCAGCAGTGTCCTCGCTTGGGGTATCAGGGGCAATGTCCTCAGCTGGAGAGAACAGGAAAGGGTCTTCCGGGCTTAGAACATGGGGGGAACAGTGTGACTCACCCTTCCCTGCAGGCTTCTTTGTCAGTGCTGAGGAGCATGAGGATGGCTGGCTGCATGTGTCTGCAGCATGGTGACCGGTGCCATCTTGCCTCTGTTTGCATGTCAGGGGTGGCGGGATGGATCCTGGGGCTTCCTCCATCGGTGGGCCGTATTTGACCATCTCCCGGTGGGCACAAGGTTCCCTGGATGCTGCAGGGACAAACGGGATCCTCGGATGGCGAACAGATCAGGAGGATTCAGTCAGGATGTAAGCGGCACGGACGGAGCTCAGGCTAAGCACGTCCTCACATCCCGGTCGTTGGCCATGCCCCCCGAGCTAATCTCTTTATCTCACGCACAGCCACAAAGGCAGGAGAATTCTTGTTGGGCAGTGTATTAGTGCTCGAACGAACACACTTAGACTGAATTTTAATGGTTCAAAGAATGTCAGGCAAAATGGTCGGCCCTCGAGCATGTTCACTTTATCAAATCTGGCCCTCTTTGAAAAAAGTTTGGACACCCCCGGCTTAGAGAGTCTATATCCATGCTATAGGTTCCGTGACGCATCATGTAAGCCCCTGAAGTTTGAATCAGAGGGTTGTAGGGTTGATTTCTATGAGTGAAAAAGAATGGTTCAAAGTAGCAATGAGACTTTGGGGTTGTGTGAATGATGGATGAAATTGTAAACACTGTTCTAAATACCTTTCATCTTACCCGCCTACATGCTTTTGAGGCTGTACGGATAGAGGCACCCACCTACACATCGAGTGGGGCTGTCCAATAGCTCAAGCGTTCTGGATTAAAAAAATTCAAATCATCTCTACCTTAGTAGGCGTAACTCATGAGTCGGATAACTCTATTGCCTTACTCAACTTAAAGAGGAAGTAAACCCTGGCCGATTTTTCTTATTTTAACATACAATAGCTCATTGCAAGGGATAATAGATAGAAATCGGCCTAAAACAAGGTCTGTAAATACCTTATTTTAGGTCTTTAGATTATCTTCATTTCCAGGTATTGGCCGCGCCATTGTTCGTGCTGTTTGCTGAATCTGTTCTGCATGTCACTTCTGCCCTTACTCTGTTTCCCTTAGAAAATCTCACTCATGCGCCGTAGCCAGCCCTGTATGGTGCTCTGATTCACTCCCCTGTGTGACGTCCTATTCAGTCACAAGTGGGAGTATCAGGAAGGAGATAAACAGTGCAGCATCGCAAGACTTCTACTCTGTGGCGTTCAGAGGAGAAGCTCGTCCACAGAAAATTCCCGACATGCAGGGAATACAGAAACGGCACACTTTATGTGCCGTTAATGAAAGATCCTACTGCGCAATCGCGCATGACGTCATCTACGATTAAAGACGATTTCCATGGAAACTACAGCAGTAAGTACACTTTCACAGGCAGCGATCAGCTGCCTGTGTTATCTACTTTATGAACAGATAAAGTTGTCTCGGAGGGTTTACAACCACTTTAAAGCCTCCTGAAGTATCTCATCTTCAGTTCAAATTACTCCTGCAAGTTACCACCGCTGCGAAGCAAACAATCGCAAAGGCCTGGAAAACCCCCAGCCTGCACACCCCTGAAGTTAATCATAGAGTCACCAGGACAATGATTCACGCCAAGGTTGACCATGCCAGTGGTCCATGATAAACCTTCCCCCGTGTTTTATACAATACCATCCTTCTTCCTTAAGTCACCTCCATTTAAGTTCTAAGTGTCTGTAGGCACCGGTCCCCATTCCCCACCCGGCAACCCCTCCTCTTATTCCCATTCCTTCGTCTCTTCTCTTTTTTATCTTTACTTTTTCTTGACACTTCCTCTCAACCTCTCTTTCTGATAATACCCTGGCATACTCTGTCATCCTGGGAATTTACCCCCTGGATCAATCCATAAGCAATCGCTTGTCAGATTCAGTCCTCCACAGCTGAGGACTGCCTGCTTGACAGTGAATTCCACCTGCCACTGTTGTTTTTATGCTTCAACCACTGACCCATTGAGCTAACAAAATTCTCTAGCTTTTTGTTCCCATGATCAATAATTCTTTTGACATAAGTTCTAACTCACACCCTGTATTGCTACACTTCTGTTTTATGGATATTTCTCAAACTCTGTATTGACTACACTCATCATTCCCTATCATTGTTAAGGATATATTGCTTGTAACCCGTCTTACTGTTCCGTGGGGGCTGTTCACCTTAATTTTGTTCCATTTTATATGTTATGCCACCTGAACTGTGTTTCATGCTGGTAACTTCAATAAAATACATGGAAATTGTAAAGACTGCCACAGAATGGTCAAGACAACGTTGGTGGCATGAACCACCACATGTTGGGATTGAATGACCTTAGAATTGGGGTAGCAATAATGTGAAGGAGAAGAGCAGGTTAATTAAAAAATGAAATTCATTGGTAAAATGCTTAAAACAAGAATTGTTGGGTGATTTATTACTGACGTTTGAGGTTGTGGGTGTGTTGCTAAGCCTTCAGCACCCATTGTACCAACACACGTGTACTTTCTATGATCAAGATGCTTTGTTCCATTGTGGCACAGGATCCAGTGCTTGTGGTTTTCACTCACATGGTTTCAAGGACACCCCCTTGATTGTTACGTGTCTGGAACTAATTTCATTGAAGCTTCAAGCACATGGTAACCAAGGTCATCCACATCATAGTTACACTGTGCGAAAGTCTGCTACCTAATCTCTCATTACTCTTAATTGCTGTTCCACCCAAACAGCTCTGAATAGACATTTGCTTTGGGAACCAAACTCATGACTTTGATTCTACATTCGCTGTCATACATGCTGTGCCACAGACTATATGTGCAGGCTTGACAGCAGTGCCACTGCCTATACATCCAAGATTCAAGCTGCAAAGTGTAGCAACCGATATGAAGAGGATTGGTTGCTATTGGTTTTGGCAGTTTGTACAAGGTTAATAAATAAATGAATCTGGAAAGGTGACTACGTGAAGATTTGAACTCTAAACTATTTCATTTGTGAGATCACCAACATACCCCCAAGGCTATAGTCTGAGATGGTGGGTAATACTTCAAACCAGAGTTGTAATATCTCTGATCAGTGCATCCATGTTCAAACATTGTACTAAATAGCCACCATCCAATAAATACCAGTGTCCCAGTTGACCTTCTAAAGGATATTTACATCTGGTAAAACTATTTTTAAGAATGCATTATCTTAATTTGCTGCTTGCAAAGTATAATAACCCAAAGCAACCATAATGAAATAATACCTAGTCTGAAAGTTGGTTATAATGGGCTTCTTCAGTTTATGTAACTTTAATAAATGAATCATGAAAAGGTGATTGCTTGGGCATATAAACTTGCAAACTTTGGCTCCCCAAATAATCACAGACTGTGGAAGATTTTGCATTTCATTTGGAAATCAAGAACCCAGAGTCTGGAAAAAGAGTGGAGAGGCACAGAATCCAAGTTGTATGAGGTCCAGTGTGAAGTTTCCAAAGTCAGTAATGATTTGGGGAGCCATAGCATCTGCTGGTTTTGGGCCACTGTTTTATCAAGTCCAAAGTCAGCTAATGCCTCTACGAAGAAAGTTCTATAACACTTCATGCTTCCTTCTGCTGACCAGCTTTATGAAGATGCCAATTTCATTTTCCAGCAGGACTTGGCACCTGCCCACACTGCCAAAAGAACCAATACATGGTTTAGCCCACATTCACATTGATGCAGGTTTGAAATCATGCAAGTTCAGCTGAACTCGCATGACTTCGTACCCACATCTGTCCGACTTTGGGAGCAATTTCAGACACATCTGTGCAGACACCGGCAAAGATGTCCATTGAAATTGTCACCAAAAGTAGTACAGAAACGTATTTTGTGAATCAGTACGGGGCTATTCAGACGGTGATATTCCCGGCAAAAGCTGCTGATTTGACATGCGATTTGATATGCTAAATTGCATCAATGTGAACCTAGGCTCAATGATTATGGTATCACTGTGCTTGATTGGCCAGCAAACTCACCTGACATAAACCCCATAGAGAATCTGTGACCCAACAATGCAGACAAGCTAAAGGCCACTATCAAAGCAACCTGGGCTTCCATAACTCCTCAGCAGTACCACAAGCTGATCGTCCCCATGGCACAGTGCATTGATGCCGTAATTCATGCAATTGGAGTCCCGACCAAGTATTGAGTGTATACTGTACTGGACATACTTTTCACTAAGCCAACATTTCTGTATTACAAATGCTTTTTTTATTGGCCTTATGTAATATTCTAAGATACTGAGTTTTGGGTTTTTACTAGCCATAATCATTTACTAAGCCATAATCATCAAAATTAAAAGAAAGAAATGCTTGAAATATATCACTCTGTATATAACACATCTATATAAAAATAGATGCGTTTCACTTATTGAATTACTGAAATAAATGAACTTTTTGATGATATTATAAATGTAGCGGGGTATTGCTTTTAGGCCTCAGAGACTACCGTACCCAGAATGCCAAGAGACACCCAAGGTGCATTGCCCCGCGCAAGGACTGCTGGGGTGGGCTATTTAACTGGGGGGCGGGACTGAGTTCGGTCTCTTTGGACACCGCCCGGCCAGCAAGTGGAACTGTTGTTCGAGGCTGCTGTGTGACAAGGCCTGAAGCCGGGACTTTTCTCCAAAGAGCCTTCTGTTCCACCGAGGAGCCTGCGGGATGTCATCTGACTGCTGCTGTACTGTTGCCAGGAGGACCGAAGACCCGGGTGTCATGGAACCTGTGTACCAAGACACAGCAACGGAAGATACGGACACGGACTGGTCCGGTTGGGTGAGAGAGCACCTGCTCAGAGACAAACACAGGATCTCCTAGGCCAGATAACTGTTGTTCAGAATTAACTTTAGTGCTTGTAGTCATACACCGGAGGGACAGTGCCTTGAATATCTAGGAGGCTCTAAGACTTATCCTGTGTTCACCAAGTTCAAGACCCTTTTCCTCTTTGTGGATTATAACTTGTTTCTTCAAAAGTGCACCACCGTTTGCTAGCGAAGATTTTCCTCTGCAGAACTTCTACATAATACAGTCAGGCCTGACTTAGTAGCGTAGACATTTCTGGGCGCCATTTTTACCCACGAGGTAGAATAGCTGCAGCGGGGACCGTTATAACAAAATAAACTATCTGTCTGTTTGCAAAAGTACCCCTTTCCATTGCAGGGCTCTGCATGTGTTCATGTATACTTTTTCTATGCTTGACCAACACTCTCAGTAAAAGTGCCAGGGTTAAGTACACTTGTGTTTGTGTCATTTACTGTGCAGAAGAGACGGTTATTGATAGCGATACCCTATTGCTGTGTTTATTGCAGGATTGCGTCTCCGAGAGTTACAGGTTACACAATTCTGCCACCCCCTACTGACTGTGCCACGAGAGGTTAGAGCCAATTGCTGGGGGTTGACAGCAGTGCATTACAAGGCCCAAACAAATCATTTCAGCGGCTCTCTTAGCTGGGGGTATCGCCACATAAATTTTATGAGATGGACCTGAACACTCAATGCCATGGCCTCAGATAATAAGAGAGCTTGTTGTGACCAAACTAGACTAGTCTTTCACTTTGTCTACTGCAAAATGTTTGCATCTGGTAAAACTCTGCTTTCAAAAGTCAATTCCCTTAAACCAATGAACCATAGGACATCATCCCAACTGATGCCATTACCTTCAAAATCTTTCACTACACAATCTCATAATCTCCATCTCTACTCCATCAACAGTCTTTTTTTTTTAAAGTTTTATTTATTGCTTTTGACATAACAAACAGACCCAGCAGGCCATACACAAAAATAAACTATTTACATTTCTTCAGCATTGGCTCTTTCGCCCTCCTTCCAGACCCCCACACAGTGATAGGAACAATACAGTTATAAGGCCACCTTTTCTTAGTAACAGTCGATATTTTGTTTAGATATGTCAAATAGTTACATACATATTAACTCCTACCATAGGCGTGCGCAGCCTATTGCATTAGGGTGTGCACCCCAAAGCTCAAACAGACAAAAGTATTGGGATGCCTGCATTTACACGCACACGAACTTTAAAGGAACACTAAAGGCATTTTTATTTATTTTTTAAATATCAAACATGTTATATTTACCTCCACTGTGCAGATCGTTTTGCACAGAGTGGCCCCGAACCTGGTCTTCTGGGGTCCATCGGCAGCTGTCTCGGCTCCTCCCCGCAAGAACTATCCACATTCATGCAAGCTCTCTCGCATGGTGGATAGTTTTTGCGGGCACGCTCCCGTGATACAGCCGGTGGCTATAGCTGCTCACTGTATCACTCGGCCCCCCCCCTGGGCGCTGCGTCATTGGATGTGATTGAAAGCAGCGCGAGCCAATGGCTGTGCTGCTTTCAATCAACCAATGAATGAGCCGAGAAGCCCAGCTGAGAAGCCAGCGCGTTCACGGCGCGGGACTTTCGAGGGGGTCAGGTAAGTAAATGGGGGGGGGGGCTGGGGGGCCGCTAATCCTCAGATGTTTTTTCACCTTAATGCATAGAATGCATTAAGGTGAAAAAAATTGTACCTTTACAACCCTTTTAATGGCATCCCAGTCTTAGTCCGTAGAGTTCAATATTGAGTTGGCCCCGCCCTTTGCAGCTATAACAGCTTCAACTCTTCTGGGAAGGCTGTCCACAAGGTTTAGGACCTTGTTTGACCGATCTTCCAGAAGCGCTTTTGTGAGGTCAGGCACTAATGTTGGATGAGAAGGCCTGGCTCGCAGTCTCTGCTCTAATTCATCCCAAAGGTGGTCTATTGGGTTGAGGTCAGGACTCTGTGCAGGCCAGTCAAGTTCCTCTACCCCAAACTCGCTCATCCATGTCTTTATGGACCTTGCTTTGTGCACTGGTCCAAGTCATTTGGTGGAGGGGGGGGGGATTATGGTATGGGTTTGTTTTTCAGGGGTTGGGCTTGGCCCCTTAGTTCCAGTGAAGGGAACCCTTAAGGTATCAGCATACCAAGACATTTTGGACAATTTCATGCTCCCAACTTTGTTGGAACAGTTTGGGGATGACTCCTTCCAGTTCCAACATGACTGCGCACCAGTGCACAAAGCAAAGTCCATAAAGACATGGATTTAGCAAGGGTGGTGAAAAATTACCTTCAAGTGCAAAAATTCACATTATAATAGTAACTAAAACATCTAAAATTAGGTGTAACAATCTAAAAAATAAAAATTCCAAAGTGCTATAATGGTGGGAACCTCTCAACCAAAAGGTTGTTTCACTTAAGATTAATCTGTATGGTAAATATTTATAGGAGGGGTTTCCACCATCCCTGCTAAGTTTATTTTTATACAGTATGTCTTATTTTCAGCTTGATGTGTATTATGTGAAGTTGCGTATCACAGAGACCGGTATTGTGATAATATTGAAGTTTATTGAGATTTCCATACATTAGAGGGTTCTACCATTATTGTTAAGTTATTGATTAGTAAGTTAGCTCTGCACTTTTTAAATTTTTTCTTTGTGGTGTGGGAACACATAACAGTGCTTAGCGGCAGGCCTTTCAATTACACTTTTTTTATTGTAAATAGTAGTGTGGTAATTACCTACTATACTAAAATCAGCATGTGGCATTAATAAACAACAGATTTCAGTTGTGACCCACCAGGCCGGCACCCCCTTGGACAATGTGCCTGTCTTCTGAATTCACCACCCAATCCCTGCACTAACAGCACTGATTGGCAGCACTGATAAGCGTCATTGATTGGCACTCATTTGCACTGGTGTGGAACTGACTGGCAATGACAGGTGGCACTGATTGGAAGCACTGATTGGAAGTACTGATTGGCACTGACAGGCAGCACTGGCACTAATTGGCACTGCCAGGTGGCACTGATTGGAAGCACTGATTGGCACTCGGCACTGACAGGCGGCACTGATACTGATTGGCACTAACTGGTGGCACTGATAGGTGGCATTAGTTAGAAGCACTGACAGAGGAGAGAGGGGTTTCCAGGGGCGTACCTAGAGCATTTGGCACCCGGGGCAGATCCTATATCTGGCACCCCCCCAAGTTAAATCTTAAAAACACCCCACTGTGCCCCCTGCATCCTTCAATATCTCTTTGTCACTACTGTATCACTGGTCCCCTTTACATTACACAGCACCCTGCACCACTGGACCCCTTTACATTATACAGCCCCCTACAGAGTGCAGGGTTGAGAGGGTGCTACATACAGAGTGCAGGGTTGAGAGGGTGCTACGTACAGAATGCAGGGTTGAGAGGGTGCTACGTACAGAGTGCAGGGTTGAGAGGGTTCTACGTACAGAGTGCAGGGTTGAGAGGGTTCTACGTACAGAGTGCAGGGTTGAGAGGGTGCCACGTACAGAGTGCAGGGTTGAGAGGGTGCCACGTACAGAGTGCAGGGTTGAGAGGGTGCCACATACAGACTGCAGGGTTCATGTAGTGTGCAGAGTTCAGGAGTCCCATATTTCAGCTAAAATAAAGCCCTTAGTATTATACAGTACAAAGTAAAAAAGGCAAAAATACTGCGCCAACCTCGCAAAGAATTTATATGTTAGCAGCCAACATAACAATCTGACAAAAATGTAAAAAATATAGGAATATATAAATGTGGCGCTGTGTGAAATTCAAAAGTGAATTCAAATATATATTGGGACTCAATAGAGCAGTGTTTCTCAACTCCAGTCCTCAAGGCGCCCCAACAGGTCATGTTTTCAGGATTTTCCTCAGATAGAACGGCTGTGGTAATTACTAAGGCAGTGAAACTGATCAAATCACCTGTGCAAATTAATGGAAATCCTGAAAACATGACCTGTTGGGGCGCCCTGAGGACTGGAGTTGAGAAACACTGCAATAGAGAACCAAATGGCCTATTAGAGACCAAATAATAAACGTTGTGACAAACGCATGTGACATATATACATAAATGAAAATGTATGATAAATCTATTCAAACAATATTTGCAGTGATGTAGCACCGAAATCTAGGAAAACCACTGACACCCATAGAGATGAACTCAAAATAAAAAATAAATTATAATGACTCTCTTCAATGAACACTTATAAAAATCATAAGAAATCTGTAACACCTATGATTGGTGCATAAATCATACACATAACCGTGAATCCCCTGTAAGGAACAAAACTATGTGACATATATATAAATATCCACAGAGTTCAGTGCAAACAAAATTTTAAAATGTCTCTTAGTACAGGTGGTAAACAATATCCAAAAATTGTCATATGTGGATATGCAAGTCCTGTTTCAAATAGTTCCTTGAAGTGGATGGTTTGTATGCCAATAAGATGTAACACCCGGGAGTGCCTTCACCATTGGGTCAGGGACAGCAAATAAGAAATGAATACTCTTACCGAGTGTTGTAGATCCAGCTCACCATATAGCGGTGGATCTATCAGGCTTATGTCCACGTCAGGGACCGGCAAATGGAAATCCAAATTTGTCCTCTCCTGTTGGTGGCGTCTTTCAACGTTTCCAACTGTGACTCTCTCCAAGTGTGGGTAATCAGCGTGTGAACCCGAAGCCCTCCATATGGATCGTGTCACCAAAAAAACAGGAAAGAGCACTTCCACATAGTGTAAATCCAAAATAGGAATTTATTTAAAAGCAACCATAAAATTCCAATAAAACAGCAAACAAGCAGTTCAATCCCCAAAATTTCAAAGAAAGGGGGGCAATCCACTCAAAAAACATGCAAACAAACCCAAAGATAAACTTCAGAGGTGGTAAGCTCCAAACATCAAGGATGGGTGAGATGGGCAGTAAGAACTGGCATGAAAAACCCGATGCGTTTCGTCTGATAAGACATCTACTGGGGTACACGCCATCTCAATGCCCCCCACGCTATATATAGGAAGAGAATTGTACCTTAATTGCATGCCCGTACGTCCCATTGAATGTTTCACTTCTGGGATTGGTAAGTCAAATGGCTGGCTCTGCGTCACATGACCTCTGTCAGGTGCGCTTCCCGGCCAATCGGAACAGAGAATCATAGACGGCGTGACCGTGCGCAAAGCACACTGGGATATGTAGTCGGAACGCAATAAAGCGTAGCGGCTAACTACATGTAGTGTATCCTCACTGTGTGCTTGCAGGTCATACGTCGTATTCAGAGGGCGGATCACCACGTATTGGGATATGGAACTCAGAAATATGTCTGCCAGACTCAACCTCAAAGCACCAATTCCCCAATATGATGTAATGAACATCCCGCGGATGATCCAAAAACCGAATAATGCAATTTTGATTTAACAAAATATTAATATATAAAAATATGTATATATAGAAAGTACATATATGTACATCCCGGAGGATAAACACATTATAAACAATGGGGCCACGTATGGATATATGTTAATGAAACCTTCGGTCTCATCTATATGAATAAACGTATAAACATAAAATATATAATGACACATATAGAACCATATATAAATAAAGAAAGAACATCAGGACAAATGTGTGACTAGTTGCCACAGTGCCAATGTAACCCTAGATATGAATAATGTATCAATGGATAAATAAAAAATTGCATAGAACATAAACAATTTGGAGCAAATGGCGAAATGTGTAACCACAAATGGGAAAATATCATAATATTAGGATTGATTAATGAAAGCATTAATATCCCAATCGATGTTAAGCCCATGGGGCCTGTAACTCTTTAACTGGTATATCCAGTAGGTCTCTAGTCTCGAGACCCCTCTTAGGCAGGACTCCCCCCTCCAATGGGGAAAAAATTTGTCTATGATCACAAACTTAGTACCCCTTGGATCTTTGTTGTGAGACTCCAAATAGTGTCTTGGAACACTATGGTTGGTTTTTCCTTTGCAAATACTAGTAAGGTGTTCGCCCACCCTAATGGCAAACGTGCGGATGGTACGCCCTAGGTACTGCTTCCCGCATGGGCAAGTAAGTAGGTAAACAATGAATCTAGTTGCACAGGTGGTAAAATGCTTCATTTTATAATTTGTTCCCATGGATGTGGAACAAAAAGTATCCGTTTTCCGTTTCCCACATAGATTAACCTGGCATACCTTACATTTTCTGCATGGATAGTATGCTTTTAGGTGTGGAAAAAAAACGGGAATGGTGGGTGGATTACTCACGTTTGGAGCTATCTGACTTTTGAGTGAGGAAGCCCCTCTGTAGGTCACTCCAGCTCTATCTGGGAGTGAAGGACCAAGGACCTGATCATTTTTAAGGACATTCTAATGCCTCTGAAAAATGTCCCTAATTTGTTTATGTTGGATAGAAAATGTAGTGTAAAAAGACCATTTAAGTTTGGAGTCCTGAATTGATTTACTTCTTTCTGTTAATAGTGAATCCCTACTTATAGTAGAAATACGTTGAATTTCTTCATCTATCTGAGAAGGACTGTAGCCCTTAACAACAAACCTAGATTTTAGGATATTTGCTTGGTATTGAAAATCTGAGAGATGGGAACAATTACGTCGAATCCTCAACAGTTGACTCCGTGGGACCGATTTTAACCATGCTGAGTGGTGACAACTATCAACCGGAATGTATCCATTCCGGTCGGTGGATTTGAAAAACGTTTTAGTATGTAATTGACCCCCACTCGAAAATATTTCTAAGTCTAAGAAATGGATCTGAGTATAATTCATTTCATATGACAAACTGATGCCAATATTGTTGTCATTAAGGATAGACATGAAACTCCTAAGGGAATCCTGATCTCCCCTCCATAGGAGGAGGATGTCGTCGATGTATCGTACCCAGAGTACAATCTCGGGACGGTTTAGAGCATAGACGACATCCTCCTCCCATTTGGCCATAAAGATATTAGCCAAACTGGGAGCAAACTTTGCTCCCATTGCAACTCCCTTTCGTTGCAGGAAAAAATCTCCATTGTACCAGAAATAGTTATGAGTTGTGGCAAATTGTAGGAGATCCATGATGTACCTCCTTTGTGTTCCTGACAACCTGTTATTTCTAGATAGAAACAGACCAACTGCAGATAGACCCAATGTGTGAGAAATACATGTATAAAGTGAGGCTACATCAGCCGTAACCAGCAAAATGTCTTCACTGTATTCTATCTGTTGTAATAATGAAATGGTATGTCTGGTATCTTTAAGATATGATGGAATTGTTCGAACAATCGGCTGTAAATGAAAATCTATGTATCTCCCTATGCGGGAGGTCACAGAATCTATGCCGCTGATAATTGGGCGGCCAGGAGGATGATTGGCATCTTTATGTACCTTAGGGAGGTAATAAATAATGGGAATCCGTGGAGCAACTGGCACTAAATAACTTTTCTCTTTTTTATCTAAAATACCAAGCTGAGCCCCAGTATCCACAAGATCAATCAATGTTTTCTTAAAACTCTGTGTAGGGTTTTTAGATAGACGTACGTATGTATCACTCACCATCGCTCAGGATCTTGATCATCTCAGCATGGTAGGCTTCTTTATCAAGTACTACTATGCCCCCGCCCTTATCAGCAGGGCGTATGGTGAGGTCTTTGTGCTCACACAGTGTCCTAAGACCAATCTTGATTCTAGGGTCACTGTACATTTTTTTCTTGGGTAATGCCTCCAAATCTTTTAATACTAGATCTCTAAATACTTGAATAGAGGGCGCCGTAACACCCGGAGGATTAAAGAGCGAGGTATTTGAAAACCCTGAGTGAACAGTAAGTGAAATAATTTCAGGTAAACTTGGTCTAACCGGGTTGGAGATAAAATATCTCTGAATATTTAATTTCCGCACATATTTGTGCACATCTATGAATGTGGTAAATTTATTCAATGGTCTGGGAGGGACATATTTCAATCCTTTACTTAAAACTATTTGTTCCGCTTCAGTGAATGTAGCTGAGCTCAAGTTGAAAATTCCCTCAGTGGTTATACGCATTTTCTTTTTCTTGGCGCGCCATCCGCCTCTGCATCCACGTTTGGATCGGGGTTTCGATTGTATCCCCTCTGCTCCTGGTAAAAACCCCCTGAGTATGAAGGCCCTGGGTGGTTCTGATTGTAACTATACGGGGACCTATTAAATTGATGACTGTCATCATTGTCCCTATAGTTGTGTTGGGATTGATGCATTCCATGTTCATCCCTCAGAGGAAAAAATCTATTATGAGTTTCTACCGGCGTTCTTTGAGACTGGTAGGGGTGATAGTAATCATAATCATAATGACCTTGTCCACTTCTACCTCGTGGAGAATCGTGTCTCCAATGATCACGGGTATGGTCCCCTCTACCTCTATTATTACCGCAAGATCCCTTGCCCTTCCCGCCCTGAACTTGATAGGGGCCTTTTGGTTGGGCAGTAGGGGTGCGTGCACCAGTCTGCCTGGGATTAAGATCCCTGGGGCCACTTGTACGATTCGGAGGTTGAACAGAGGTAGATTGTCGTGATCTTAATTCTCCCATTGGTGGGGCAGAAATGTCCATATTATTGGAATTGCCTTCAATGGTTCTTATCACACTCTCTTTGGATTGCCAACTAAACACACAACCGCTTTTATAGTCGTTAACATCCCGAGTGTACTTCTTTTGCTTCTTTGTTTTTTGTTCTTTCTCTTCCTTTTCTAAATGTGTTTTTAAACTTGTGGACAGCATACCATATTCTGAAGTGGATTTGTGTGGTAGGAGTTTGTCCCTAATATCTTTAATCTCTTTATCAATGAGCCCTAAACGCGTAACCTTTTTCTCTAATAAAAAAGAAATAAAGGAAATTCCTGCATCATTAAAATAACGAAACCATAGATCTAATTCTAGGTCTCCTTGTTGTGGACATACATCCCACCTTAGTCCTCTGGGGACCATGCGTTCTTTGAGATACTGATCTAGAAAGGCTTTATCCCATTCCAGATGCAGTTCTGTAGTCATGAGGTTTTTTAACCTCATGAACAGGCCTCCTATCTCAGAGTCTGTACTAGTAACTGTAAAAACACCCTCTGTGGTGAACGTGCGACTCGTGCGATACTCAAATACATCCATATTGATGTCAAAATATGTGTACTGGGTGGAGTGATATGTGAAATACTCGAGGAGGCTGCAGTATATACAGTCAAAAAATTGTAAAAGTAAAAAAGGCAAAAATACTGCGCCAACCTCGCAAATAATTTATATATTAGCAGCCAACATAACAATCTGACAAAAATGTAAAAAATATAGGAATATATAAATGTGGCGCTGTGTGAAATTCAAAAGTGAATTCAAATATATATTGGGACTCAATAGAGAACCAAATGGCCTATTGGAGACCAAATAATAAACGTTGTGACAAACGCATGTGACATATATACATAAATGAAAATGTATGATAAATCTATTCAAACAATATTTGTAGTGATGTATCACCGAAATCTAGGAAAACCACTGACACCCATAGAGATGAACTCAAAATAAAAAATAAATTATAATGACTCTCTTCAATGAACACTTATAAAAATCATAAGAAATCTGTAACACCTATGATTGGTGCATAAATCATACACATAACCGTGAATCCCCTGTAAGGAACAAAACTATGTGACATATATATAAATATCCAGAGTTCAGTGCAAACAAAATTTTAAAATGTCTCCTAGTACAGGTGGTAAACAATATCCAAAAATTGTCATATGTGGATATGCAAGTCCTGTTTCAAATAGTTCCTTGAAGTGGATGGTTTGTATGCCAATAAGATGTAACACCCGGGAGTGCCTTCACCATTGGGTCAGGGACAGCAAATAAGAAATGAATACTCTTACCGAGTGTTGTAGATCCAGCTCACCATATAGCGGTGGATCTATCAGGCTTATGTCCACGTCAGGGACCGGCAAATGGAAATCCAAATTTGTCCTCTCCTGTTGGTGGCGTCTTTCAACGTTTCCAACTGTGACTCTCTCCAAGTGTGGGTAATCAGCGTGTGAACCCGAAGCCCTCCATATGGATCGTGTCACCAAAAAAACAGGAAAGAGCACTTCCACATAGTGTAAATCCAAAATAGGAATTTATTTAAAAGCAACCATAAAATTCCAATAAAACAGCAAACCAGCAGTTCAATCCCCAAAATTTCAAAGAAAGGGGGGCAATCTACTCAAAAAATATGCAAACAAACCCAAAGATAAACTTCAGAGGTGGTAAGCTCCAAATATCAAGGATGCGTGAGATGGGCAGTAAGAACTGGCATGAAAAACTGACGCGTTTCGTCTGATAAGACATCTACTGGGGTACACGCCATCTCAATGCCCCCCACGCTATATATAGGAAGAGAATTGTATGCCCGTACGTCCCATTGAATGTTTCACTTCTGGGATTGGTAAGTCACATGGCTGGCTCTGCGTCACATGACCTCCGTCAGGTGCGCTTCCCGGCCAATCGGAACAGAGCGAAGAAGCGTGCTACGCCATCGACGTGGCTGACGCCGTCCACGTGTCATCGGCATACACTAGATTGGATCCCTCATAGACGGCGTGACCGTGCGCAAAGCACACTGGGATATGTAGTCGGAACGCAATAAAGCGTAGCGGCTAACTACATGTAGTGTATCCTCACTGTGTGCTTGCAGGTCATACGTCGTATTCAGAGGGCGGATCACCACGTATTGGGATATGGAACTCAGAAATATGTCTGCCAGACTCAACCTCAAAGCACCAATTCCCCAATATGATGTAATGAACATCCCGCGGATGATCCAAAAACCGAATAATGCAATTTTGATTTAACAAAATATTAATATATAAAAATATGTATATATAGAAAGTACATATATGTACATCCCGGAGGATAAACACATTATAAACAATGGGGCCACGTATGGATATATGTTAATGAAACCTTCGGTCTCATCTATATGAATAAACGTATAAACATAAAATATATAATGACACATATAGAACCATATATAAATAAAGAAAGAACATCAGGACAAATGTGTGACTAGTTGCCACAGTGCCAATGTAACCCTAGATTTGAATAATGTATCAATGGATAAATAAAAAATTGCATAGAACATAAACAATTTGGAGCAAATGGCGAAATGTGTAACCACAAATGGGAACATATCATAATATTAGGATTGATTAATGAAAGCATTAATATCCCAATCGATGTTAAGTCCATGGGGCCTGTAACTCTTTAACTGGTATATCCAGTAGGTCTCTAGTCTCGAGACCCCTCTTAGGCAGGACTCCCCCCTCCAATGGGGAACAAATTTGTCTATGATCACAAACTTAGTACCCCTTGGATCTTTGTTGTGAGACTCCAAATAGTGTCTTGGAACACTATGGTTGGTTTTTCCTTTGCGAATACTAGTAAGGTGTTCGCCCACCCTAATGGCAAACGTGCGGATGGTACGCCCTACGTACTGCTTCCCGCATGGGCAAGTAAGTAGGTAAACAATGAATCTAGTTGCACAGGTGGTAAAATGCTTCATTTTATAATTTGTTCCCATGGATGTGGAACAAAAAGTATCCGTTTTCCGTTTCCCACATAGATTAACCTGGCATACCTTACATTTTCTGCATGGATAGTATATGCTTTTAGGTGTGGAAAAAAAACGGGAATGGTGGGTGGATTACTCACATTTGGAGCTATCTGACTTTTGAGTGAGGAAGGGCGGGGGCATAGTAGTACTTGATAAAGAAGCCTACCATGCTGAGATGATCAAGATCCCGAGCGATGGTGATACATACGTACGTCTATCTAAAAACCCCACACAGAGTTTTAAGAAAACATTGATTGATCTTGTGGATACTGGGGCTCAGCTTGGTATTTTAGATAAAAAAGAGAAAAGTTATTTAGTGCCAGTTGCTCCACGGATTCCCATTATTTATTACCTCCCTAAGGTACATAAAGATGCCAATCATCCTCCTGGCCGCCCAATTATCAGCGGCATAGATTCTGTGACCTCCCGCATAGTGTTGTGGAGATTTTTATGGAGATGTATTTAATATGTATTGTCATAGTGTCACCCAGTGTTAGTACTTCCGCAACCCGCTCTAAAAGAGCTGATTGGGGTAGTCTGAGGCTGGTTGAATCCCTTCTGATAGGGGAAAACGTTTTGAGGTTGGAGTGTGATGTTTGCAGGGTGCGGATATGTCCACCAATGGGGGCCCTCTGTGCATTAGCATGGACGATCGTTAAGGGGGGGATATGCTCGCTCTGCAATGACATCATTGGTTATAGGCGGATGGGCGCTCTTGTCTCTGCTATGTCTGATCAACATTGGTTGGAATTCGTAGCGTGCGTCTGCAGATAGCCTCCCTCCCCCATTCAATAATAGTATAATCTTAATATGCGTTATTCTATGGAATAGCGCAGAATAAGAATTCCTATCAACGGTAACTTTAGCCATCCTACGTTATTGTATTCATGTATGACATCTCCTGTTGGAAGGAATGTCCAGGTATTGTCATTTTCCTGTGAGGAGGGAACATCCTGTGAGGTTCCCGCCCATGGGGGAGGGGATTGGTTGCTGCAGCCAATCACCTCCTGTGTGAGATCTTTTGAGTTTAATAAAAGCCTATGATTAAGCGTCGGCTAGTCAGTCTTTGCTGGAATGGCCTGATAAGAAGATAAGCTTTTGTGGTGCTGCCTTTCTTGGATGAATGATGGAATGAACGGTGAGTGGACTTTAGCAAACTTACAGATAGCATTATTGCAAAAAGATGAATCTAAAGTGTGTGCTTAGATAGCACAGGAATTATAGGCTGTGTGCTCTGTAAACAGCAGCCTGGAATTCCACAACAGTAATGGCGACTCACGGTTGGGACCAATTGCGGCCTCTTTGAGCATCAGATCAGCAGAGGAGGAGAGTGGACCTGCGATGTGATTGATGCGTGAAGAGGCTGTACTTTGAACAAAAAATAAATAAAATTTTTTGTCTTTTTGAAATAATGCTTGCAGTATGAGAGATGCGTGTGTGCGTGTATGTCTGTGAATCCGATTGTGTGTGTGTGTGTGTGTTTTTGTTGGGAGAGAGACCATATGATTCCTGGATGTTTGTGTGAGAGAAGCTGAAAATGGCTGCCCCCATGAGGTTTAGCGGGGGAGGGGCAGGCAACATGGCTATCACTGCCAACATGTTTGAAAGTTGTGTATCTATTGACTTTCCAATTTTCATTACAAAGTTGTGTGTAGTGTTTGTGCCTGTGTGAATGCTGATGGAAACTGTATATTGTGTATGAAATGAAGGTATAGATGTGGGATTATTCAGTCTGCAATGTGTGTGTTTGGGTGAGCTTTTTGTATTTCTCAGAGGTTTGTTTGTGAGATATGTGCTTGAATGGGGGAAGGGCTTGCCCACTGTTTTGTGTTGCAGGGGCTGTGCCCTGAGGGAAAGACACTCTAAGCAAATGTTACAAGCAACAATATACTGTATGTGTGTGGTGTTTGTGATTTCTTTGAAAAATAGAAATGGATAAATTGTGATTTTTGCCTTTATAGGGGACAAAGACACATGTCCCCATAAGTGTAAAAATATTTTAAGTAAAGTGTTTGATTTTTGAGTTGAAAGTTCCCGCCGCATATCCAAGTGGCCAGGCATTGCTAGAAGGCAGACATAGTATGTCTCTGCAATGGCTTTGTTATGGAAGCTGAGGCCACTGTGTGTGAACTTTAGGTAGAGAAAAGTGGTGAATATCTCAGAGTATATGGACTTAGAGAAATGAATATGTTTTTAATATTGTCATGTAACTCACATTTATTGAATGTGCTGTTTAGTTGGCAAAAGGGAGGCTAAGTTTGTAAGTGTACATGTGGTCCTTGTAGAGTGTAGCTGACACCTTTTTCAGTGGATTTTGATGATAATTTAGAAAAACCTCAACTGTGTAGTCTGTCTTTGTGGAGAAAAACATTTTTGATTTTCTTTTAAAGAGATGCTGGTTTTGGCGGGAAAAATTGCATGCGTCAATGGCGCAATTTTTGTTGTCCATGAGGTGCTGTGGTGGGTCATCCCCCATTTTGTAGTCCTGGCTTGTCGGCCATTTTGAGAGACGTTTACAGTTTGAGATAGGAAGTTCCAGTTTAGCAAACACGGCTCCTGAATATGCTGTATTGGCATTTGTTGATCGGCGCAGTTTTCTTATGTGTTATGCGTTTACAGTTTGACCTGTGCACTGCTGGGAAGAGTAGTGAGACACCAGGGGGACATACTGAGAGACTGGTTTTTGTTTAATGAATTTGCTGGTTTAAATTGTTTTTCTAAGCATCGCCTTTTGAGTTGAGTGGTATCTTAAAATAGCGCGGTTTTACCCCGAGGGGCCACAACGTGCTTGCGGACACACGCACATGCTGGGGCCTATTTATGGATGGGATCTGGCTGGCCTACCAGCAGTTGGAGTGTGGGAGGAGGCCAACACAGACACAGGGAGGACATGCAAACTCCATGCACATGATGTTAGGTTGGGGATTTCTCTGTTTTCATTTGGGTGAGTGTGGGCTATTGCAGGGTCAGCTGACTTTGCAGTATATGAGCAAGGGTTTGGGGTTTTGGATTTTGGTTTTAAGAAAAAACTTCACTTTACACTGAATTTTGATAGATTGTAAGACTAACAGAGTTTTTGTACAATGATGTGTTTTTATGTTTAAATATTTGGGAGTTTCCCAGAGGGCAATTCATTTTTTTGGAACTTGTACTGTATAGCCATCTTTTGGCAGGAGTTTGTATTTTGAGTCCCAACTTATGGTTTGACTTCCAGGGAATGTGGGTCAGGGGGGATTCCCTCCCATTTGCAAAGGGGGGTTTACTCCATCATTTCCTTGACAAGGTTTTAAATGGTTGAAATATATAATGTGTAGCCATAGATTTTTTTGGAGTCTTGATAGACAAGGCGATTATGGCTAACACCTCCCCACCCCCTCCCTCTTCCTGAACAATTGATATGTAAATAAACCAGTTTGGTTTTTTAAGTAGCTGAGCATGTAACCGGAAGTTTCTTTTCAGCATTTATATATCAGCAGAAAGTTAGTGGGAGGAGCTTGGGATTTTTAAAGATGAGCAATGAGATTTGTGTCTGGAAGGAAAATGGAAAGCATTTTGACGTTTAAAAGTGTTTTATATTTCGTTCCAGTTTTGTGAAGTTTTGTACTGTAATACAGTTTTGGGTAGAGAGAAAAACAGGGGGTATCACCATTATTTTATCATCTAGATACAGAGAGAAGCCACATTGTTCTGCAGGTGGTAAACTGGCGTAATTGTTCTGTGAGGTTTAGTCTGACAACGCAGTGTATGGGTGTATAGCGGAAAACGCTTGTGTATGCATGCACTGTGAGGGGTAGAGGCCTAATTTGGGGGTTGATCTGTGGTTGTTGCTGTAGTTCCAAAAGTGTTGGGACAACAAGCCATAGAGTTGACGCCTCGGTTAGGGTTTCTAGTTGAAGGACTTGACCATATAGTGGTTGTAGTTCTGCAATTCACCGTATAAGAAGACACCGGGCGGTGATCTCCGAAAATGGGTGCAACGGTTTAACCTGGACGCAGGTTTAAGACGATAAGCCGATTTGAATCGCCATGGACACAAGGAGGTCTGTGAAAAGGGAAGGAATGGAGGCTTCCCATAGTCAGACGGTCACACAGTGCACGAAGCCTAGTTTTGGGGCAAAGGCCTTTGAACCCCAAAAAGATTAACATAGGTGGTCCAAGGATACTATTTTGGGTATCCCTCTGGAATGGATGTAGTTGAGCTGCGGCTTCAGAAATCTGAAATGATGAGGAACGGTGGCTCATGCCCGTTTGTTTGAACTTTGTATGGCTGGTACATGGAAGGTTCTCGAGCTGCTCTCATGGTTGTCCCATTGTATTTTTTTCTATTGCTGAAAGAGTGAAGGTAGAATTCTGGCTGTTTTTGTTTTTTTTCATTTGTGGTTTTGGAAACTGGGAAGTATTTCCCCCACGTTTGTATCGGAATGTTTGTATGTAGTAACGTGAATATGTTCGAACTTACCGCGGCGATCCTCCGATGCGTCGTGGCTGTTGTATTTTTGTAGGAATGGGAAAAGTAAGGGTTACAGAGGGTTTTGTTTGAATCGGTTTTGAAAGAATGTCATTGACAATTTACCAATGTACAGGAATGTCATTATTATTTTACCATTCTTTGCAGGTTAAATATGAAGAATAGAGTAATGATTTTGCTTATAAGTATTTTTCAGGTCCAAGGAGTTTGTACACAGAGAACAGGTGTATGTAGACAGCTGTACATATGGATAAATCTAAGGGAGGTAAAAGTATCACAGGCTATTTCATTGTTTCTTTTTTCCTGCACCACGCATTTCTTCCTTCAGTCTGTAATGAGGAAGAAAAGGGGGGAGAATGATAAATGTAAGAGTGACAGTTTTTTTCAAACTAATAATAACCTCTGTAATTCTAACCAAGTTTGTGCCAAGACGGTCTTTCTTTTGATAGAATTTGAATTGGCAAGCAGCAGTCTGGTGAAGTAGGTTCCCATCCCAGAGGCTAAGAACCTTTTATCAATGGCTCCAGGTATTGTAAGCCACGCACAGGGTATGCAGTGACCACGGTCCCGATGTCTGGGTTATTGTCATATGAGGGTTGTTTGGAGGTCAATCAAAATCAGGGTCGTACTCTCCTCATTAGCTGTCACTTATATTCTCGGCTGATGGGGGAGGTGCGATCGTTGTGACATGAACTTCAAAATGTCCACCACAGGGTTCACGATTCCCTCCCGGACCCGACTCAATAATCAGTTTACATTCTTTCCAACCAGGTGACTGGGTCGTTGTAAAGAAGCTTGAGGGATGAGACCACGCCAGCCACTGCAAGAAGCGGCTCAACCACACCAAAGAATGAGGAGTATCTTTGTTTATTTATATTTTTGTTGTTTAGTAAATTTTAGCGAGGGTAACGGTGAAAAGCATCCCAAGTTATTATTTAAAGTGTATGTCCTGACTAGCTCAGAAAGCGAACAGGACCGATGGTCTGTTCTGAGTCTTCACCGAGTTTTAGTCCCCAGCGATGACAGCGGTACATGACATTTATGATGTTATTATGGGTATGAGGAGTTTTTGACAAACTAGTGAAGACTCCAGACAGACACTTGTCAATGGAACCTAACGATGTATTTTTAGAGGGTAAAATTGGTTTTAGTTTTAATGGCGCTGTCTCGTCGGTTTGGGTATCTAGGCAGCCCACAAGTGTGTTTGAACTTTAGTTTGGTGTTTATGTGGATCTGCAGCTTATAAAGGTAATTCCCCCAAAGCAAGAGGTTCATGCGCGATGGTGAAGCTGTCCCAACATTTTAGGTCGCGGCCGATCGCGAGGATCTGATGGCGCAGGAAATTAAGAATGGCAGGGACAGCTAGAAGGGATTTGTTCACCAATCCCGACCAGGTCTGGGCATGGGGTCCTGCATGTACAAGGTGGGGGGGGGGCTCGGGCTTGGGATACGATTGAACAATTCTCATCCGTTAAGGATAGGGTTCTTCATGTAATTGTTGAAGCCAGAGCTGTAGCTAAGTGAAGGTTGGGAGTCCTTTTTAAGGGTCTGGGAATCTTTGGGGATCTAATTTTTTATTTTACAGCGGATCATGGTTAAAGGAAGTGGGAATATATATACTCATGTCGTTTTTATTTCTATTCTTTCTATGTCGTGACAAGAGGCTCCTGTTGCCTGATTTGACGCGTGACCAGAGTTTCCTTGATGAGACGCCCCGAAGCCGGACCCACATACAAGACAGAGAATCACAGACGGATCGGCGATTACTACAGCTCACCATGTCGTGTCCTCCTTTATAAGTCATGCCCCTGAAGAGTAGAGTCTACATGTCAAGCCGTGTTTTCCTTTTTATGGACTAAGAAATGATTCATTTCCAGGTGTAAGAAGCATATCAACTCTCATCGAGGGACACATGGGGTGCATATGACAAAAAAGGGAGGACTGTTGTGGAGATTTTTATGGAGATGTATTTAATATGTATTGTCATAGTGTCACCCAGTGTTAGTACTTCCGCAACCCGCTCTAAAAGAGCTGATTGGGGTAGTCTGAGGCTGGTTGAATCCCGTCTGATAGGGGAAAATGTTTTGAGGTTGGAGTGTGATGTTTGCAGGGCGCGGATATGTCCACCAACGGGGGCCCTCTGTGCATTAGCATGGACGATCATTAAGGGGGGGATATGCTCGCTCTGCAATGACATCTTTGGTTATAGGCGGATGGGCGCTCTTGTCTCTGCTATGTCTGATCAACATTGGTTGGAATTCGTAGCGTGCGTCTGCAGATAGCCTCCCTCCCCCATTCAATAATAGTATAATCTTAATATGCGTTATTCTATGGAATAGCGCAGAATAAGAATTCCTATCAACGGTAACTTTAGCCATCCTACGTTATTGTATTCATGTATGACATCTCCTGTTGGAAGGAATGTCCAGGTATTGTCATTTTCCTGTGAGGAGGGAACATCCTGTGAGGTTCCCGCCCATGGGGGAGGGGATTGGTTGCTGCAGCCAATCACCTCCTGTGTGAGATCTTTTGAGTTTAATAAAAGCCTATGATTAGGCGTCGGCTAGTCAGTCTTTGCTGGAATGGCCTGATAAGAAGATAAGCTTTTGTGGTGCTGCCTTTCTTGGATGAATGATGGAATGAACAGTGAGTGGACTTTAGCAAACTTACAGATAGCATTATTGCAAAAAGATGAATCTAAAGTGTGTGCTTAGATAGCACAGGAATTATAGGCTGTGTGCTCTGTAAACAGCAGCCTGGAATTCCACAACAATAGGGAGATACATAGATTTTCATTTACAGCCGATTGTTCGAACAATTCCATCATATCTTAAAGATACCAGACATACCATTTAATTATTACAACAGATAGAATACAGTGAAGACATTTTGCTGGTTACGGCTGATGTAGCCTCACTTTATACATGTATTTCTCACACATTGGGTCTATCTGCAGTCGGTCTGTTTCTATCTAGAAATAACAGGTTGTCAGGAACACAAAGGAGGTACATCATGGATCTCCTACAATTTGCCACAACTCATAACTATTTCTGGTACAATGGAGATTTTTTCCTGCAACGAAAGGGAGTTGCAATGGGAGCAAAGTTTGCTCCCAGTTTGGCTAATATCTTAATGGCCAAATGGGAGGAGGATGTCGTCTATGCTCTAAACCGTCCCGAGATTGTACTCTGGGTACGATACATCGACGACATCCTCCTCCTATGGAGGGGAGATCAGGATTCCCTTAGGAGTTTCATGTCTATCCTTAATGACAACAATATTGGCATCAGTTTGTCATATGAAATGAGTTATACTCAGATCCATTTCTTAGACTTAGAAATATTTTCGAGTGGGGGTCAATTACATACTAAAACATTTTTCAAATCCACCGACCGGAATGGATACATTCCGGTTGATAGTTGTCACCACTCAGCATGGTTAAAATCGGTCCCACGGAGTCAACTGTTGAGGATTCAACGTAATTGTTCCCATCTCTCAGATTTTCAATACCAAGCAAATATCCTAAAATCTAGGTTTGTTGTTAAGGGCTACAGTCCTTCTCAGATAGATGAAGAAATTCAACGTATTTCTACTATAAGTAGGGATTCACTATTAACAGAAAGAAGTAAATCAATTCAGGACTCCAAACTTAAATGGTCTTTTTACACTACATTTTCTATCCAACATAAACAAATTAGGGACATTTTTCAGAGACATTGGAATGTCCTTAAAAATGATCAGGTCCTTGGTCCTTCACTCCCAGATAGAGCTGGAGTGACCTACAGAGGGGCTTCCTCACTCAAAAGTCAGAAAGCTCCAAACGTGAGTAATCCACCCACCATTCCCGTTTTTTTTCCACACCTAAAAGCATACTATCCATGCAGAAAATGTAAGGTATGCCAGGTTAATCTATGTGGGAAACGGAAAATGGATACTTTTTGTTCCACATCCATGGGAACAAATTATAAAATGAAGCATTTTACCACCTGTGCAACTAGATTCATTGTTTACCTACTTACTTGCCCATGCGGGAAGCAGTACCTAGGGCGTACCATCCGCACGTTTGCCATTAGGGTGGGCAAAAACCTTACTAGTATTCGCAAGGGAAAAACCAACCATAGTGTTCCAAGACACTATTTGGAGTCTCACAACAACGATCCAAGGGGTACTAAGTTTGTGATCATAGACAAATTTGTTCCCCATTGGAGGTGGGGGTCCTGCCTAAGAGGGGTCTCGAGACTAGAGACCTACTGGATATACCAGTTAAAGAGTTACAGGCCCCATGGACTTAACATCGATTGGGATATTAATGCTTTCATTAATCAATCCTAATATTATGATATTTTCCCATTTGTGGTTACACATTTCGCCATTTGCTCCAAATTGTTTATGTTCTATGCAATTTTTTATTTATCCATTGATACATTATTCATATCTAGGGTTACATTGGCACTGTGGCAACTAGTCACACATTTGTCCTGATGTTCTTTCTTTATTTATATATGGTTCTATATGTGTCATTATATATTTTATGTTTATACGTTTATTCATATAGATGAGACCGAAGGTTTCATTAACATATATCCATACGTGGCCCCATTATTTATAATGTGTTTATCCTCCGGGATGTACATATATGTACTTTCTTTATATACATATTTTTATATATTAATATTTTGTTAAATCAAAATTGCATTATTCGGTTTTTGGATCATCCGCGGGATGTTCATTACATCATATTGGGGAATTGGTGCTTTGAGGTTGAGTCTGGCAGACATATTTCTGAGTTCCATATCCCAATACGTGGTGATCCGCCCTCTGAATACGACGTATGACCTGCAAGCACACAGTGAGGATACACTACATGTAGTTAGCCGCTACGCTTTATTGCGTTCCGACTACATATCCCAGTGTGCTTTGCGCACGGTCATGCCGTCTATGAGGGATCCAATCTAGTGTATGCCGATGACACGTGGACGGCGCCCGCCACATCGATGGCGTAGCACGCTTCTTCGCTCTGTTCCGATTGGCCGGGAAGCGCACCTGACAGAGGTCATGTGACGCAGAGCCAGCCATGTGACTTACCAATCCCAGAAGTGAAACATTCAATGGGACGTACGGGAATGCAATTAAGGTACAATTCTCTTCCTATATATAGCGTGGGGGGCATTGAGATGGCGTGTACCCCAGTAGATGTCTTATCAGACGAAACGCGTTGGGTTTTTCATGCCAGTTCTTACTGCCCATCTCACGCATCCTTGATATTTGGAGCTTACCACCTCTGAAGTTTATCTTTGGGTTTGTTTGCATATTTTTTGAGTGGATTGCCCCCCTTTCTTTGACATTTTGGGGATTGAACTGCTTGTTTGCTGTTTTATTGGAATTTTATGGTTGCTTTTAAATAAATTCCTATTTTGGATTTACACTATGTGGAAGTGCTCTTTCCTGTTTTTTTGGTGACACGATCCATATGGAGGGCTTCGGGTTCACACGCTGATTACCCACACTTGGAGAGAGTCACAGTTGGAAACGTTGAAAGACGCCACCAACAGGAGAGGACAAATTTGGATTTCCATTTGCCAGTCCCTGACGTGGACATAAGCCTGATAGATCCACCGCTATATGGTGAGCTGGATCTACAACACTCGGTAAGAGTATTCATTTCTTATTTGCTGTCCCTGACCCAATGGTGAAGGCACTCCCGGGTGTTACATCTTATTGGCATACAAACCATCCACTTCAAGGAACTATTTGAAACAGGACTTGCATATCCACATATGACAATTTTTGGATATTGTTTCCCGCCTGTACTAAGAGACATTTTAAAATTTTGTTTGCACTGAACTCTGTGGATATTTATATATATGTCACATAGTTTTGTTCCTTACAGGGGATTCACGGTTATGTGTATGATTTATGCACCAATCATAGGTGTTACAGATTTCTTATGATTTTTATAAGTGTTCATTGAAGAGAGTCATTATAATTAATTTTTTATTTTGAGTTCATCTCTATGGGTGTCAGTGGTTTTCCTAGATTTCGGTTATACATCACTGCAAATATTGTTTGAATAGATTTATCATACATTTTCATTTATGTATATATGTCACATGCGTTTGTCACAACGTTTATTATTTGGTCTCCAATAGGCCATTTGGTTCTCTATTGAGTCCCAATATATATTTGAATTCACTTTTGAATTTCACACAGCGCCACATTTATATATTCTTATACAGTACAAACACTGTCTGCAGCCATGAATAATACAGCCACAGCACCTGTGATCATTATTATAATGCTGATGATGATTACACTATACAGCCTTTATACACTACAGTAAGACACAGGCTGTATAGTGTGATCATCAGCATGATAATAATGATCACAGGTGCTGTGGCTGTATTATTCATGGCTGCAGACAGTGTTTGCACTGGACACTTGTACTACTCCCTAAAGGACTGCAAGGAATGTACCAGGCTGCAGAACAGTTGGAAGACATAAAAAGAATGCCTGGGTGGAAGTGCAGATTTATGTGAGTGGAGAGCAGAAACAGAAGAAAGTGAACCGGAAATGGGAGGGGTGATGAGGATCGGTGTGAGAGTGTGTGATTTACTGCATGGTCTTACCAAGAAGATGACATGTAGTACACGGAGGGGAAGTGCAGCTGGGGATGAAAGGTCCCATCACTCCCATGTATCAGGAGAACTTATCAGGAGGAAGGGCTGAGTGACTGGGAAGGAGTGGGGGGATGATGGGAGTGGAGAGAGCTCAGTGAAGGAGGAGAGCGACATTGCAGTGCAGTCAGTAGAAGATCACTCACCTCGGATCACGGCAGGCTTTTCACTAATTTCATGCAGCTCTTGTTCAGGCTTCTCCCCGCATGGGCGCTGCTTCATCCCGCAGCCACTAACACAGGAAGCCCGCGGGATGAATTTGAAGGGAAGGAGAAGGCTCTTTGTGTACCCATTGGCCGAGGAAGCAGCTGCACCGCCCCCTGCTGCCTACTCAGCCAATGGGTAGCTGAATCTCATCGTAAATGCCTCCCTTCTGACAGGAACAAATGTATTTTGATTAGGGGCGGTTCCATGCACTGTGTGTGTCAGAGGCAGAGGGGAGCGATGCGGCTGCCATACAAGTGTAGTTCGCGGCATGCGGTAAACAATGGCAACCCGCACACTCCGCGGCCATTCCGGGACTCAGCCCTGATTGGGAGGTATGGATTAGGGTGTGCCTGGGCACACCCGGCACACCCCGTGGGCACGCCTATGACTCCTACTGCAGGTGCATTCTATTAGGTGCCACTCAATCCGCCACCGTAATTTCACTACTCATCCAACTGCCCCACACGTTATCAAATTTCTGTGGTTTGCCCCTGCTAGCGTAAGTAGCTTTGTATAAAGGTGCAGCCCTATTAACCACACCCTTCCACGCTGATACAGATGGAGGATTGGGCTTTTTCCATGATAATACTATCCTTTTCCTGGCGTAATATATTAGAATCGTCAACAGAGTACGAGTCACTCTTTTTGGGGCTAGATTGTCTACCAGTCCCAAAAGGCATACCTCTATCGTGGGCTGTAAATGAATGGCGGTTACTTCAGCTGTGCATTCTGTAACCCCCTTCCAGAATACTTGGATGGACGAGCAATTCCAAAAAATATGCATGAAATCAGCAGTGAGGGAACTGCACCACCAGCAACCAGGTGACTGCGTAGGGAATATCTTGGCCAGTCTAGCTGGAGTAAGATATATGCGATGCAGGAATTTAAATTGAATGAGATGGTCCCTGGCAGAGACCAATCTAATAAAATTAATGTCCCATACTTCATCCCAGTCCATTAACAGTCTTTGACACCTGGTTTACCAAGGGCTATTCTCACCTGGTAAAAATGTAGTTTCAACAGTCCATTCTCTTGAACCACAGGGTACAATCTCATCTGCTGCCCAAATCTTCTATAACGATATCTGTAAATGTAGTTATCTGAGGATTTGCACTCACAACCCTTTGCTGACAATAACACCAGCACACGCTCAATGCCACGGCCTCAGATGGTAAAGAAACTTGTTGTGACCAAACTAGACTATTGTCTACTAAAAGATCTTTGTATCTGGTAAAACTCTCCTTTCAAAAGTAAATTCCCTTAAACCATAGGACATTATCTCAACTGATACCATCATCTTCAAGATTGTTCATTATACATGATATCCATTTCTACTCCATCAACAGAGTTAAACATATACAATGGGTGAAATAACAGATGACATATCTTGCCAAATATATCACTTTGTGGTTTGCTGATCTCAAGGAATTCAAAGAGCATAGTAGATAGTTATTCAAATTTATTAAAGTCAAAACGGAGTCTAACCTAACCCAAATTTTTATTTTATTTTTTTATTTATTTTTTTTAGAAGCAGATTTTTGGTGTTAACTAGCTTTTTGACATGAGGCTTTTTGCCTTGTTCATGAGTTGGGACTGAACTGACTGATGCGGCCCAATACATGTGATTTTTTTCAGTTTTGTGTATTCGATCATTATTTCTGCAATGATCCTTTACAGTTATTTCATGTTTACTGTTGTTTATTTTCCCATTGATCTAAATGCATGTAGCCTAAAATGGCAAAATTTTACTGACTTTTACAGTAATTTCAGGTAACTAAAACCTTCACTGTATATAATTGTGGGTTTGAACTCACGATACCTCAGTCTTAAGCCCCATACACACAGCAGGACTTTTTGACAACAAACTTCAAAATGAGCAGGTTTTCAAAAAAATTCTACCGTGTGTATGCTCCATCGGACAAACTTTTTCGGTTTTCAGCGGACAAAAGTTCGCTCTGCAAATGGACAAATTTCTCGGCAACAAAAGTCCTACGGTGCAAAGTCCTATTGAGTGTACAGAAATCCATCGGACTTTAGTCCAAAGTACAAACACACATGCCCAGAACCAATGTTAAAATAAACCAACAATAGCAGAAGTTGACCAAAGAGCAGAAAAAACACGTGATTTTGGGAAAGTTTGCAGAAAAAGTCCTGGCGTGTGTATGCTATGGGTGTTCCCGGCCAATGCCCTTCAAACAAAAATCCACGGAAAAGTTTGTTTGAAGTCCGATCGTGTGCATGAGGCTTTACTCTGCAGTAGTGTTGGGCCAAACACCCCCAGGTTCGATACGCACCAGAACTCGAACAAAAATTTTAACCCTATTAAAGTGCATGGGACCCAAACTTGAAAAATCAAAAGTCCCCACATTGGCCATAAAAAGGGTATAGGGGCCCAGGTACTGCCCTTGGGGGGCATGTATTTTTTTAAAAGATAATTTTTAAAAGGAGCAGTGATTTTAATGATGCTTAAGCAATAAAATGAAAAATTCCTTTAAATATAGTGCCTGGGGGGTCCCCTTAGTCTGTCTGTAAGTTGCGCATCTGTACCGTGTATAGAACTATATATATATATATATATATATATGCAGCAGAGTCTCCTTTAAGACTCCCGGGACTGCATTTCCCAGAGTCCCGTTCGGCACCCAGGGTGCAATGTTGCCACCGCAGAGACTTGTGGGAGAGAGATAAAAGGAGGAGGCGTGGAGAGCTCAGTCTCTTTTGGACACCGCGCGGCTGCTGACTGGTCTTCCCGTGCGGATCTGCTGGAGTGCAGGCCCTGAAGCCTGGGGCCTTGCACAACTTCCGAAGAGCCTTCCACCCCACTGAATATCCTGGGTGGCATCTGACTTTGTTTGCTGCGGACATCAGTTGGATCGGGGACCCGATTGTTGCAGACGCTATGTGCGGAGACACAGCAGGTGGAAGTCCCGGACTGGGATCGCGTCCGGAGTGGTGAGCGAGCACCTGCTCAATTCAATAGGCTGTACTGTGTTTAGGCCTATAGACTCCCTTGGCCCACCGATCATTTGTTTGCTGTTCCGCTGGAGACCGGTAGTAGGACAGAGTTAAAGGGTCTCCAGCATAGTGTTCCTTGGGATTACCTTCTTTGTGGATTACAATATTGTTCCTGAACGTGCACCACCATTTCAAGTTTGCATGCGAAGAACTTCTAATGCAAAAGACTGAGTTTAATTCTGTGTCAGGCCTGACCAGGGAGGGGAGATAGAATATTGTTTAGTGCGCCAGGGCGCGTAGATACTAATAGCTGTGCGTGGTGGATTACCGCGCCGTGCTATTAGTGTATGCTATATCTATTGCTGCAGGGCTCTGTAAGCAAGTTACCTGTTATGTTTTAACCTGTGCCCTTTTAAACTAAAGTAAAACCGTTATACTTTGCCACTTGCTATCACTGTGTTATCATTGCACATAGTGCTTATATCTCCTGAGAAGTTGGGGTGTGTGTATGCAATCAGGTATAGATTGTGATAGATAACATCCCTAGACTAACTGTGCCATAGGAGACTAGACAAGATTGCCGGGGGTTGGTGGAGCTGTACTCAGGGCCCAAAATCAAACCAGCGGCTCTCTTAACTGGGGGTAGCGCTACACGTGGGGGCTCCGAGTCCGGGATCCTGATACAGCAAGCAAACACGCCAAAAGTACCGGCATGGACCCGCTAGAGGTTAAAGCGTGGTGCGAAGCAGCCGAGACAGAGCCAGACAAGTCAGTGGTCATCAGCCTCCCGGGAGAGGAATGGTCAATAGAGACAGTGGAGCGACTTGTAATGCCGCTATCCCCAGATCTTGTACCATGGGTGATGGACATAAAATCAGACCCAGACACCTCATTTCAGTATGCGCTGATAGAATGGTGGGAGGAAATATCAGAGAACTTTAAAGGCCAAAGTGTGCAGACGCCAGATAAAAAAACGTATGGTTTGACGCACGCAATGACAGCGCAGAAGAAGACACCCCCACCATCTCCACCGGGGTCACCGCCAGGGACATCCCATGCACCACAGAAAAAGACAGGGATGACACCTCCAGTGACATCCATTACTGTCATAGGACCAGAACTTTTAAATGCCCTAGGGGATCTGCTCGCGAAGTGTCAGAAAACCACCACGGTACACATAGAGGCTAGTTACCGGAAGCTAGGAATATTTTCGGGGAGGCTGCCCGTCCCTGTGGGGGAGGAAGACTTCGATGCCTGGATCGAGCAGGCCTTACTAGCAGTGGAGGCATGGGAGGTGTCTGAAGCGCAGAAGAAGCAGCGCGTGATAGAGAGTCTAAAAGGCGCGGCTGCGGAAGCGGTAAAAAGTCTCCGGTTTGGAAATGCTGCTTGCATGGCTTATGACTGCTTAGCTATGTTAATAAAAATAGGTATCAAAATACAACCGCTCCTAATATCTTGTACCACCACTGCGCCAATACAAAAAAAATGTGAAAAAATATATTTAACTAAAGCTGCCACTTAAAATGATAAATATGAAAACAGAATTTAAACCTAAAAACACGCAGGTGAAAATTAGGAGAAAATGTAGCGCTAATAAATGAAAATCACTAAACTAATATAATAACATTCACTAGTGAAACTGTGATAATCAAATTGTACTCCACGTGACATGTGATAAAATTCAAAAACAATAGTCCATAAAGTGAAATAATGTTCCAAAGAAGAAAGAAATATTCCAAAAAGAGATGTGTAGTCTTCTTAATAGAGAATATCTTCCACCCCACCGTGCACGTATCAGCTCCCCTTTGAAAATACACTCACCAGCTGTAAATGCCTCCCACTCTCGTGTTCGGCTCAAAGGCTTGCTAGTTAACCACTAGAAGGTGAACGACCATCAGCTGAAAGCTTGTGTGTCAACACAGGATGTTCCATACATGTAAAAATAAAAAGGTGCTCCAATAGTGTAAAATAGTAACGACCAAATTTATTCAAATACACAACCACACTTCAAATATTACACTCACATGATATGAAAATAAAACCAGCCTTAAATCAATCACAGCAAGCAGAAAAAAGTGTAAGATGGCACTGCAGTGATTTGCGGTCACGGCGGACCCAAGGTGTACGCTCGGTACAGGTCTCTCACCCCCTCCTGAGCTCCGGGTCACAGCAGCCGTGTAGCGTTCTTAGCCTCAGCGTGTCACGATAATGTCAATAATAATGCAGCCATGCACCCGACGTTTCGTCACTAGGACTTATTCATGGGATTGGCTGCTCATTCCCTCACAACTTCCCTTTATGCTTTCCCACCTGCCTCTCACCAGAACTTCAATCCTGCACCTGCACACTTCCTGTGTCCCCATGACCGCAAAGTGCTAACATGCCGATGCCCGGTGACACACAGACATAACAGCTTGCGCTTGTTAGTGTGTAAAAAAATGCAAAACAATAGTTTAAATGGTTTAAAGCCTCACTGTTGAGAGTATGGTGTGCAGCAAACTAATAATAATACAAATAAAATGGAACACAAATCCATTTCAAATTTAAAATCATACCTGAAAAGAGAACCACTATAATTTGGTATAATAATTAATGGGGCTTAAGAAGCATCTATTTAGCAGGTCATAATGATTGCTAAAAACTAATTTAACTGTATCAAAAATACAGGAAAATAATTACATTTATTAAAATTATTAAAATCTCCTCTAACAAAATAAGGAGGGCTGTCACATACATGATGTAACAATGGATGGTCTCATCAAAAGGGTCGTAAATGAGCCAACCACCGCAACACCCCAAATCCCAGAGCCATTCGGCACATGATGGCAACTGTGCTTCAAATTAACCCCGGATTCAGGTATATTTACAGGCACCAATGGTAAAGCCAAATAACTGCTGTCTGTAAGACCTCCCTCTTTTAAATAAAAACGTCACAACCGCAAAAGGCGAGGGGAAGACACTGTATAGAAACGTGCAAGTTACTGCACAATCCCAAACAGTGTCAACCCACATGGAACTAGATGCTCACTAATCAAATGAGCCTAATTATACGTAATATGAAGAATAATAAAAAAATGTGAAGAATAATAAAAAAACACCAAATCTTATTGGAACAGGCACAGTAGACAATTATTATAGAAAAAATCATTCTAAAAAAGTAGGAAAAAATAAAATGATCACTATAATTACTACAAAGCTGGTCAGAAATTATTAATAAAACAGTTTAAGTCGACTTCAATGTTTAACCCTCTAGGGCTAAGACACTTGAGCAGAAAAATCCAGCGGGTTTCCCTTTGGGACAGGTCTCTCACCCTGTTGGAACCCCTCCAGGCTGGATAGACAACATCTATCCCACAAAATTGTAATAAAGACGGATCCTGGTTGTGCTTTTCCTTAAAGTGTAATGACACACTATGGAAGCGGAACCCCTTTCTTATATTTGATAAATGTTCAGATATTCGTACCCTCAGAAGCCTTTTGGTCCTTCCTACATACAGTAATCCGCATGGACACCACATTAAGTACACCACATGTGTGGAATTACACGTGATGAATTCATTAATGTCAAAGGACTCCCCATCACTACTAGAGACTTCAGTTTTTCCTCTATTGCTTACCCTAACAGTCCTACAGCAAATGCATTTTCTACAGGCAAAAAAACCTTTTAAGTCAATCTTTAGAAATTGCTTATCTGGGGGGTCCAAAATCTTCCTTACTACTTGGTCACCGAAATTGGGGGCACGTCTGTATATAAATTTCGGTTGTTGAGTTATTATTTGCCCAAGATGTCTGTCCCTCCCAAGTATATGCCAGTGTTTTTTATAGATGTTTTCGATCTCTTTATACTGGCAATGGAAGTTAGAAATGAACCCCAGTTGGTGTTCAGTTTTTGGTATCTCCTCTGTAGATTTTTTTCTCAGGCATTGTTCTCTTGGTATCTCAGATACCTCCTGGATTATTTCATTTAAAGAGCCTTCTGTATATCCCTTCTGCAGAAATTTTGTCTTCAATAATTGGGATTGTAGTTGGTAATCTGACAACTTCGTGCAGTTACGACGGACCCTCAACATTTGGCCTTTTGGAATGTTCCTAATCCATGATGGATGATGTCCACTTCCTATTGACAGATAACTATTCCGATCCGTCGGTTTAAAGAATACTTTAGTATTCAGTCTATTGTTATCCTTTTCAATGGTTAAATCCAGAAAATTCACAGTCTCATCACTTATCTGATATTCCAATTTAATGTTATTCACATTATGATTTAGACCCTCTAAGAAGTCCACAACAGATTCACGTGTTCCCTCCCAAATAAACAGGAGGTCATCAATGAACCTGCGGTAAAACTTCAACTGTGGGAGCTGTTTACTGAACACCTGCCTATCCTCCCATTCAGCCATGAACAGGTTGGCGAGGCTAGGAGCATATTTGGCTCCCATAGCCACGCCAACCTGCTGCGAATAGAATTGTCCCTGCCACCAAAAGTAATTGTGTGACATGCAATATTCTAATGCATGTCCCAAGAACCTTTTTTGTGTATACGGGATATCATCCCTTTTGCTCAAGGCCCAGTTAAGCGCTAATGCTGCATCTTCATGTTGGATGATGGTATACAAAGAGCACACATCAGCTGTCACCAAATAGGTTTCAGCAGTGGTGCTAAGTTGAATATCTTCCATCAGTTGCAGTAATTCTGAAGTGTCCTTCAAGTAGGCCTTGGTTGCCTTTACACTAGGCTGGAGGAACTTATCTAGAAATTCACCCAATCTGGCTGTTACCGATCCTATTCCATTAACTATAGGGCGGGCTGGAGGATTTTGACTGTTCTTGTGGATTTTAGGTAACGTTTAGATGATGGGAATTCTACATGCACTGGGTACCAAATATCGTCTCTCCTTGGAGTTTAGGGCATTAATGCCATAGCCCCACTCCACTAATAACTCCAACTGGGTAGAGAAAGAATCTGTTGGATCACTTCCAAGTTTTTTGTACGTCACGTTATCTTCCAATAATTCATTCAATTGTTGACTGTAAAAAGTTTTGTCCATCACTACCACCCCTCCCCCCTTATCAGCAGGGCGCACAATGATGTCCTTCCTTTTTTCAAGTGATCTGATGCCCTCTTTAATATATTCAGGATTGACTCTTTTCTTAGGAGCCAGTTCTTCAATATCCTTCAGCACCAGGCTTTTGAAGACTTCAATGAAATGGTTACTTGGATTCTGGGGATTGAATATGGATTTATTTTTCAATCCGCTATCAATTCTCTCAGTAGTGTAAGTGACCTTTTGCGAAACTTCCGCTGTTTGGCTCAGAAAATATTTTTTCATGTTTAAAGTTCGAATAAATTTGTGCGTGTCTATATAGACATCAAACTTATTTAAACATTTTTTTGGGGCACATTTTAATCCCAATTGGAGTATGTTTAATTCATATGGGCCTAGATCCATTTTACTCAGATTATATATCCCCGCGTTCAATGGTTTCGCATCCGCTTTTTTGTGTTGTTTCCGTCGGCCTGATCTGCATCCCCTTCTTCTCTTAGAGTGGGTGCCAAATCTTTGTTCAAGTGGTATGGGGGTGCTCCTTTCTCGCCTCCCTTGTGTTTGTTGGGTTGGGGGTTCTTCCTTGGTGTTCCCCCACCCTTCCCCCCTCTCCCTCGATGTCCTAAAAAAGAGGAGGTTGGATACCGGTTAGGGTACTCTTCATAGTATTCACTATCAGCCAAGGCTTGATACCTATTATACATAGGTGGTTCATTCCTTGGATCCGGGTAGTGATACGGGGGAGGGTGTTGGTACCATTGTTGGTAATCCCGTGAGGGATAATAATTATTCTGTGGAGTATTCCCCCTACCTACTCTTGGTGATTGATAATAAAAGTGATTATTTGACCTATTCGGATGTGGGGAAGGATATTGTTGGTATTGATAACCATCCCTTTCTTGTAAATTAGATCTTATTGGTTGCTGATGTTGAATTGGTTGTCCAGTCCTACTTCCTTGTGGACCACCATTTTTTGCAACTGCACCAGCCGCCCTTTCATTTCTAATCACTCCTTCCTTCCCAATAGGTTTTTTATTGTTATTATTGGTAGATTGAGCCTCGGTGGTGATGGGTTCACCGCCCTCTTTAATCACTTCTTCCTTGCCAATGCTAGATACTTGCCATGCGTATATACCATTGGTTTGGAAATCATTTGAGTCACGCAAATATTTTTTGACCTTTTTCTTCTGTATTTCCCTGTCCAATTTTTCCAATTTCTTCTTCATACTATTATTAAAATCTTTTACTTGATTAGTATCCTTTACAGATTCTAATGTAGCCTGTATTGTGTTTATTTTTTGATTCACAATTCCTAGTTTAATATGCTTCCTTCTTAAAACCAGAGCCTGGAGCTCTCTCCCCATTCTATTAAAAAATTCTAGCCATTCATCCATATACTTTTGTTCTGTTAGGCCATCCTGAGGGGAAACTTCCCACCTCAGGCTTCTAAAAATAAGGTTCTCTTTTTCATAGTGTTCAAAGGTAAATATATCCCACCATGTTTTAATTTGTTTCTCTAAGAGATTCTCTAGAGATTTCAAAGTCCCTGAAACATCTTCCTCACAATCAGTCATTACTTGATTGGTGGAAAAAATACTTTCAGGATTCATCTGCCTATTAGACAGAAAAATAATAGCATCCATGGCTGCAATAGGTTAAATGAGTGAACTGACAATAAAAATAGGTATCAAAATACAACAGCTCCTAATATCTTGTACCACCACTGCGCCAATACAAAAAAAATGTGAAAAAATATATTTAACTAAAGCTGCCACTTAAAATGATAAATATGAAAACAGAATTTAAACCTAAAAACACGCAGGTGAAAATTAGGAGAAAATGTAGCGCTAATAAATGAAAATCACTAAACTAATATAATAACATTCACTAGTGAAACTGTGATAATCAAATTGTACTCCACGTGACATGTGATAAAATTCAAAAACAATAGTCCATAAAGTGAAATAATGTTCCAAAGAAGAAAGAAATATTCCAAAAAGAGATGTGTAGTCTTCTTAATAGAGAATATCTTCCACCCCACCGTGCACGTATCAGCTCCCCTTTGAAAATACACTCACCAGCTGTAAATGCCTCCCACTCTCGTGTTCGGCTCAAAGGCTTGCTAGTTAACCACTAGAAGGTGAACGACCATCAGCTGAAAGCTTGTGTGTCAACACAGGATGTTCCATACATGTAAAAATAAAAAGGTGCTCCAATAGTGTAAAATAGTAACGACCAAATTTATTCAAATACACAACCACACTTCAAATATTACACTCACATGATATGAAAATAAAACCAGCCTTAAATCAATCACAGCAAGCAGAAAAAAGTGTAAGATGGCACTGCAGTGATTTGCGGTCACGGCGGACCCAAGGTGTACGCTCGGTACAGGTCTCTCACCCCCTCCTGAGCTCCGGGTCACAGCAGCCGTGTAGCGTTCTTAGCCTCAGCGTGTCACGATAATGTCAATAATAATGCAGCCATGCACCCGACGTTTTGTCACTAGGACTTATTCATGGGATTGGCTGCTCATTCCCTCACAACTTCCCTTTATGCTTTCCCACCTGCCTCTCACCAGAACTTCAATCCTGCACCTGCACACTTCCTGTGTCCCCATGACCGCAAAGTGCTAACATGCCGATGCCCGGTGACACACAGACATAACAGCTTGCGCTTGTTAGTGTGTAAAAAAATGCAAAACAATAGTTTAAATGGTTTAAAGCCTCACTGTTGAGAGTATGGTGTGCAGCAAACTAATAATAATACAAATAAAATGGAACACAAATCCATTTCAAATTTAAAATCATACCTGAAAAGAGAACCACTATAATTTGGTATAATAATTAATGGGGCTTAAGAAGCATCTATTTAGCAGGTCATAATGATTGCTAAAAACTAATTTAACTGTATCAAAAATACAGGAAAATAATTACATTTATTAAAATTATTAAAATCTCCTCTAACAAAATAAGGAGGGCTGTCACATACATGATGTAACAATGGATGGTCTCATCAAAAGGGTCGTAAATGAGCCAACCACCGCAACACCCCAAATCCCAGAGCCATTCGGCACATGATGGCAACTGTGCTTCAAATTAACCCCGGATTCAGGTATATTTACAGGCACCAATGGTAAAGCCAAATAACTGCTGTCTGTAAGACCTCCCTCTTTTAAATAAAAACGTCACAACCGCAAAAGGCGAGGGGAAGACACTGTATAGAAACGTGCAAGTTACTGCACAATCCCAAACAGTGTCAACCCACATGGAACTAGATGCTCACTAATCAAATGAGCCTAATTATACGTAATATGAAGAATAATAAAAAAATGTGAAGAATAATAAAAAAACACCAAATCTTATTGGAACAGGCACAGTAGACAATTATTATAGAAAAAATCATTCTAAAAAAGTAGGAAAAAATAAAATGATCACTATAATTACTACAAAGCTGGTCAGAAATTATTAATAAAACAGTTTAAGTCGACTTCAATGTTTAACCCTCTAGGGCTAAGACACTTGAGCAGAAAAATCCAGCGGGTTTCCCTTTGGGACAGGCCTCTCACCCTGTTGGAACCCCTCCAGGCTGGATAGACAACATCTATCCCACAAAATTGTAATAAAGACGGATCCTGGTTGTGCTTTTCCTTAAAGTGTAATGACACACTATGGAAGCGGAACCCCTTTCTTATATTTGATAAATGTTCAGATATTCGTACCCTCAGAAGCCTTTTGGTCCTTCCTACATACAGTAATCCGCATGGACACCACATTAAGTACACCACGTGTGTGGAATTACACGTGATGAATTCATTAATGTCAAAGGACTCCCCATCACTACTAGAGACTTCAGTTTTTCCTCTATTGCTTACCCTAACAGTCCTACAGCAAATGCATTTTCTACAGGCAAAAAAACCTTTTAAGTCAATCTTTAGAAATTGCTTATCTGGGGGGTCCAAAATCTTCCTTACTACTTGGTCACCGAAATTGGGGGCACGCCTGTATATAAATTTCGGTTGTTGAGTTATTATTTGCCCAAGATGTCTGTCCCTCCCAAGTATATGCCAGTGTTTTTTATAGATGTTTTCGATCTCTTTATACTGGCAATGGAAGTTAGAAATGAACCCGTTGGTGTTCAGTTTTTGGTATCTCCTCTGTAGATTTTTTTCTCAGGCATTGTTCTCTTGGTATCTCAGATACCTCCTGGATTATTTCATTTAAAGAGCCTTCTGTATATCCCTTCTGCAGAAATTTTGTCTTCAATAGTTGGGATTGTAGTTGGTAATCTGACAACTTCGTGCAGTTACGAAGGACCCTCAACATTTGGCCTTTTGGAATGTTCCTAATCCATGATGGATGATGTCCACTTCCTATTGACAGATAACTATTCCGATCCGTCGGTTTAAAGAATACTTTAGTATTCAGTCTATTGTTATCCTTTTCAATGGTTAAATCCAGAAAATTCACAGTCTCATCACTTATCTGATATTCCAATTTAATGTTATTCACATTATGATTTAGACCCTCTAAGAAGTCCACAACAGATTCACGTGTTCCCTCCCAAATAAACAGGAGGTCATCAATGAACCTGCGGTAAAACTTCAACTGTGGGAGCTGTTTACTGAACACCTGCCTATCCTCCCATTCAGCCATGAACAGGTTGGCGAGGCTAGGAGCATATTTGGCTCCCATAGCCACGCCAACCTGCTGCGAATAGAATTGTCCCTGCCACCAAAAGTAATTGTGTGACATGCAATATTCTAATGCATGTCCCAAGAACCTTTTTTGTGTATACGGGATATCATCCCTTTTGCTCAAGGCCCAGTTAAGCGCTAATGCTGCATCTTCATGTTGGATGATGGTATACAAAGAGCACACATCAGCTGTCACCAAATAGGTTTCAGCAGTGGTGCTAAGTTGAATATCTTCCATCAGTTGCAGTAATTCTGAAGTGTCCTTCAAGTAGGCCTTGGTTGCCTTTACACTAGGCTGGAGGAACTTATCTAGAAATTCACCCAATCTGGCTGTTACCGATCCTATTCCATTAACTATAGGGCGGGCTGGAGGATTTTGACTGTTCTTGTGGATTTTAGGTAACGTGTAGATGATGGGAATTCTACATGCACTGGGTACCAAATATCGTCTCTCCTTGGAGTTTAGGGCATTAATGCCATAGCCCCACTCCACTAATAACTCCAACTGGGTAGAGAAAGAATCTGTTGGATCACTTCCAAGTTTTTTGTACGTCACGTTATCTTCCAATAATTCATTCAATTGTTGACTGTAAAAAGTTTTGTCCATCACTACCACCCCTCCCCCCTTATCAGCGGGGCGCACAATGATGTCCTTCCTTTTTTCAAGTGATCTGATGCCCTCTTTAATATATTCAGGATTGACTCTTTTCTTAGGAGCCAGTTCTTCAATATCCTTCAGCACCAGGCTTTTGAAGACCTCAATGAAATGGTTACTTGGATTCTGGGGATTGAATATGGATTTATTTTTCAATCCGCTATCAATTCTCTCAGTAGTGTAAGTGACCTTTTGCGAAACTTCCGCTGTTTGGCTCAGAAAATATTTTTTCATGTTTAAAGTTCGAATAAATTTGTGCGTGTCTATATAGTGTGACAGCAGGAAGGTAAAGTCACCTGGTTGCATCCAGGGGGGTAGATATATTTCACCCAGATTCAGGCTTTACGCTGACTTATACAACTAGGTGGAGAGTTGTATAAGCCCAGCTGAGGCTAGTGGGCTCATGGATGACTCATACCTCTAGGGAGAGTGTGGGGCGTCGTGCAGACAGGGAGTTGATGAGACCAGCTGAAGCTTGTCAGCTCATTTAGGCCTCTATAAGAACTCCCAGATTCATTAGGTGTTTGCTCATGCCTGGAACCAGACCTGTGTGGACTGTCTAGGGAGAGTGAACCCCTGTGCGGTGAGACAAAGCCTGTGTGGCTATTTGCTTGGACATTTAAAACCAGGGACTTAGGGACTAGGACAGCACTAGGCTGATCCCAGTTGTTAGTTAGGAAACCTGTATGTTTACTCAGAGGTCAAGTTGACCAGGATTTATTTTATTTATGTTTCTTTTGCTTTGCTGTGTTTTGTCACTGTAAATAGAAAATAAACCACACCTTTTTGATTTTGAAAACCACAACCTCCGTTTGCTGGGCCTGTTTTTGTGTGGGGAGCCCATCCCGGGGGTCACACACACCCGCTGCCGAGCTAACCCCCTCACAGTTGGTGGAGAACCAGTGGCAGTTTTTTTTTAAGCCAGCATGGAGGAGATACTGAAACAGCTGGCTCTAGCAAATGCCAATCAACAGCAGACAAATGCAGGTTTGCAAAGGAGCCTTGCAGCCCAGCAGCAAGCTCATCAACAGAGCCTTGCAGCCCAGCAGCAAGCTCACCAACAGAGTCTGGAAGCTCAGCAACAAGCCCAGCAGCAATCTGAGCCCGCTTCATAGACCTGTTACAGAAGCAAGAGCAGAGACTACAACAAATGGAAGCAGTAATGCAGCAACGTCCGCAGACCAGTGAGGAAAGCCGTCCCACTAATACCGCGTCCTTTGGGGTGAGTCGTTTATTGACAAAAATGACTGGAGAGGATGATCCAGAGGTATTTTTGACCACATTTGAAAGGACCGCTGAAAGAGAAAAGTGGCCTGAGGAGCAGTGGGCTGGACTGGTGGCTCCTCTGTTAACTGGTGAATCGCAGAAAGCTTACTATGACCTAGAGCCTAACCAAGCAAAAGACTATGTGATGCTAAAAGCTGAAATTTTGGCAAGGCTGGGTGTCACCCAGGCTGTCCGGGCTCAGCGTGTGCATAACTGGACTTTCCAGCTTGGAAAACCCCCCAGGTCTCAAATGTATGATCTCATTCACCTGAGCAGAAAGTGGCTACAGCCAGAGACTTTGTCCGCACCAAAGATTGTGGAACGTGTTGTAATGGATCGGTTTTTGAGAGCTCTTCCTACTGCCATCCAAAAGTGGGTAAGCCATGGAGACCCAGAGACGGCCGATGGTCTTGTGGATCGTGTGGAGAAATACTTGGCTACAGAGAACCTGACGGCCTCTTCCAGAGACACTCGGACTTTCCACCCTAAGACCAGACCATCCCCAGGGGCGGATAAGAGGATTCCAAGGGGTGAGGGTGGAGAGAGTGAGAGGGTGGGAGCTCTACCCCAAGTTTGGCGAGAACAGCCTGGGAAATCAGCGGCTCAAGAGGCGGCAAGAAGGATCGTTTGCTACCGCTGCCGGCAAGCGGGACATATTGCAGCCAATTGCCCGGTTATGGAGGAACCCATGCAGTGTGACTTTCTGACGGGCAGACGTCAGTCGCTGTGTGCGACAGTCGCATGCACTGCCATTCGAGGAACTGAGAAACATTTATGCAAAATGTGTGTTAATGGTAGAAATGTTGTGGTATTGCTGGATTCAGGTAGCCTTGTGACCCTGATAAAGGCGGAGTTAGTTAAAACAGAGGTCTCTGGGAATAGCAAGGTAGCTGTTATTTGTGTGCATGGGGACACCCGAGAGTATCCAGTGACTACAGTGTGTTTCGAGACCCCCAAAGGTACCCTCTCTCATCCAGTGGGCTTAGTATCTCAGTTACCGCATGACGCCATTGTGGGAAGGGATTTTCCGAAGTTCTGGGAACTGTGGGATGATCCTGAGCCCCCCACTGGTGCCCCTATGTACCAGGAATGTGATAGCCAGAACTCCCCTGAGAGTGGTGAGGACTCTCCGGAATTTCCCTTATCAGTATTGGCAGGGGAGACTCAAGAAACTGGAGAGGAGCCCACCTCCTCAGACGAAAACCTACCGTCTGTGGAGTTTTCTGATCTTGAGGTTCACAGGGAAAACTTTGCCACAGAACAGTTGAAAGACCCCGCCCTAATAAAGGCACGGGAAAACGTAGTGAAAATAGATGGCGAGTTAGTGAACCCAGATAATACCTGCACTTACCCATACTTCAGCGTAGAGAAGGACCTACTGTATCGGGTGGCAAAAAGGGCAGAAGAAACCGTTGAGCAGCTTGTGGTGCCCAAACCTTACAGGAAGTTGGTGTTGGAGTTGGCCCATGGGCACATTCTTGGAGGTCATCTGGGGACAGAGAAAACCCGAGAGAGGGTATTACAGAGATTCTATTGGCCGGGGGTGATGAAGGACATAGAAAATTATTGTTCCTCCTGCCCTGTGTGTCAGAGGTCGGCCCCGATGCCACATTTCCGTAGCCCGCTGGTCCCTCTACCCATCATTGAGGTCCCGTTTGAGAGGATCGCCATGGATTTGGTAGGTCCTATAATCAAGTCCGCTAGGGGGCACCAGTACATATTAGTTATAATGGACTATGCCACCCGTTATCCAGAAGCGATCCCTCTCCGAAATACCTCGGCCAAAACCATAGCCAAAGAGCTATCTCTTGTGTTTAGCCGGGTGGGTATTTGTAAAGAACTGCTTACGGATCAAGGTACACCCTTTATGTCCCGGGTTATGAAGGAGCTGTGTAAATTGTTCAAAGTGACGCAATTACGTACATCTGTGTATCACCCCCAAACCGATGGGCTGGTTGAAAGATTCAACAAAACCCTAAAACAAATGTTGAAGAAAGTGGTGGATAGAGATGGAAAGGATTGGGACTGTCTACTTCCTTATCTGATGTTTGCTATTAGGGAGGTGCCCCAATCCTCTACGGGATTCTCCCCCTTTGAGTTACTGTATGGGAGACACCCAAGAGGGCTGTTGGATATTGCCAAGGAAACTTGGGAAAGTGAGAGTTCTCCCCACAGGAGTGTGATTGAGCATGTCGCCCTGATGCAAGACCGAATTGCACAGGTAATGCCCATCGTGAAGGAACATTTGGCCCAAGCGCAGTTAGCACAGCAGAGAGTGTACAACCGTGGAGCCAAGACCCGTACCTTTTCACCGGGGGATAGGATACTGGTACTTGTCCCTACGGTTGAAAGTAAATTCCTTGCCAAATGGCAAGGCCCCTATGAGATAATGGAAAAAGTGAGCGAAGTGAATTACAAGGTCAGACAACCAGGAAGGCGAAAGCCCGAACAGATCTATCACGTTAATCTGTTGAAAGCCTGGAGGGATAGAGAGTCCCTAGTCGCAGACACTTGGTCACCAGCTCAAACTGGTTGCGTGATTCCTGAGGTTGGAATAGCAGCCACCTTGTCACAACCCCAACAACAGGAGGTTAAGGAGTTTGTGCTTCGCAACAAGGAGGTATACTCTGAGCTGCTGGGACAAACATCTGGGGTAGAGCATGACATCATTACCCCGCCCGGTGAAAGGGTGAAGTTAAAACCCTATCGGATCCCAGAGGCCCGACGGGAGGCAATACGGGAGGAAGTACAGAAAATGCTGAACTTAGGGGTGATAGAGGAGTCCCAAAGTGATTGGTCTAGTCCCATTGTGTTGGTGCCTAAACCGGATGGGAGCTGGCGATTTTGTAACGATTTTCGTCAGTTGAACAAAGTTACAAAATTTGACACCTACCCCATGCCACGTATAGATGAGTTGATCGACCGGCTGGGAACAGCCCGATACATGACGACTCTTGACCTCACAAAAGGGTATTGGCAAATCCCCCTGGCCAAGTCGGCCAAAGAGAAAACCGCATTTGTAACCCCAGACGGGGCGTTCCAATATAAAAGAATGCCGTTCGGGTTACAGAATGCGCCAGCCACATTCCAGCGGAAAATGGACCAGATGCTGAGGCCCCATCGGAAGTATGCTGCGGCTTACCTGGATGACGTAATTGTCCATAGCACAGATTGGGCCTCACATCTGCCAAAAGTGCAAGCAGTCCTGGACTCTGTTCGGGAAGCGGGGTTTACGGCTAACCCCAAGAAGTGTACCATTGGGCAGGAGGAGGCCAAATATCTTGGGTACACCATTGGGAGGGGAGTAATAAAACCCCAACTCAACAAAGTCGAGGCCATCCAGAGTTGGCCACGTCCCAACAGCAAGAAGCAGGTACGAGCCTTTCTGGGAATCGCTGGGTATTATCGGCGATTCATTCCCCACTTTGCTTCTAAGGCTGTGCCCCTAACCAACCTGACGAAGGGGAAAGGGTCGGTCATGATTAAATGGACCCCCGAGGCTGAGGCAGCATTCCAATTCTTGAAACAAGCCTTATGTAGCCAGCCAGTGTTGTACTCACCCGACTTCTCTAAAGACTTTGTCGTACAAAGTGATGCGTCAGATGTGGGGTTAGGAGCAGTATTGTCCCAGGTCTGGAACGGGGAAGAGCACCCAGTCATTTACCTCAGCAGGAAGTTGAAGTCCCATGAGGTAAATTACGCCACCGTTGAAAAGGAGTGTTTAGCTGTGAAGTGGGCTCTAGATTCCCTTCGGTACTACCTGCTAGGTAGGCACTTTGACATGGTTACGGATCACGCTCCGTTAAAGTGGATGGCTCAAAACAAGGAAACAAATAGAAGAGTGAATAGGTGGTTCCTGGCCCTCCAGGAATTCAACTTCACAGTAAAGCATCGCCCTGGCGTTCAAATGGGGAATGTGGATGCTTTGTCTCGAGTACATGAATGCCTGATTGCTGGTGTTCCAACCCCGAGGTTAAAACAAGAGGGGGGGGGGGTATGTGACAGCAGGAAGGTAAAGTCACCTGGTTGCATCCAGTGGGGTAGATATATTTCGCCCAGATTCAGGCTTTACGCCGACTTATACAACTAGGTGGAGAGTTGTATAAGCCCAGCTGAGGCTAGTGGGCTCATGGATGACTCATACCTCTAGGGAGAGTGTGGGGCGTCGTGCAGACAGGGAGTTGATGAGACCAGCTGAAGCTTGTCAGCTCATTTAGGCCTCTATAAGAACTCCCAGATTCATTAGGTGTTTGCTCATGCCTGGAACCAGACCTGTGTGGACTGTCTAGGGAGAGTGAACCCCTGTGCGGTGAGACAAAGCCTGTGTGGCTATTTGCTTGGACATTTAAAACCAGGGACTTAGGGACTAGGACAGCACTAGGCTGATCCCAGTTGTTAGTTAGGAAACCTGTATGTTTACTCAGAGGTCAAGTTGACCAGGATTTATTTTATTTATGTTTCTTTTGCTTTGCTGTGTTTTGTCACTGTAAATAGAAAATAAACCGCACCTTTTTGATTTTGAAAACCACAACCTCCGTTTGCTGGGCCTGTTTTTGTGTGGGGAGCCCATCCCGGGGGTCACACACACCCGCTGCCGAGCTAACCCCCTCACAATAGACATCAAACTTATTTAAACATTTTTTTGGGGCACATTTTAATCCCAATTGGAGTATGTTTAATTCATATGGGCCTAGATCCATTTTACTCAGATTATATATCCCCGCGTTCAATGGTTTCGCATCCGCTTTTTTGTGTTGTTTCCGTCGGCCTGATCTGCATCCCCTTCTTCTCTTAGAGTGGGTGCCAAATCTTTGTTCAAGTGGTATGGGGGTGCTCCTTTCTCGCCTCCCTTGTGTTTGTTGGGTTGGGGGTTCTTCCTTGGTGTTCCCCCACCCTTCCCCCCTCTCCCTCGATGTCCTAAAAAAGAGGAGGTTGGATACCGGTTAGGGTACTCTTCATAGTATTCACTATCAGCCAAGGCTTGATACCTATTATACATAGGTGGTTCATTCCTTGGATCCGGGTAGTGATACGGGGGAGGGTGTTGGTACCATTGTTGGTAATCCCGTGAGGGATAATAATTATTCTGTGGAGTATTCCCCCTACCTACTCTTGGTGATTGATAATAAAAGTGATTATTTGACCTATTCGGATGTGGGGAAGGATATTGTTGGTATTGATAACCATCCCTTTCTTGTAAATTAGATCTTATTGGTTGCTGATGTTGAATTGGTTGTCCAGTCCTACTTCCTTGTGGACCACCATTTTTTGCAACTGCACCAGCCGCCCTTTCATTTCTAATCACTCCTTCCTTCCCAATAGGTTTTTTATTGTTATTATTGGTAGATTGAGCCTCGGTGGTGATGGGTTCACCGCCCTCTTTAATCACTTCTTCCTTGCCAATGCTAGATACTTGCCATGCGTATATACCATTGGTTTGGAAATCATTTGAGTCACGCAAATATTTTTTGACCTTTTTCTTCTGTATTTCCCTGTCCAATTTTTCCAATTTCTTCTTCATACTATTATTAAAATCTTTTACTTGATTAGTATCCTTTACAGATTCTAATGTAGCCTGTATTGTGTTTATTTTTTGATTCACAATTCCTAGTTTAATATGCTTCCTTCTTAAAACCAGAGCCTGGAGCTCTCTCCCCATTCTATTAAAAAATTCTAGCCATTCATCCATATACTTTTGTTCTGTTAGGCCATCCTGAGGGGAAACTTCCCACCTCAGGCTTCTAAAAATAAGGTTCTCTTTTTCATAGTGTTCAAAGGTAAATATATTCCACCATGTTTTAGTTTGTTTCTCTAAGAGATTCTCTAGAGATTTCAAAGTCCCTGAAACATCTTCCTCACAATCAGTCATTACTTGATTGGTGGAAAAAATACTTTCAGGATTCATCTGCCTATTAGACAGAAAATTAATAGCATCCATGGCTGCAATAGGTTAAATGAGTGAACTGACAATAAAAATAGGTATCAAAATACAACCGCTCCTAATATCTTGTACCACCACTGCGCCAATACAAAAAAAATGTGAAAAAATATATTTAACTAAAGCTGCCACTTAAAATGATAAATATGAAAACAGAATTTAAACCTAAAAACACGCAGGTGAAAATTAGGAGAAAATGTAGCGCTAATAAATGAAAATCACTAAACTAATATAATAACATTCACTAGTGAAACTGTGATAATCAAATTGTACTCCACGTGACATGTGATAAAATTCAAAAACAATAGTCCATAAAGTGAAATAATGTTCCAAAGAAGAAAGAAATATTCCAAAAAGAGATGTGTAGTCTTCTTAATAGAGAATATCTTCCACCCCACCGTGCACGTATCAGCTCCCCTTTGAAAATACACTCACCAGCTGTAAATGCCTCCCACTCTCGTGTTCGGCTCAAAGGCTTGCTAGTTAACCACTAGAAGGTGAACGACCATCAGCTGAAAGCTTGTGTGTCAACACAGGATGTTCCATACATGTAAAAATAAAAAGGTGCTCCAATAGTGTAAAATAGTAACGACCAAATTTATTCAAATACACAACCACACTTCAAATATTACACTCACATGATATGAAAATAAAACCAGCCCTAAATCAATCACAGCAAGCAGTGAGGCTTTAAACCATTTAAACTATTGTTTTGCATTTTTTTACACACTAACAAGCGCAAGCTGTTATGTCTGTGTGTCACCGGGCATCGGCATGTTAGCACTTTGCGGTCATGGGGACACAGGAAATGTGCAGGTGCAGGATTGAAGTTCTGGTGAGAGGCAGGTGGGAAAGCATAAAGGGAAGTTGTGAGGGAATGAGCAGCCAATCCCATGAATAAGTCCTAGTGACGAAACGTCGGGTGCATGGCTGCATTATTATTGACATTATCGTGACACGCTGAGGCTAAGAACGCTACACGGCTGCTGTGACCCGGAGCTCAGGAGGGGGTGAGAGACCTGTACCGAGCGTACACCTTGGGTCCGCCGTGACCGCAAATCACTGCAGTGCCATCTTACACTTTTTTCTGCTTGCTGTGATTGATTTAAGGCTGGTTTTATTTTCATATCATGTGAGTGTAATATTTGAAGTGTGGTTGTGTATTTGAATAAATTTGGACGTTACTATTTTACACTATTGGAGCACCTTTTTATTTTTACATGTATGGAACATCCTGTGTTGACACACAAGCTTTCAGCTGATGGTCGTTCACCTTCTAGTGGTTAACTAGCAAGCCTTTGAGCCGAACACGAGAGTGGGAGGCATTTACAGCTGGTGAGTGTATTTTCAAAGGGGAGCTGATACGTGCACGGTGGGGTGGAAGATATTCTCTATTAAGAAGACTACACATCTCTTTTTGGAATATTTCTTTCTTCTTTGGAACATTATTTCACTTTATGGACTATTGTTTTTGAATTTTATCACATGTCACGTGGAGTACAATTTGATTATCACAGTTTCACTAGTGAATGTTATTATATTAGTTTAGTGATTTTCATTTATTAGCGCTACATTTTCTCCTAATTTTCACCTGCGTGTTTTTAGGTTTAAATTCTGTTTTCATGCTTAGCTATGTTGCAAGAAGAGTTCGGTCCATTAGAAAAAGCGACAGAATTAGTATACCAATTGCAACACACTTTCCAGCAACCGGGAGAGAAATTGTCAGAGTATGTCAGAAGACTGAACAAGATGCTTTGCCAAATCGTGCTGAAGAAGGGAATGGTACCCCAAGCCATAGATGCGGCGAGAATGAAGCAGGTCTTAAGGGGAGCGCTACGCTCGGATCCAGTCTGGCTTCACCTGAAAACCTCTGGAGGAAGTATGTCACTGACTTACCTAGAGCTGGTAAAAATCATCAGAGATGAGGAGGCTCTACAGAAAGATCGGCAAGCGATCAAGACCCACACCTCTTCTATACCTGTAATGGTCAGATCAGCAATGACCCCTAAAAGAGACTCGGAAGTGGATACCCTGAAGTCACAGGTGGCTCAGGTATTGGAGATACTGACCTCTTTAATGACAAAGTCAAGGGCTCAAGACGGAGGGGGACCGAAGGAGGAGTTGTTCCCAGATACCTCAGTGCCAGCTTCCCTTCATTGGTGGGATGCGATCTATTCTAACTGCGGAGGGATTGGCCATATCGCAAAAATATGTGCCAGTCGCAAGAAAAAGAAAGTAAATAATCACAAGCCGGCGGGAAAACTCCAGAGGGCCCCGGTGAATGAGTCAACCGGATGCCCGTCATCTCCAGTGAGCTCCATTGGACCCAAATTGAATGAGGAGCTCAAAAGGAAAGGGGGAAAAACCCCTCCCAAGAAGAACAGTGTCCCTCAGCGGGAGCATACCCCTAAAAAGAGGGGAGAAATCAATGCATACCAAGCCCAAGAGGGACTAAAGTCCAAAGAGAGTTGGAAGAAAGAGAGTCTGAAGGGAGTATGCAAAGATAAAAAGGCAACCCCTTGGAAGCCATATCCAGAGAAGTTGGTAGGCCCATCCCCCATAGTGCCCATTCAAGTGGAGGGAGTTTACACAAGAGCCATCTTGGATACAGGGGCACAGGTGACCCTGTTGTACCGGGACTTTTATGACAAACACTTAGGTCACCTACCCATCAAGAAGATAGAAGAACTAGAAATATGGGGAATGGGGACCCAGAGCTTCCCTTATGATGGCTACCTGCCCATAAAGCTGACCTTTGATCCATCTGTGGCCGGGGAGGCTGAAGTGTTTGACACTCTGGCAGTAGTGTGCCCTCGGCCACCTGGAGCCAACAAGAGTTCCTTAATAGGGACGAACATGGACCTGGTCCGGAGGCTTCTGACCCCTCTTGCACGCAGGAATGACTCGCCCGCCACCAAGATTCACCCCATCTTGAAGACAGCCTACTAGCGGTTAGTCTTGGAGCACAAGGCCCCGGAAGAGGGGGTGGGGAAGGTCTGGAGACTTGGAAAGAGGGGGGTAGTGTTGCAACCCGGCGAAGTAACCTGACTCAGAGCCACTGTGAAGCTTACTTGGGAGCAACCTGGACCCTTTGTCATGTTGGAGCTCGACCCAAGGGAAGAACACCCGGGCTTAGAAGTAATCCCAGAAGTGGTCCCGTTGAGGGCCCTGAAAAAGGCTCACTGTAAAGGTTCCTGTGAGTGTCAGGAATACTACGGGTGGCCCCATGGAGATCCCAGCCAGGATGTTGCTGGGCCAGGTGAGCCCTGCTGCCCCAGTTGTCCTGTCCGATGTGGAGAAGACAGAGGGAGAAGGTAATATTTGGGAGAAGCTCTCCATGGAGAAGCCAAACCTGCCCAGAGCTTGGAAAGAGAGAGCCAAGGCCCAGTTGACCAGGTGGAAAAAGATCTTCTCCCAAGATGAGTTCGATGTGGGGTGTGCAAAGAGTGCCACCCACCATATTCGCCTCCAAGAAGACAAGCCCTTCAGGGAGAGAGTCAGGCGAGTCCCACTAGCAGACCTGGAAGATCTGGGGAGCAATTCGGAGAACTCAAGAGGACCGGTGTGATCCGGGAGTCTAGAAGTCCCTATGTCTCTCCGATAGTAGTAGTCAGAAAGAAGAATGGATCGTTGAGGTTGTGTATAGACTACAGGACCCTCAACAGTAGAACCATCCCTGACCAGTACACCACCCCGAGGATAGAGGATGCCCTACAGAGCTTGTCTGGAGCCAAGTGGTTCAGCGTGATGGACCTCAAGAGTGGATACTATCAGATCCCTATGCATCTGGAAGACAAGGAGAAGACAGCCTTCATAACCCCAGTGGGGTTCTTTGAATTCGACCGAATGCCCCAGGGACTGTCAGGAGCCCCAGCCACCTTCCAACGTCTCATGGAAAAGACTGTAGGAGACATGAACCTTATCGAGGTCCTTGTGTACTTAGACAATGTCATTGTCTTCGGGAGGACCTTGGAAGAACACGAAGAGAGACTGGAGAAGGTTTTGAGAAGACTCAGTGAGGAGGGACTCAAGCTTCCGCCAGAGAAGTGTAGGTTCTACCAATGTTCCGTTAACTATCTGGGGCGGGGCGTGGCCTAGCAGCGGATGTAGAAGGACGTGCGCACCTCCAGCTCCGCCAGCCATCCATGCAATTATCCTTCTCCTACCTGATCCTGGTGCCCAATACCGCCGCAAAACACACCACCAACATCGGTGTGACATCTGGATCCTGGTGTTACCATCCGCAGCGATCGGGAACCATGTCTCGGCGGACAAACACAGGGAAGGCCCAGACTGAAGCGCAGATCCAAGATGGCACCGGCCAGCAGCGTGCAGCGAAGCAACATCACCTAGAGGCTGCACAGAAACGCTTGTTTGGTGCTAAATCCTACAAGGATGATCTGGCTAATTCCCCTGATGGTGTGGACACTTCTGGAGATGCAGTGGAGGCGGATGACACGGTCCCTTTGGAGGATGCGGACGGATCGTCACCCGAGTGGCCCGCAGTGAGTACTCCCACAGCCCCGGCCAGTAGGCCTCAGAGTGCATCCCCAAGCTCAGATTCTGCAGAACCCACGTTGAGAGACATCCTTGCAGCAATAACCTCCTGTAATGTGTCCATCACCGCTCTCTCTGACGATATTAAAGGGGTAAAAGCTGAAATCTCATACGTGCGCCATGACATGCAAAAGTTAAGAGAGAGAACCGCAGCGACTGAGGGCAGATTGAGTACAGTGGAGGATGATTTACCCTCCATGCAAAGAGACCTGACACAAAATTGCCACCTCCTCGACGCGCACGCAGCGCGACACGATGAAATGGAGAATCGCATGAGAAGAAGCAATGTGCGTGCCCTGGGCATCCCTGAACGTGCTGAGGGTAAAAACCCTGTGGACTTTATTGAGCAGTGGCTCATATCCACATTTGGTAGAGACACTTTCTCACCCCTCTTTGCAGTGGAGAGGGCACACAGGGTACCATCCCGCCCTCTGCCCCCCGGTAATCGTCCCCGGGCCTTTCTCTTCAAGCTCCTGAATTATAGAGACAGGGATGCTATCCTGTCCAAAGCCAGGTTGTCGGCTGGAAAAGTGGTGATTGACAACTCCAAAATATCTCTATTTCCTGATTTCTCTGCTGAGCTGCAAAAGAGGAGGGCTACCTTTATTGATGTTAAGAAGAGACTCAGGGACCACAACATACAGTATGCCATGCTATACCCAGCCCGGCTACGAGTAACAGCTCTAGGAGAAGCCCATTTCTTTGACCGTCCGTCCGCGGCCATGCAATGGCTGGACCGGGAGGACAGAGCACTTAGAGATGCCAGACAACAACGTCCTGCCCAGGGAGAATAAAGTGCTATCATCAGGAGGAGACTTTTATAATTTTATTTTTCTAAGCGGAAGATGGAGGATACGGAGATCTCTGTATCATTGTTCACTACATGTTGACTGCAAATGTGAAACACCCCTTACCATCCAGAAACTATTTCTGCGGGAGTTTCCTCTGCAGTCCCCCCCCCCCCCAAGCAAATGTCTGGGGGTTCTTTGCACTTCGGCCCCAGTGGCCGGGAGCCCAGTTGGTTCCAAGTTTATGTTTACTGTTGATGGTTTTGTGTCATTATTTTTTTGACTATGTTGCTCTCTCCCTCTCCTCACCAGACTCTGCTATGTTCACAATTTCTACACGGAGCCCCCAGCTGAATGATCTTAGCCTCTTGTCTAACTGGACAATGCCAGATGGTATAAGGTATCTCAGGCCACGCCACCTTTGGACAACTTATACTGTTTTTCTTTTTGCAGTCAGTTCTACCTCTTATGATTTTCAATATCTTACAGGGGGTCCTGAAGGGACCCTCCGTTGCTTTATGCTATGTTTCTATGTCAGCTAATGTGAAAATAATGTCCTGGAATGTTAGGGGACTGGGTAGCCCTGTAAAGCGATTGGCAGTCCTCAGGCATATCAAAGCAACTGGAGCGGGTATTGTGTGCTTGCAGGAGACGCATTTCCCCTCAGATAGTACCCCCAGCTTTAGTCCCCGGATATATACATCACAATTTCATTCTACTTACTCTGCATATGCCAGGGGAGTGAGCATCCTGATAAGGCAGGATATTCAGTTCCAATGTATACAAAAGCTCATTTACCCGGGGGGAAGATATGTGTTTTTATTAAGCAAGATATCACACGTTTTATGTGTTGTGGCGGGTATATATATCCCACCTCCTTACTCAGCCGAGGTCCTCCGGTGTCTGGCACAGTTTATGGTTCGGTATCCGGATGTTCTGCTGCTGGCAGTGGGAGACTTTAACAATTACATTAATCACAATCTAGACAAAATGCCAGTCCCAGTTAATGTGTCCACTCAAGGAGATGGCTCCACACCCTTTGCCAGACTACTTGTGGAGCTTGGGTTGACGGACGTGTGGCGGGTGAATCACCCTCAAGTCAGACAATATTCCTGCTGCTCAACAGCACACGGGAGTCTGTCTAGAATTGATATGGGATTGGGCAACGCCCCCTTGATACAGTGGGTCATTGACTCGGGCTACGGAGACAGACAGGTATCTGACCATTCCTCCTTCTGGGTTACGATAAAGCTGTCCGCTGCAGCAAAACCTAAGAGTTGGAAACTAAATCCGTTCTGGCTCTCTCTGTTCCCGAGCCCAGATCCAATTAGGGAGAGCTTACAGTGGTTCTTGCAGGAGAACATAGGCTCCGCCAGGCTGGGGGTTGTTTGGGATACGACTAAAGCTTTTCTACGAGGTCAATTTATCACCACTATTAATAAGATAAAGACGGATACAAAGGCCTGGGAAGGAGAGGTGTGTCAAACTCTGAGAGATTCGGAGGAGGCATACGTCTCTAACCGTACTGCAGACACGAAAAGGGTTTGGTTGGGGGCACAGGCAATGTCTACTCAGCTAGCTCTTCAGCTTGCTGAAAACAAAAGGTTTTTCCTGCAGCAATCACACTTTGAGGAAGGGGTGTCCACTGGCCACATGCTAGCCCTATTGGCAAAAACGCAGAGATCGACATCACTGGTCTCAAGTCTTTGTGATGCTCAGGGGGTAGCCCACACCCAATCGTCTATGGTAATGCAAATCTTTAGGTCTTTTTATGCTGATTTATACACCTCAAAAGGTACAGCCCACGGAGGGAGACATATTGGGATTTTTGGGGGATTGTGAGTTGCCTCGCTTGTCTGCTTCGGACGCTGCCATGCTGGACGCCCCTTTATCGGAGGATGAATTGGCCACAGCATTAGAACAGACCCAAAACAATAAGTCTCCGGGGGCAGATGGCATTCCGTCCGAGGTATACAAGCGCTATGCGGCTACACTGCTACCTATACTCGTAAAGGTCTATAATGAAGCCCTTAGAGAGGGTGTACTTCCTGATTCAATGAATGAAGCTGTTAGAATTGTTCTACTGAAACCCGGTAAGGAGGCATCGCAGCCCGACTCTTACAGACCTATCTCGTTGCTTATGACAGACGTCAAACTACTGGCGCGGGTGTTGGCAACGAGATTGTCAAAGGTGGTCCATAAACTGGTCCATGAGGACCAGTCGGGATTCATATCTACCAGATCCACTGCCCAAAATATAAGGCGACTTTTCCTGAACTTACAGTTGCTGGTGGAAAACACGGGCAACAGAGCCATTTTCTCGTTAGACGCAGCTAAGGCCTTCGACAGTGTCGAGTGGCCTTATCTGTGGAAGGTCCTAGAGCGTGCAGGGTTGGGTGCCAAATTCATTAATTGGATTAAACTATTGTATGCTAACCCTTCGGCTAGAGTCAGGGTTAATGGAGACCTTTCTGACCCACTCCCATTGTTCAGGGGGACCAGGCAGGGGTGTCCGCTTTCACCCCTGCTGTTTGCCCTGGCAATGGAACCTCTGGCTGCACGAGTTAGGGGGGACAGTATGATAGTGGGATTCAAGCGGGCCACTGGGACAGATGTTATCTCTCTGTACGCAGACGATACCCTTCTATATCTGGGCGACACACAGGGCTCCTTGTCTACGGTCATGCAACGCATTCAGTCCTTTGGTGCATTATCTGGCTTCTCCATTAATTGGAATAAGTCGCTGCTAATGCCATTAGATCCCCTAACAGCACCCCTCCCAAAATGCGCATCGACGATACAAATAGTGTCCTCCTTTCGCTATTTGGGGGTACAGGTGTCCCCAGACGTTTCCCAGTACATCCTTCTCAATCTTGTCCCCTTGCTTGCCAAATTTCGGACCAAATGCAATGCCTGGTGTAAATTACCTTTATCGGTGGTTGGGAGGGTGAACCTCATAAAAATGGTGTGGGCACCTCAACTATTATACATAACTCATAATTCCCCGGTGTGGATTCCACGCTATTGGTTTGATAAGATTGACATCCAATTTAGAGAACTGATTTGGCGCAAAAAAACGTTGAGGATTAGACTATCTACTCTACAATATAATAAAGATGAGGGGGGACTGGCGGTTCCCCACGCCAGGGCTTATTTTTTAGCAGCCCAATTGCAGCAGCTGGGAGGTTGGGGTTTGGTAAACACGACGGATTCTATCCGCAGACTTCTGGCCCCTCCGACAGACGAGGCCCCGGCGTTGTCTGGCTTGGAGGCTGGTCATGCTCACCTATTAAGTGGGACTCCCACATTGATCCTACTAAAAACACTATGGACCTCTGTTAAAAGGTTACTGGGGATTAAGGGATTCTTATCGCACACCCCTATCTGGCATAATCTCCACTATAGAGAACTGTACAAACTTACAGGATTCAGGCAGTGGGAAGCAGCAGGGATTAGATACTTAGCACAATTATATAATGGCAGAGTCCTAAAATCTTTTTTAGAAATCCAGGCTGAATTTGGTGTGCCTCGCTCTACTTTTTTTAAGTACCTGCAGCTGCGCCATGCACTGCAGGTACAATCTAGGCAGGGACTGCTTAGACTAACAGATCACGCTATTATTCAGGGGATCTTCATGGAAGGAGAAAAGAAGGGGATGATCTCAAGAGGCTACCATATATTGCTTAACGCACTTCAAGATCCATCCAGTCTACCATGCAGGGAGAAATGGGAGGAGGATATAGGGCCTATTGATGAGGAAACGTGGAGGACCTGTCTGACGACAGCTCCTGTGGTATCGGTGTCTCCCTCGCAGAGGCTATCGCACTTATACTTGTTACATAGGGTGTACAGAACCCCAGCCAGGCTACATGACTGGGGACTCAGAGACTCCCCATTGTGTCCCAAGTGCGAGAGGGATCATGGAGACCTCATGCATATGTTTTGGAAATGCCCCAAACTATTCCGATATTGGACGGAGATACTGGAGGTGATTACACAGGTATTCGCCTGTGTGATCCCAAGAATCCCCACTGTATGTCTGCTGGGTACACTGGATGAGGAATTTCTGTCACAACCGGTCTTAACGGCGATTATCCGTTTATTATATATGGCGCGTAAGCTGATAGCTCAGCTTTGGATTACTCCCAGGGTACCCACCAGAAGACAGTGGATTGACCAGGTGAACAAACTTTTAATTAGGGAAAAACTGACATATCAGCATAGGAATGCTCCGCGTAAATTTAACTCAATGTGGCAGGCATGGCTAGATGTACCGGGATTAGCACCCCACCAACTAGTTAAAGACAGATTACTGCAATGCTAAAGGATAGGCCAAACAATGGGGGTTGGTAGCCGCATGGATAGCGTTGGACACTATGGAATAGAGTGAAGAGACGATGGGAGAGGGGCGTCCGTATGGTATGTCCACATCAGTGTACTCCACGGTTACTGTTGTATAAAACCATTGGGGGAGAGGGGGGAGAAGGGAGAGTGTTTATATGAAAGATATGTGCCTTATTACATTTTTCTTTTTTGTTATATGTGTGTTGATTGAAAGTCTGTTTTGTGGATACATACACCAAATCTCTTTTCTACAAACTGGGAGCGATGTCTTGAGTATATGTACTATACGGTATTGATTTGTATGTACTATCTTTGTTTTATTCAAGGGCCTTCCTCTTTGTGGTTCATGTACATTGTGTATGGTATGTTTGGTAACGTTCAATAAAAAACTTTTTTCTTGATTAAAAAAAAAAACTATCTGGGGCACATAGTGTCTGAAGAAGGAGTGGCCACAGACCCCGAGAAGTTGGAGGCAGTTACTTCCTGGCCACGGCCTACCACGGTAACAGAACTCAGATCCTTCCTGGGGTTCTGTTCCTATTATAGAAGGTTCGTGGAGGGGTTTGCCCGAATTGCCAGACCCCTGAATGAGCTACTCAAGACGGAAGGGGAAGAGGATGACTCGGGTCCCAGGAAGCCGGGAGATTCAGTCCAAGACCAGTGGAACCAAAAGTGTGAAGAGGCCTTTCAGATGTTAAAAAAAAGCCTAACCACCGCCCATGTATTGGCCTATGCAGACCCAAAGAGACCTTATGAACTCCACGTAGATGCCAGTCATGACGGTCTGGGAGGAGTGCTCTATCAGGAGCATGAAGGACAACTGCGTCCCGTTGCCAATGTGAGCAGAAGTCTGACCCCCTCTGAAAAGAACTACCCCACTCATAAGTTGGAGTTCCTGGCCCTCAAGTGGGCGGTAGTTGACAAACTTAAAGACTACCTGTATAGGGCAGAACTCACTGTGAAAACCGACAACAACCCCCTTACTTATCTCTTTACCACAGCAAAGCTGGATGCCACAGGACATAGATGGCTGGCTGCACTGTCTGGGTTCAATTTCAGCCTGAAATACAGGCCTGGGGCTGGGAAACGAGACGCAGACGCCCTATCTAGAAGATCTCACGCCCCCACCGGTGATACAGAGGACTGGACCCAAGTGGCACCTGACCGGGTGCGGGCCCTTTGCCAAGGGGCTGAACTTCAAGCCAGAGGAGGCTCAAGGGCAGAAGAGATAGGAGTTACCATGGTAGGAGTTCCCAAGCAATACTGTGGGGTAACCCAGTTGGAAGAAGATAATCTGCCAAAACTGTCAAAGAAGGAGCTGAGATGTGACCAATTGGAAGACCCCATGGGGAGATTGGTCCTGGAGGCCCTGGAGAATCAGGATCCAAGTAGACTCCTGCGCCATCCTTCAAAGGAAGCTCGCCTGTTAAGGAAAGAGTGGGACCGGTTGCAGGTGCATCAGGGAGTGGTCTACCGAAGGGGCCCCTCTGATGACCTGGAAGACAAATGGCAACTGTTTCTTCCCGAGAAACACTGAGAGACCGTCTTGGTTGCCCTGCATGACAATCATGGACATCTAGGGGCTGAAAGAACTTTTCCAACTTGTTAGGAGTCAGTTCTATTGGCCCTGCATGAGGGCTGAAGTAGAAGAGTACTGCCATTCATTTGCACGCTGCATTCAGCGGAAGACTATACCCCATCAAGCTTCCCCAATGGGCAATCTGCAAAGTCAAGGCACGCTGGATTTGGTATGCATTGATTTTCTCTGCCTCGAACCCGATCAGAGTGGACTAGGAAATGTTCTGGTGATTAACGATCATTTCACCCGGTATGCCCAGGCTTTCCCAACCAAAGATCAGAAGGCCTCCACGGTGGCCAAGGTACTTATGGAGAAGTATTTCGTCCATTATGGGCTACCACAGCGACTTCACTCAGACCAAGGGAGGGATTTTGAAAGTCGGCTGATCCGGAAGCTCCTGGATTCCTTAGGGATCAAGAAGACCCGAACCTCTCCTTACCACCCACAAGGGGATGCTCAACCGGAGAGGTTCAACCAAACTCTGCTCAATATACTGGGGACCCTGAGTAGCGAGAAGAAACAGCATTGGAGCAAGCACATAGTGGCTATAGTACATGCTTACAATAGTACCACTAGTGATGCTACAGGCTACCCCCCCTACCGTCTCATGTTCGGAAGAGAAGCAAGGTTACCCGTGGACCTGGCCTTTGGCACCTCCATAGATCATTCCTCAGCCACCTCTCACAAGGGATATGTGGACAGACTTAGACACAGCTTGACGTTGGCTTATGAACAGGCCCAAGCGGCTTCAGACCAAATGGGGGGCCCGCAACAAGAGGAACTTTGACCTGAAGGTTCGGATCCAGGACCTGCAACCTGGAGACCGAGTTCTGCTACGAAACCTGGGAGTCCTGGGAAAACACAAGCTTGCAGACAGATGGAGACCTGAACCCGATGTCATTTGTAAGGAGCTGCCAGGCCTACCTGTCTATAAGTTGAAGCCAGAAGGGAAGGTGGGCCCACTGAAGACCTGGCACCGGAACCACTTACTCCCACTTGCTGAAGCAGTTCGGATACCTCCTGCGAGGGACTCCCCGAGCCCAGACTCCATTCTGGATACCTCTAGGCCAAACACTCGGTCTCAGTCCTTTTAAAATAAAGATGTAGAGACCTCTGAACAAAGTGAAGATGAGAGACATGAACTTGATTAGTTATGGCCTTCCCCAACTCCAGGAACTTCTGCTATAGCTCTTCCCCCTACCAGAGACACTATAGACAGAACACTGAATGCAGAAGCTACTGAGTTCGTTCCATCCAGTCCTTTGTCAGATTACTGGGAAGATGCCTGTGACACATACTCAGAGGAGGACCCAAGGGACTCTATGTACCTCCAGGATCCTGAACCAAGTGTTTCAGAGCCAGCAGAATCCCTCAAGTCTGCTCCAGAAAAGGAGCCTGCAGTGTCCCAGCCAGAAGTCCCAAGAGAGCAAAGAGCTAGAAGAGTTATAAGGCCTCCTAAGAAGCTGACTTACTCACAAATGGGGAAGAGTTCAGAAGAAACAGTGGTCACTGCAAGGAGGAGTACAGAGCATCCAGTTCCCTCCACTGTTCATTTGGTGGAGGGCAACCCCAACTCGTCCTCTGGCACAGTTAGGAAGGCCACTCATGATAGTGTGACCTGTGGGCAAGGGAATTCAACCCCTCAGTTTTGGTGGGAGTTCCCTTTGCCGACATCGTACACAACATTGTCTAGAATTGTACGTAGTGTATGTTAAAAGTTATCTTTGGGGACCAAAGAGTTCAAGTGGGGGGAGTGTGTAGCGGGGTCTCCTTTAAGACTCCCAGGACTGCATTTTCCAGAGTCCCGTTTGGCACCCAGGGTGCAATGTTGCCACCGCAGAGACTTGTGGGAGGGAGATAAAAGGAGGAGGCGTGGAGAGCTCGGTCTCTTTTGGACACCGCGCGGCTGCTGACTGGTCTTCCTGTGCGGATCTGCTGGAGTGCAGGCCCTGAAGCCTGGGGCCTTGCGCAACTTCCGAAGAGCCTTCCACCCCACTGCATATCCTGGGTGGCATCTGACTTTGTTTGCTGCGGACATCAGTTGGATCGGGGACCCAATCGTTGCAGACGCTGTGTGCGGAGACACAGCAGATGGAAGTCCCGGACTGGGATCGCGTCCGGAGTGGTGAGCGAGCACCTGCTCAATTCAATAGGCTGTACTGTGTTTAGGCCTATAGACTGCCTTGACCCACCGATCATTTGTTTGCTGTTCCGCTGGAGACCGGTAGCAGGATAGAGTTAAAGGGTCTCCAGCATAGTGTTCCTTGTGATTACCTTCTTTGTGGATTACAATATTGTTCCTGAACGTGCACCACCATTTCAAGTTTGCATGCGAAAAAATTCTAATGCAAAAGACTGCGTTTAATTCTGTGTCAGGCCTGACCAGGGAGGGGAGATAGAATATTGTTTAGTGCGCCACAGGGTGCGTAGATACTAATAGCTGCGCGTGGTGGATTACCACGCCGTGCTATTAGTGTATGCTATATCTATTGCTGCAGGGCTCTGTAAGCAAGTTACCTGTTATGTTTTAACCTGTGCCCTTTTAAACTAAAGTAAAACCGTTATACTTTGCCACTTGTTATCACTGTGTTATCATTGCACATAGTGCTTATATCTCCAGAGAAGTTGGGGGGTGTGTGTATAATCAGGTATAGATTGTAATAGATGCCATCCCTAGACTAACTGTGCCATAGGAGACTAGACAAGATTGCCGGGGGTTGGTGGAGCTGTACTCAGGGCCCGAAATCAAACCAGCGGCTCTCTTAACTGGGGGGAGCGCTACATATATATATATATATATATATATATATATATATATACACATATATATATATATATATATATATATATATATATATATATATATATATTGGGGGGGTGGGGTAACAATTTTTGTTTATTTTCTAATAAAATAATTGTTAAAAACTGTTGAGCTTTTTCTTTATTTTCAATACTATGTATGTAAGCAAGGTCTTGTTTAAGAGGTATTGAAATATTTTCTCTACACAGCATACTGTTATAGCATACAATAGTATGCTGTGACTCATTCTGTTCCGATCATACAGTGATAAAGACTACACCTCTGAGTATTGTATCATTGTTCTCTTTTTCGTAATATTTCTTGTCTTGCTGAAGTAAACAATAAGGGCTCATGCCCACGGACGTTTTTACAGCTGTGTTTTTTACAGCTTAAAAACGCCTGTCCATGTTATTGTATTTTTTTTTTTTTGGAAAAAAGAAAAAAAAAAAAAAAAAAAAGACGTTTTTTGACGCTTGCGTTTTTTTCTGCCTAATTCTGACGCTGAGGAACGCACTGGTCCTGGTTTTTTTTTACAGCTTAGAAACGTCTATGCTATTTGCAGCTCAAAAACGTCTAGGTGGGCATGAAGCTATAGACTAACATGGACAGGCGTTTTTAAGCTGTAAAAAACGCTCAAAAACGCAGCTGTAAAAACGTCCATGGGCATGAGGCCTAAAAATGTAACTTTAAAAAAACAAAAAAAAACAAACAGTCTCAGTGTTTTTTTACTTTGACACTTTTTTGGTGAATGGGTAGGGTACCCCATACTCATTCACATAGGGGGGGGCAGGTCCTGGGGGCCTACTTGTTAAAGGGGATTTCCAGATTCCGATAAGCCCCCTTTCCACAGACCCCCACAACCCAGGGTTGCGAGGATGAGGCCCTGGTCCTCATCAACATGGGGACAAGGTTCACTCACCCCCTATGTTCAGGGGATGTGGCCTGGTATGGTTTAGGAGAGGGGCACTTGCCCCCCCTTTTCTGGCCTGCCAGGCTGCATGCTCAGATAAGAATCTGTTATGGATTTTGGGGGGGGAACCCCCAAGCCTTTTTTTTGGCCATAGGGTTCCCCTTAAAAGCCATACTAGACCCGAAGGGCCAGCAATTTTTTTAAATAATTTATTTATATATATATATATATATATATATATATATATATATACACACACACACACACACACAGCTGTCAGGGGGAAGCTCATTGTGTGATTTTACCATAAAGTTAGTTCCAGTTTGCATCTAAGCTAGTGTTGCCTAGTTTTGGGTGTTCAGCTATAATAACTGGTTCCTGGGTCCAGACTGGAGGAAGCTGTATCTTGACAGAGGCACCCAAGCTGGGTGCTGGATGGTTCTGTCACAGGAGGTCACACAGGTTCGGGAAGGGCTGACCCGTGTTAGAAAGGTGGGGTTACCCATGATTGGGAGGGTGGGGTGAGCCATGTTTGGGATGGTGGAGAGGTGGGGTGAACCATGTTTGGGATGGTGGAGAGGTGGGGTGAACCATGTTTGGGAAGGCTGGAGGATGGCATGACTGCTGAAGGGCTTTGTTCTCAGGTGACTATCATAAATTTGCTAGTATGCATTGCATACTACCACATTATGACATTGCCTTGCATTAAATTTTATTTTATTTTTAAATCACCTGTGGTTTACAATCGCTTTATAATTTTGCAATTAGCAAAATCAACAAAGTATAACATAGGTACATGCGAAATTACCACAATAAAGCAGAAGAATTGTGGGCATAAGATATTGAAGATGAAAGAGCAGCTTGCAACCCAAATAGAGCCTAATACCACAGGTAAGAAAAGGGGTGTCAGACTACTCCCTCATACCTCCCAACTTTCTGAGATGGGAATGAGGGACACCCATTAGTAAGGCCCCTTTCACACTGGGGCGGTTTGCAGGCGCTATTTTGCTAAAAATTGCGCCTGCAAACCGAGCCTAAACAGCGGCTCCTTTCTCTCCAATGTGAAAGCCCCGAGGGCTTTCACACTGGAGCAGTGCACTAACAGGACTTACAAAAAAGTCCTGCTAGCCGCATATTTGGAGCGGTGAGAGGAGCGGTGTGTTTACCGCTCCTCCACCGCTCCTTCCCGTTGAAATGAATGGGATACCGCGGTAATACCGCCCACAAACCGCGGCTGTAGCCGCGGTTTGCGGGTGGTATTACCCTTTTTCGGCCGCTAGCAGGGGTTAAAACCGCACCGCTAGCGGCCGAATACCTCTGCAATTCCGACGGTATAGCGCCGCTAAAAATAGTGGTGCTATACCGCTAACCGCCCCCACCGCCCCAGTGTGAAACCGGCCTAAAAGTATGTAGGCATAGGACACACACCCTACCACGCCCCTCTTAAATTTCAAAGATTATTTGCACACTATAACATAATGGACTCTAAAAGAAAGAGTTCCTGGAATGTAGGCAGAAAAAATGAAAACCGTGTAAAAAAATAAAACATTTTTAAAGTGCCCCATTACACATGAAAGGCAAACAAGCGCATCGGTGCTACACGGACACAAAAAGCGATCGTCCCACATATGTGAGGTATCACCGCGAACGGTCATGGGCAGTTCTTAGACCGTATCTGTAAATCTCAAGTGGTAACCGGTAAAGCAGGGGTAAGCAACCTCGGCACTCCAGCTGTTGTGAAACTACAAATCCCATCATGCCTCCGATTGTCAGTTTCACCACAGCTGGAGGGCCGAGGTTGCCTTTAACCACTTGACAACTGGGCACTAAATCCCCTTCGTGCCCGGACCAATTTTCAGCTTTCAGTGCTCTCACACTTTGAATGACAATTACTCAGTCATGTAATACTGTAACCTAATGATTTTTTTGTCCTTTTTTTCATACAAATAGAGCTTTCTTTTGGTGGTATTTGATCACCTCTGGGTTTTTTATTATTTGCTCTATAAATGAAAAAATACGGAAAATTTTGAAAAAAAAACGCTTTTTTTAGTTTATGTGATAAAATTTTGCAAATTATTAATTTTTCTTTATAAAATTTGGCCACAATTTATACTGCTACATATCTTTGGTAAAAATAACCCAAATTAGTGGATATTATTTGGTCTTTGTGAAAGTTATAGAGTCTACAAGCTGTGGTGCGGATCATAAACAATTGATCACACCTAATGTACTGGTGGCCTATCTCATTTCTTACGACCCGAACAAGCCAGCAAAGCACAAATACCCCCCAAATGACCCCTTTTTTTAAATTAGACATTCCAAGGTATTTAGTAAGATGCATCGTGAGGTTTTTGATGTTGTAATTTTTTCCCACAATTCTTTGCAAAATGAAGATTTTTTTTTATTTTTTTATTTTTTTCCACAAAATTGTCATTATAATAGGTTATTTCTCTCACATGGCATGTGTATACCACAAATGACGCCCCAAAATACATTCTGCTACTCCTCTTGAGTATGGCAATACCAAATGTGTGAGACTTTTATACAGCCTGCCCACATAGAGAGGCCCAATATTGAAATGGCACCTTCAGGCATTTTAGGAGCATAAATTCACACATCTCATTTCTCAACCACCTATTACACTTTTGAAGGCCCTGGAACACCAGGACAATGGAAACGCCCACAAAGTGACCCTATTTTGGAAAGCTAACACCCCAACGTATAATCTATGAGGCATAATGAGTCTTTTGAACGGTTCATTTTTTTCCTGAAGTTTTTGGAAATTGCGGGAAAAAAATGAAAACGCAATTTTTTTACGCAAAGTTGTCCATTTATAAGATATTGCCAACACATAGCATGAATGACACCTCAAAATACATTCTGCTACTCCTCCTGAGTATAGCGATACCAAATGTGTGAGACTTTTATACAGCCTGCCCACATACAGAGGCCCAATATTGAAATGGCACCTTCAGGCATTCTAGGAGCATAAATTACACATCTCATTTCTCAACCACCTATTACAATTTTGAAGGCCCTGGAGCACCAGGACAATGGAAACGCCCACAAAGTGACCCCATTTTGGAAAGCTAACACCCCAACGTATAATCTATGAGGCATAATGAGTCTTTTGAACGGTTCATTTTTTTCCTGAAGTTTTTGGAAAATGCGGGAAAAAAATTAAAACGCAATTTTTTTACGCAAAGTTGTCCATTTATAAGATATTGCCAACACATAGCATGTACATAGCAAAAATGACACCCCAAAATACATTCTGCTACTCCTCCTGAGTATGGCGATACCAAATGTGTGAGACTTTTATACAACCTGGCCACATACAGAGGCCCAACATGCAAGGTACACCATCAGGTGTTCTAGGGACACATAGCATGAACATACCAAGAATTACACCCCAAAATACATTCTGCTGAGCAAATGGTAAACAAAAGATTACCTGTGGTTTTAGTAGCGCAGTTTTCCACAGGAGGATAGCACTGGTCCAGGCAAGAGGCAGGGACTTGGTCAGCAAAAGCGGTGTGGTCAGTTCATCCGACAGGCAGAGGCATGATGGCATAGGTCCTACAGGCAGTTGGCAGAAGTAGGACCTCGTTCAGGACTGAATGGGGACAGGGGTAGAGGCTTCTCCCACCCAAATCTCTTTGAAGCCTCCGAGTCTCCAGACCCTAATCTGGGAATGAGAAAAACAAAAACAATTGTTTTCTTCATCCAGAAAAACAATTCTGGAGCCCCTCACATATGTGAGACCCCTGTGTTATGAATCCCACTAGTCCACTGACAGGGTACAAGATCAGTCCAAGAGGCAGGCAAAAAGCATGGTCAAACAGTCCAGGGTCAGTTCCAGATCAGGCAGAGGTATGTACAGAATCGGTAGGCAGAAGCGTGGTCAAATAACAGTCCAGGGTCAGTTCCAGATCAGGCAGAGGTATAAACAGAATCGTTAGGCAGAAGCGTGGTCAAATAACAGTCCAGGGTCAGTTCCAGATCAGGCAGAGGTATAAACAGAATCGTTAGGCAGAAACGTGGTCAAATAACAGTCCAGGGTCAGTTACAGAGAAAGCAGAGGTATAAACAGAATCGTTAGGCAGAAACGTGGTCAAATAACAGTCCAGGGTCAGTTACAGAGAAAGCAGAGGCATAAGGGGTGTGAACATAAATGGCAGGAAGTGAACTAATAATTTATTTTGGTATGGTAATGGCGGAAGCAGTTGCCTATGCAGAGGCCTGGTTCTGAAGGACATTGGGCACAATGATAAATGGTGTCTCTTCTCTCTCCTCTTTTGGAGCACACCCGGCATTTTTTCTGGCGTTTTTGGCCTGTTGGTCTGGGAGGGATTTTATCTGGGAAGTGGCGCTCGGAGAGTTGGCTAACGACATCGGATCTAATGTTTACTGGTGGGCTGTTCGGGTATAAAAGGGCAGTGGTGATTTCCTCCTGGAAGAAAAGGAAGGATTTGGGTCTTCTAGTGGATTTTCGATATATTACATATGAGTTGTACATGGCCAAATTGAACAAATAAATTGAAACTTTCTTATACCACTGGTATGATCTTCTTGTGGAAAGGTAGGGTTCGAGCATCTGGTCGTTGACACCCCCCATGAACTTATTGTAATCGTAGATGCATTTGGGTTTTTGGATCCGGCCATTCCTCCTGGTGACTTCAACAAATTCATTGTTGTGGATGGAAGAAAGCAAGTACACGTCTCTTCTGTCCCTCCACTTCACAGCCAAAATCTCCTCATTACGCAAACTCGCCGTCTCCCCTCTTCTCAATTTTTTGGTGACCAGGCTTTGAGGAAAGCCCTTCCGGTTCGTCCGTACGGTGCCGCATGCTGGAGTCTTCATTCTGTGCAAATTTCGGAACAGGGGCAAACTGGTATAAAAATTGTCCTTATACAAGTGGTATCCTTTCTCTAGGAGTGGGTTTATGAGTTCCCAAACTACTTTCCCACTGGTTCCAATGTAGATTGGGCAATTAGGGGGGTTCAGTTCGGTGTCCTTCCCTTCATATATGATGAAGCCATACACATACCCAGTTTCTCTGTCGCACAATTTATACAGCTTCACCCCATAGCGGGCCCTTTTGCTGGGTATAAATTGTTTTATGCCCAGCCTGCCAGAAAATTTGATAAGGGACTCATCTATGCATATGTGTTGGTCTGGGGTAAACAACTGGGGGAAGGTTTCAGAAAAATAATTTAGTAGCGGCCGAATTTTATAAAGTTTATCAAAATTTGGGTCATTTCGGGGAGGGCACTGGGTATTATCATTGAAGTGTAGGAATCTCATAATCATTAGATATCTGGACCTGGGCATTACTGAGGAAAAGATGGGCATGTGATATATGAGGCGGGATGACCAATATGAACGTAATTGATTTTTTCCATTTAGTCCTATGCAGAATGTGAGGCCCAAAAAAATCCTAAACTCCTCCACTGTAAGGGCTTTCCACACGTAGGGACGGGCATAAGAGGACGTTGGGTTGCTGGTTATAAACTGTTGGGCATATAAGTTGCACTGGGCCACAATTGTTGCCAGCATGTCGTTAGTAAAAATTAAATTAAAAAAATCTATTGGGGAAAAGTTTTCTGTATCCACCTGGACTCCTAGCTGGGCAGTGAAAGGGGGAATGTTGGCTTCTCCTGAATTTGGAGGAAGCCACAAGGGGTACTGAAGGGAATAGGGAAGGCTGGCATGGGACCTAACCCTTTGGGGCTGAGGTGACACCCCACTGGTACGTGGCCTTGCTTCTCGAGGTACTGCGGTGCTGGTGGATGGCACTGCGGTGCTGGTGAATGGCACTGCCTCCTCAGCAGAACGCCTTCGTCTGGCGGGCGGGCCCTCCTCCTCTTCTTCTTCTTCCTCCTCCTCCTCCGACGTCTCCGTCTCCTCCGTCACTGATCCACTGCTTATGACAGGCTCGTAGTCCACGTCAGACTCATCTGAATATGCGGAGGAATCCGAATCGGAGCGCTCCCCGTTGCTCCCGTCGGCCGCAAGAATTTCATACGCCTCCTCGGCTGAGAATACTCTTTTAGCCATTTGATGAGATGGCACTGACAGGTGGCAGATGGTACTGGTGGCACAGATGGCACTGGCAGGTGGCACAGATGGCACTGGCAGGTGGCACTGGCAGGTGGCACAGATGGCACTGACTGGTGGCACTGGTGGCATATGGGACTGGTGGCACAGATGGCACTGACAGGTGGCACAGGTGGCACAGATGGCACTGACTGGTGGCACTGGTGGCAGATGGGACTGGTGGCAGATGGCGGTGGCAGATGGCACTGGCAGGTGGCACTGGCAGCAGGTGGCACTGGCAGCAGGTGGCACTGGCAGGTGGAAGATGGCCCTGGCAGGTGGCACTGGCAGCAGATGGCACTGGCAGGGACTGTGGGCACTGTTTTTTACTTGTGTGTGTGTGTATTTTATCACTCACTATGACAAGCTGCAGCACAGATCTCTCTCTCTCCTCACACGCTGTCTCTGTGTGAGGAGAGAAAGCCGGCAATGAGAGATGATCTCATATGTTTACATTTGAGATCATCTCTCATTGGATAGTGAGATCGAGTGCTGAATGGCCTCTGTGATTGGCCATTCAGCACGATCTGTGATTGGCTGTGTCCAAGGGACACGGCCAACACAGATTTTCCCCGATGCGCGCTCACGGGGGCGCGCGGGGGGGGGAGGAAGAGGAGGACGTCCATGGACGTCCAGTCAGCACTTCGGCGCCGCAATGCAGACGTCTTTTGAGCATTGCCCGGGCACGAAGTGGTTAAAGCATGGGTCGACAACCTATAGCCCGCCACCGTTAAACGTCCGGCCCATCAGTGCCCGTGATTAATTCACATGCACCGGGCTCGAGGACATTTTCGCTGGTCTCCTCTTCATTGGACAGCGGCCAGTATCACAGGGCTGGATATGGGCAGGAACTGTGGAAGTTAACGCTTCACATTAAACATAGGTGATTGGTTGCCGGGCCATCCTAGCAACAATCACCAGTCTTAATGTGTAATGTTAACTTCAGTAGTTTCCGCCACCCCATCCAGCCCTGTGATGCCACTCAATCTCTGCTCTACACCTGTGTAAGGTAGGAGAGTTCTACCTACACAGTGTGTGTTTGTGTGGGGTGCAGGGGACAGAGGGCACCCATTACCCCTAGCGACAGAGACCCACTTCTCTCCTAAGGGCAGGGACCCCATTTTCCCTAGGGACAGGAACCCCATCTCCAGACCATGCTGACTGGCAAGGCTAGCATCAGCCACCCTTGGGTGCCAGCATGGGGGAGGGGGCAATAAAATCCAAATCCCCAGCCACATGCTCCCTCAGGGTGAACTGGCTTTGTATTAGTGAAGCACCTAAATATGTACCGTTATTACTAGTGTGAGGGGGTTAGCTCGGCAGCGGGTGTGTGTGACCCCCGGGATGGGCTCCCCACACAAAACAGGCCCAGCAAACGGAGGTTGTGGTTTTCAAAATCAAAAAGGTGCGGTTTATTTTCTATTTACAGTGACAAAACACAGCAAAGCAAAAGAAACATAACCAAAATAAATCCTGGTCAAGTTGACCTCTGACTAAACATACAGGTTTCCTAACTAACAACTGGGATCAGCCTAGTGCTGTCCTAGTCCCTAAGTCCCTGGTTTTAAATGTCCAAGCAAATAGCCACACAGGCTTTGTCTCACCGCACAGGGGTTCACTCTCCCTAGACAGTCCACACAGGTCTGGTTCCAGGCATGAGCTAACATCTAATGAAGCTGGGAGTTCTTATAGAGGCCTAAATGAGCTGACAAGCTTCAGCTGGTCTCATCAACTCCCTGTCTGCACGACGCCCAGCCCTCTCCCTAGAGGTATGAGTCATCCATGAGCCCACTAGCCTTATACAACTCTCCACCTAGTTGTATAAGTCGGCGTAAAGCCTGAATCTGGGCGAAATATATCTACCCCCCTGGATGCAACCAGGTGACTTTACCTTCCTGCTGTCACATACCCCCCCCTCTTGTTTTAACCTCGGGGTTGGAACACCAGCAATCAGGCATTCATGTACTCGAGACAAAGCATCCACATTCCCCATTTGAACGCCAGGGCGATGCTTTACTGTGAAGTTGAATTCCTGGAGGGCCAGGAACCACCTATTCACTCTTCTATTTGTTTCCTTGTTTTGAGCCATCCACTTTAACGGAGTGTGATCCGTAACCATGTCAAAGTGCCTACCTAGCAGGTAGTACCGAAGGGAATCTAGAGCCCACTTCACCGCTAAACACTCCTTTTCAACGGTGGCGTAATTTACCTCATGGGACTTCAACTTCCTGCTGAGGTAAATGACTGGGTGCTCTTCCCCGTTCCAGACCTGGGACAATACTGCTCCTAACCCCACATCTGACGCATCACTTTGTACGACAAAGTCTTTAGAGAAGTCGGGTGAGTACAACACTGGCTGGCTACATAAGGCTTGTTTCAAGAATTGGAATGCTGCCTCAGCCTCGGGGGTCCATTTAATCATGACCGACCCTTTCCCTTTCGTCAGGTTGGTTAGGGGCACAGCCTTAGAAGCAAAGTGGGGAATGAATCGCCGATAATACCCAGCGATTCCCAGAAAGGCTCGTACCTGCTTCTTGCTGTTGGGACGTGGCCAACTCTGGATGGCCTCGACTTTGTTGAGTTGGGGTTTTATTACTCCCCTCCCAATGGTGTACCCAAGATATTTGGCCTCCTCCTGCCCAATGGTACACTTCTTGGGGTTAGCCGTAAACCCCGCTTCCCGAACAGAGTCCAGGACTGCTTGCACTTTTGGCAGATGTGAGGCCCAATCTGTGCTATGGACAATTACGTCATCCAGGTAAGCCGCAGCATACTTCCGATGGGGCCTCAGCATCTGGTCCATTTTCCGCTGGAATGTGGCCGGCGCATTCTGTAACCCGAACGGCATTCTTTTATATTGGAACGCCCCGTCTGGGGTTACAAATGCGGTTTTCTCTTTGGCCGACTTGGCCAGGGGGATTTGCCAATACCCTTTTGTGAGGTCAAGAGTCGTCATGTATCGGGCTGTTCCCAGCCGGTCGATCAACTCATCTATACGTGGCATGGGGTAGGTGTCAAATTTTGTAACTTTGTTCAACTGACGAAAATCGTTACAAAATCGCCAGCTCCCATCCGGTTTAGGCACCAACACGATGGGACTAGACCAATCACTTTGGGACTCCTCTATCACCCCTAAGTTCAGCATTTTCTGTACTTCCTCCCGTATTGCCTCCCGTCGAGCCTCTGGGATCCGATAGGGTTTTAACTTCACCCTTTCACCGGGCGGGGTAATGATGTCATGCTCTACCCCAGATGTTTGTCCCGGCAGCTCAGAGAATACCTCCTTGTTGCGAAGCACAAACTCCTTAACCTCCTGTTGTTGGGGTTGTGACAAGGTGGCTGCTATTCCAACCTCAGGAATCACGCAACCAGTTTGAGCTGGTGACCAAGTGTCTGCGACTAGGGACTCTCTATCCCTCCAGGCTTTCAACAGATTAACGTGATAGATCTGTTCGGGCTTTCGCCTTCCTGGTTGTCTGACCTTATAATTCACTTCGCTCACTTTTTCCATTATCTCGTAGGGGCCTTGCCATTTGGCAAGGAATTTACTTTCAACCGTAGGGACAAGTACCAATATCCTATCCCCCGGGGAAAAGGTACGGGTCTTGGCTCCACGGTTGTACACTCTCTGCTGTGCCAACTGCGCTTGGGCCAAATGTTCCTTCACGATGGGCATTACCTGTGCAATTCGATCTTGCATCAGGGCGACATGCTCAAATCACACTCCTGTGGGGAGAACTCTCACTTTCCCAAGTTTCCTTGGCAATATCCAACAGCCCTCTTGGGTGTCTCCCATACAGTAACTCAAAGGGGGAGAATCCCGTAGAGGATTGGGGCACCTCCCTAATAGCAAACATCAAATAAGGAAGTAAACAGTCCCAATCCTTTCCATCTCTATCCACCACTTTCTTCAACATTTGTTTTAGGGTTTTGTTGAATCTTTCAACCAGCCCATCGGTTTGGGGGTGATACACAGACGTACGCAATTGCGTCACTTTGAACAATTTACACAGCTCTTTCATAACCCGGGACATAAAGGGTGTACCTTGGTCCGTAAGCAGTTCTTTACAAATACCCACCCGGCTAAAAACAAGAGATAGCTCTTTGGCTATGGTTTTGGCCGAGGTATTTCGGAGAGGGATCGCTTCTGGATAACGGGTGGCATAGTCCATTATAACTAATATGTACTGGTGCCCCCTAGCGGACTTGATTATAGGACCTACCAAATCCATGGCGATCCTCTCAAACGGGACCTCAATGATGGGTAGAGGGACCAGCGGGCTACGGAAATGTGGCATCGGGGCCAACCTCTGACACACAGGGCAGGAGGAACAATAATTTTCTACGTCCTTCATCACCCCCGGCCAATAGAATCTCTGTAATACCCTCTCTCGGGTTTTCTCTGTCCCCAGATGACCTCCAAGAATGTGCCCATGGGCCAACTCCAACACCAACTTCCTGTAAGGTTTGGGCACCACAAGCTGCTCAACGGTTTCTTCTGCCCTTTTTGCCACCCGATACAGTAGGTCCTTCTCTACGCTGAAGTATGGGTAAGTGCAGGTATTATCTGGGTTCACTAACTCGCCATCTATTTTCACTACGTTTTCCCGTGCCTTTATTAGGGCGGGGTCTTTCAACTGTTCTGTGGCAAAGTTTTCCCTGTGAACCTCAAGATCAGAAAACTCCACAGACGGTAGGTTTTCGTCTGAGGAGGTGGGCTCCTCTCCAGTTTCTTGAGTCTCCCCTGCCAATACTGATAAGGGAAATTCCGGAGAGTCCTCACCACTCTCAGGGGAGTTCTGGCTATCACATTCCTGGTACATAGGGGCACCAGTGAGGGGCTCAGGATCATCCCACAGTTCCCAGAACTTCGGAAAATCCCTTCCCACAATGGCGTCATGCGGTAACTGAGATACTAAGCCCACTGGATGAGAGAGGGTACCTTTGGGGGTCTCGAAACACACTGTAGTCACTGGATACTCTCGGGTGTCCCCATGCACACAAATAACAGCTACCTTGCTATTCCCAGAGACCTCTGTTTTAACTAACTCAGCCTTTATCAGGGTCACAAGGCTACCTGAATCCAGCAATACCACAACATTTCTACCATTAACACACATTTTGCATAAATGTTTCTCAGTTCCTCGAATGGCAGTGCATGCGACTGTCGCACACAGCGACTGACGTCTGCCCGTCAGAAAGTCACACTGCATGGGTTCCTCCACAACCGGGCAATTGGCTGCAATATGTCCCGCTTGCCGGCAGCGGTAGCAAACGATCCTTCTTGCCGTCTCTTGAGCCGCTGATTTCCCAGGCTGTTCTCGCCAAACTTGGGGTAGAGCTCCCACCCTCTCACTCTCTCCACCCTCACCCCTTGGAATCCTCTTATCCGCCCCTGGGGATGGTCTGGTCTTAGGGTGGAAAGTCTGAGTGTCTCTGGAAGAGGCCGTCAGGTTCTCTGTAGCCAAGTATTTCTCCACACGATCCACAAGACCATCGGCCGTCTCTGGGTCTCCATGGCTTACCCACTTTTGGATGGCAGTAGGAAGAGCTCTCAAAAACCGATCCATTACAACACGTTCCACAATCTTTGGTGCGGACAAAGTCTCTGGCTGTAGCCACTTTCTGCTCAGGTGAATGAGATCATACATTTGAGACCTGGGGGGTTTTCCAAGCTGGAAAGTCCAGTTATGCACACGCTGAGCCCGGACAGCCTGGGTGACACCCAGCCTTGCCAATATTTCAGCTTTTAGCATCACATAGTCTTTTGCTTGGTTAGGCTCTAGGTCATAGTAAGCTTTCTGCGATTCACCAGTTAACAGAGGAGCCACCAGTCCAGCCCACTGCTCCTCAGGCCACTTTTCTCTTTCAGCGGTCCTTTCAAATGTGGTCAAAAATACCTCTGGATCATCCTCTCCAGTCATTTTTGTCAATAAACGACTCACCCCAAAGGACGCGGTATTAGTGGGACGGCTTTCCTCACTGGTCTGCGGACGTTGCTGCATTACTGCTTCCATCTGTTGTTGTAGTCTCTGCTCTTGCTTCTGCAACAGGTCTATGAAGCGGGCCTCAGATTGCTGCTGGGCTCGTTGCTGAGCCTCCAGACTCTGTTGCAAAGTTGCGTTTGTCTGCTGCTGGGCTGCAAGGCTCTGTTGATGAGCTTGCTGCTGGGCTGCGAAGTTCTGTTGTTGAGCTGCAAGGCTCTGTTGATGAGCTGCAAGGCTCTTTTGCAAACCTGCATTTGTCTGCTGTTGATTGGCATTTGCTAGAGCCAGCTGCTTCAGTATCTCCTCCATGCTGGCTTAAAAAAAAACTGCCACTGGTTCTCCACCAACTGTGAGGGGGTTAGCTCGGCAGCGGGTGTGTGTGACCCCCGGGATGGGCTCCCCACACAAAACAGGCCCAGCAAACGGAGGTTGTGGTTTTCAAAATCAAAAAGGTGCGGTTTATTTTCTATTTACAGTGACAAAACACAGCAAAGCAAAAGAAACATAACCAAAATAAATCCTGGTCAAGTTGACCTCTGACTAAACATACAGGTTTCCTAACTAACAACTGGGATCAGCCTAGTGCTGTCCTAGTCCCTAAGTCCCTGGTTTTAAATGTCCAAGCAAATAGCCACACAGGCTTTGTCTCACCGCACAGGGGTTCACTCTCCCTAGACAGTCCACACAGGTCTGGTTCCAGGCATGAGCTAACATCTAATGAAGCTGGGAGTTCTTATAGAGGCCTAAATGAGCTGACAAGCTTCAGCTGGTCTCATCAACTCCCTGTCTGCACGACGCCCAGCCCTCTCCCTAGAGGTATGAGTCATCCATGAGCCCACTAGCCTTATACAACTCTCCACCTAGTTGTATAAGTCGGCGTAAAGCCTGAATCTGGGCGAAATATATCTACCCCCCTGGATGCAACCAGGTGACTTTACCTTCCTGCTGTCACACTAGGTTAGGATGATCATCATCTTCATTAACAGGTAGACAAGGCCCTCCATGCATTCACATTCATTAAATCCAGCCCTTAAGTAGAAAAAGGTTGCTGACCCCTGCTGTAAAGGCTTAGAAAAGCGTCGCCTATGCATAGTAAAATTTAAGGCTTTGGTGACCGTTGCACAGGCGTACACAATTTTAAAGTTTCACATGTTTGGCATCCACTATTCGGGGTAGCATCATTTTATATCTTCGAAGGGAAAAAAAAGTGATTATGTATTGCGTTTTTTGGCATTAAATATTTAAAAAAAGTGACATCTCACCTTAGAGACAGAGGACAGAAATTCCCCAGTCCCTTTCTCAGCTGCACTGAAAATGAATGGACAGGAGACAGCAGCTCCTCTCCATTGATAGACATTGTAAACACCAATTATAATGCTCAGTTATGAATGGACAGTAATCATGTATATACACATTGTTCAGAAAAGGAAGGAGCCGGTAAGTTACAGATTTACCAGCTCCTTCCCCTGCTGACAGATCCAGGACAGGGGGGGGGGACCGGGTGACAAAAGTAAATTTCAAGGATAGCAACAGCCTTTGTAGCAGATTTCGCAGACACTTAGTGGGACTTTAAATGAAACGTATGTGAATAGGTCTCCATCCCTGATCAGTAGAAACAAAAAATGAATGGAACCTTATATGAGGTATGTGCAGCAACAGAAAAGCAGTTAGTGTAGAAACACAATGTTTATTGCTTAGTAATAATAACATAACATATTAGAAAAATACATTCATGGGTTTGTGTTCATATTGGCAATATATACCAAACATTGTATGTAGAACTGGCAACAAGTTGATACATTGTATAATAAATATATGACCGCTGCATCAAGATAATACATTGTAGGAGAAATATTTAACAGCCATCCTGGATGACATGGACCACCTCAGGAACAGAGTATAAAGATAAAATCTGTATATATAAAAACAGGTTGAACCATCTAATTTAGAAGAAATGCATCAAATAAGCCCTACACGTTTTGTGGATTTATTCCACTCTTCAGGGGCAAATGCAGTAAATATCTGTGAAAAAACAAATAAAAAAAAATAGAAAAAAAAAAAATGGAATATATTAGTGTATAAAACAGTCTAGCAAGGGTGCCTGACTAAAAAGAAGAATAGGAACCAAAGGGATGAGATTGCTCCTCCACCTTGGGTACTAAAGGCTCGTACATACGATTGGACCTCCAACCAACTTTTCCATGGATTTTGGTCCGAAGGGCGTTGGCCGTGAACTTGTTCTGCATACACACAGCACAACATTTTCAGCCAACATTCACCAAACCACGTGGTTTTTCAGTTCTTTACCACCACCCTTTGTGCAACTTCTACTATTGTTGGCTGATGTTTAACATTGGTTCTGAGCATGCGTGTTTGTACATCGGATTTTAGTTGGACCAACTTGCGTACACACGAGTGGATAAACCGACATAACAGATTTATTGCCCAACAGTTGGTGAGCATGAACAGCCAACTTTTGTTGTCGTTGATGCAGCCAACAATTGTCTGATGGAGTATACACACGGTTGGATTATCCGACACAACACGTCCATCAGAAAATTATGGCCATAAAGTTGGATAGTGTGTATGAGGCTTTACATAGGAGCTAAATATGAAATGCTGAGATTGCAACAAAAGTGCCACTCAAGGCGTCTGTCACGGGAGTTGAGATACTGGGACCCAAGGATTGGAACAGGAGCATAAATCGAACCACCACAGAGGGAATGTCCAGAGGTGATGTGTATGGGTTCAATACTATCATTTAAAAATTGAGTGAATTACATAAAGCTACACTATACAAAATCGTGAACGAGAGTGAATGGAACCCTCAACCAAGGACAAGTTAGAGATACAGGTGAAAGAAAAGTAAGAGGGAGGCAGAGCCACATGGTAAAAAAAAACACAAAACAGATATAGTTAATAATAGAGAAACCCTGTGGGTAGGTGAGGATGTGTGCTCAGAGACTAAAATAGAGTCAGGGATATACGATCTCCAGTGATTACCTTTAAAAAGAAGCCATAATCTAGATGGGTGTGCACAGTGTGTGTGCTGCCAGAAGGAATGGCTAGAAAATAAGTGAGAGTCTTATATACTCCAAGCCCAGCCCAGGGTCCCGCTCAGCATCATGCTGGCTTGACGAGCAGAGGGGAGGAGGAGAAGTCCCCACCCAAACGGATGCAGCTGTAGAGAGGGGCTGCAATCACCATCTCCCCATAGTCAGCCAGAGTGGAAAACATGCCAGCATCAAGACACCTGTCCAGGATCATGGGCATGGCGTGTGGGCACGGCACCAATGCAAAACAAGGCACACCGGCCCAGTCCCCCACACCAACAAAGTTGGGTAGGAGGGTAAGCCATTAGCTCCCGGACAACAGAAGCTGCCCAGCTGATGCAAATCACCTGGAACTTCATCAACTAACTACACAGCAAATAAACCCATTGGGCATGTAATCAAATCTACATGTAGATGGAATAAACTCCATATATAAACCAGTGGCGGCCCACTAATTAGGGGTGCCTGGGCGCTGCCCCCTCTCTCCTCACCACCCCTTATATGTAGTGGATAGATTCATGCATAGCATGAATCTATCCGCGGCCGCCCCTTATTCATGTGTCTGGCCCCTTTCGGGCACCGGGTGCATTAATTACAGCGGCCAGGTTTTTTTTTTTTAAGCACCTGATTAGAGCCAGAGCCTCTAATAGGCTTCAAAATAGGGTGGGCTTGGGTCGCAGAGGATGTGTCCGGATCCCACCCAGGTGTGTGTGGCAACAGTGAATAAATATTCACTGTTGCAACACTGATCCTTCTCCCGGCCAATCGAAAAGCAGGTTTAAAACCCGTTTTCTGATTGGCCAAAACATCAGGCGATCCTACTGGACGCCTAGCGCCAGGAGCAGCAGAGAGGAGATGCACAGCAGAAGCAGCTCCAGGAGAGGACACCGGAGCAGCTTTCCCCAAACCCACCACGCTTAAGGACAGGGCTGGAAGATGACCGCATCAGCTCCGACCGCTGCTCTTACCGCCCGCATCCAGGGTAAGGACAGTGGGTGGTGGGGGGTGTTAGTGACGTGGGGTAGGGGCAGTTGTGCTAGTGGCGCTCCACCGGCAGCCTGGGGAGGTAGTTTGCCGCCCCCCCCCCAAAAAAAACATACGCCGCCGCTGATATAAACTGTATTTAAGCAAGTACCTCATCCCGTGACAGACACCTTGAGTGGCACTTTTGTTGCAATATCACCACTTCATATTTCGCTCATATGTAAGTACCCAAGGTGGAGGAGCAATCTCCTCCCTTTAGTTACTATTCTTCTTTTTAGTCAGGCACCCTTGCTAGACTGTTTTGCAGTGGTCATATATTTACTTTACAAATGTAATAATTTGTTGTTGTTGCCAGTTCTACATACAATGTTTGTTATATGTTGTGAATATGGACACAAACCCATGAATGTATTTTTCTAATCTGTTATTACTAAGCAATAAATATTGCGTCTCTACACTGACTGCTTTCCTGTTGCCCGACATACCTCATATCATGTTCCATTCATTTATTTTTTTGTTTGTTCTGAAGAAATATCTGTTTCACCATGACCTTTTCAAAGGGTCTGGTTCATTATAAATCACCTGCTGCACTCCCACTGTTCCAATGAGCAAAGCTGCCTTGTCTATCATTTTAGGCCTTTTTCACACAGGGCGTATGCATCCATGCCCCGTGTAAGGGCTGTTCTTACCTGCACAGGGGCTGGATTTGCTCTCGGCCCCAAGGCCAGGTTGCGCAATGCACCCCCCCCCCCCCCCACAAATCAGCGGAGAATGGCAACCGGATAGCAGAGGAGGCATGGTTAGTTCAAATTTTTTTTTTTTTTTCATTTTTTACTTTTTATTACTTTTTTTAATAATTGTATAATTTTATTATTTTCCTTATTCTTTATTTTTTAATTACTTTTTTATTTTATAAAAAAAATTTTTAATCATTTTTTTTTCACTTAACTTTATTGCGATCACACAGGGGAAAACGATTCCCTGTGTGATAACAATTGGAGGTGACAGGTTCTCTTTATTGACCCTGTCACCTCCAAAACAGGAGTCCTAGCACTGTGCTAGAACTCCTGTCACAGCTGAGATGGTAAGAGCACAGCTCTCCCCTCTCACTGTGTACATCGGGGGGGATGGACAGGAGACAGACTCGGCAGCTGGGGGGGAGGACGGAGTCCCAAAAACAGAGCCAGCAGAGAGAGGGATGGGGGGGGGGGAGAGAAGGGTGGACGGACAGCAGCACACATTTTACAAGTGATTTTGGCGACATCGCCGCAATCACTTAACAAGCGAGCGGATTCCCCCACACATTTAGTCCTGCTAGAAAGCAACTTACCGCCCTTAACTGTATGTTCCGGCCGTCGGGCGACTCCATGCCGCTGCCGCCCTGAGGCGTCCTGCTGCCCCGAGGCCTGGCCTTGTGGGAAATCCAGGCCTGCCTGCACGGGGATACACGGGTTGTCACATACCTGGTGCAAGTGTGACAAAATGAGAAAAGCCTCTTACACCTCTGACTCGGAGCCACTGATAGAGCAGACAGGTGGTGCAGGAGTGGCACAAATGCCTATTGGTCATGCTAGCAGCAGGGCTGGACGAACTATCTGGATCAAGCAGGAAAAGACCATCAGTGGACCTCAGCAGAGCCGAAATGCAAGATGGACACCAGTGAGTAGGAGGTAAGAGCAGGCTGGCACAGGTAACAGCAGACAGGCACAGAAAGACGGTGAGCTGACACCAGTGGAATGTAGGCAGAGGCTCGCAGCAGGCAGTCCTCCTCCCCACAACCCTGGGCAGTGGTTGTCGGGGTCTGTGGACAGGGGGCTTATCAGAATCTGGAAGGCCCCCTTTAACAAGGGAGCACCCAGATCCCGCCCCCCATATGAAGGAGCATGGGGTACATTGAATCCCTACTCATTCACCAAAAGTGTCAAAAATAAATAAAAACTGTTTTTGACCATTCCTTTATTAAAAATAAAAAAACTATTTTCCCCCGATGTAGATCCATTATCAATCATGATGGCTGCCGCATCGATGTACCTGGAAAAAAAAACCTCCGCCTGCCTGCTCAACCGTCTGACAGTTATTAATTAGGTAAGGGGCGGAGCCAACCAGCAACTTCATGCAACATCACCAACTAGCATCCCAAACTGCTTCTCAACAACCAGCTATTCACTGCGCCCTCAGTGACCAATGGTCAGGTTCTTTGCTTCTGCCAATCCGGGCTTAGAATGCACTGTGTGGCTGCAAACTTTCTTGGAAAAAAAAAAAATACCCCATAGCCGACAAAGCAAAAATGTGTAAAAAAATGGCCTGGGAAATTCCAATCCCTACCAGGCCCTTTGGGTATGGTATGAATTTTAAGGAACTCCACATCAAAATTTAAAAACCAAAATGGCATGGAGTCTTCCACCCCAAAATCCATACCCCTAGGTCTGGCATGAATTTTGAAGGAAACCCCCCACGCCAAAATGTAAAAAGAAAAAAAATCCATCCAGGTCCGTATCCAAGGAGCCTTGGGAGGCCGAAAATGGTCTTCGGAGGCCTAAAACACACTCTTGGCGCTGGGAGGCGAAAAAGGCACTGCCAGCCCTGCAAGGCTGAAAATGGTCCTTTGAGGCCAAAATTGCACTTCATTTCTGCTGTCAGAATATTCAAGGAGTGATTCCCCATCCACATTCAGTGCGTGAGTTGGGAAAGAGTTTTTTTTCTTCATTCAACCTTCAGGCTGAAAAAAAAAAAGGAAACTTGTGGGCTTGCTTTATTCTGTTTGAATTCGATAAAGACCAGACCTTTTTCTGACATTTGTGGTTAATAAAAATGTGTATTTTTTTGCTAGAAAATCAGGTAGAACAGCCAAAAAATTTTTGAACAGAAACCGTAGAGCAGTGATGGCGAACCTTGGAACCCCAGATGTTTTGGAACTACATTTCCCATGATGCTCATGCCCTCTGCAGTGTAGTTATACATTATGGGAAATGAAGTTCCAAAACATCTGGGGTGCCACGAAGCTTTGAATGACAATTGCGCGGTCGTGCGACGTGGCTCCCAAACAAAATTGACGTCCTTTTTTCCCCCCACAAATATAGCCTTCTTTTGGTGGTATTTGATCATTTCTGCGGTTTTTATTTTTTGCGCTATAAACAAAAATAGAGCGACAATTTTGAAAAAAAACACAATATTCTTTACTTTTTGCTATAATAAATATCCCAATTTTTTTTTTTTTTCTCAGTTTAGGCCGATACGTATTCTTCTACATATTTTAGTTAAAAAAAAAAAAAAAAAAAACCCAAAAAGTGTATAGTGATTGGTTTGCCCAAAAGTTATAGCGCCTACAAAATAGGGAATAGAATTATGATTTTTTTTTTTTTTTTTTTTTTTTACTAGTAATGGCGGCGATCTGCGATTTTTATTGTGACTGCGACATTATGGTGGACACATCGGACACTTTTGACACATTTTTGGGACCATTCACATTTATACAGCGAACAGTGCTATAAATATGCACCGATTACTGTATAAATGTGGCTGGCAGGGAAGGGGTTAAGACTAGGGGGCAAGGAAGGGGTTAAATGTGTTCCCTGCTAGGTGATTGTTACTGTGGGGGGAGGAGATTGACTGGGGGAGGAGACCGATCTGTGTCTGACCGATCTGTGTCCCTATGTACAAGGGACACAGCATCGGCCTCCTCTCCCTGACAGGACGTGGATCTCTGTGTTTACACACAGAGATCCACGTCCCTGGCTCTGTGACAGCCGATCGCGGGTACCTGGCGGACATCGCGGCCGCCAGGCACGCGCATCAGCACCCGCGTGACAGCGGGCACAGCTTTTCCCCGATGCACGCCCGCGGCAGCGCGCATCGCGGAAGTAAACAGGAGGCCGTCCATGGACGTCCTCCAGGCAATTGAGCGCCGCAATGCAGGCGTCTTTTGCCAATGGCCCGGGCGCGAAGTGGTTAAGATGTTATGCTGAGTAAATAGATACCAAACATGTCATGCTTTAACCGCTTGCCGACCAGCTCACACCAATATACGTCGGCAGAATGGCAAGGCTGGGCAAAACGTATGCGTACGTTGTTCCCTTTAAGAGCTGCTGGAGGCAGGGGAGAGGAGACACATCGTTTGTGCCTACCAAGTAGGAACAATATATGTCTCCTCCCCTAGTCAGTCCTATCCCCCCCATACAGTTAGAACACATCCAGACAACACACATTTAACCCCTTGATCTCCCCCGTTAGTTTTAACCCCTTCCCTGCCAGTGACATTTACACAGTAATCAGTGCATATTTATAGCTCTGATCACTGTATAAATGTCAATAGTCCCACCATTACTAGTAAATAAATAAAAATAAAGGAAAGGAAAAACGTACCGCTCAAAAGCTTAAGAATTCACCAAATGGCTGCTCCCGCCCGGTCACTCACACAGGTGCTGGCTCTGCACTGATGCATGGGAAGAAAAAGAAACCCTGGACTGCCGCACTCTGTATAGACAGTTATTTATTCCAAAATATCAGGTAAAAAAATCCAAATTCAAAATAAATCCATGAATCCAAAACAACAAATGCAGGTAGTATGCATGCAGGGAAGGATGGCTAATAAATAAAAATGGCATTCATCTTTTTCAGTTTGCAGACTCTCAAACTTTTGCGCAAACCAATCAATACACTTATTGCGATTTTTTTTTACCAAAAATATGTAGAATATTAGGGTTGTCCCGATACCACTTTTTTAAGACCGAGTACAAGTACCGGTACCTTTTTTCCAAGTACTCGTCGATACCGATTACTGATACTTTTTTTTCAATGTCAGGTGACAGTTTGAAAGATGGGGACTGCTAGGTGTCACTGACAGGTGGCTGGCACTGATAGGTGCTGATGGGCACTAATAGGTGGATGGCACTGATAGGTGGCACCAGGGGAGGGCTGGCGGCCTTAGGCCTGGGGGGCAAGTCCAGTCAAGTGGCCCATTGAACCGCCGGATCAGCTCACCATCAATGGTCCACCTGGTTTTTCAATGCAGCCTCACCAGAGCAACCAACACCAGTGCCCATCAATGCAGCCTGATCACTGGGGCAGGTTACATGGGGTGTATGGGGGGGAGATGGGGGGTCAGCTAGGGGTGTCAGGGTCTCTCACCTCAGCGATCTCAGCTCAGCAGGTCCTTGCACGCCACGGTTTCCTGGGGGGGGGGAGTAATGCTCCTGATCCTGGGGTCAAGTTGCAGCCAGCGCCCAGCCCTGCGTCCCGACTCCCTGGCATGCCCTGCCTCTGCCTACCTCCAAGAATCCGGTCCCAGGGAGTTGCAGTTTCCTCTGCGCTGCTGTGTTTTCCACCCACCAGAAGCTTGAGTGCGGACTACAACTCCCGGAATGCAACAGCTAGTGGTCGGCCGCCTTGGCCATGCCCCCGGCCCGACTTCCTAGACCAGAATAAAAAAGAAATTGGTAGCGGGCAGCGGCTGACAGACATTTTGAACATAAGTTAGGGCGGCCTGGGAGGCAATTGCCACCCTGGCCCAGCACTCCCCTGGGTGGCACTTATGGGCACTGGTAGGTGGCACTTGTGGGCACTGATAGGTGGCACTGATAGGTGGCACTTGTGGGCACTGATTGATGGCACTGATAGGTGGCTGGCACTAAAATGCTGCGAAAAATTACACAGCTTTTAAAAAAAAATAAAAACTGCTGCAACGCCCATCTTGGTACACCTTGCACTCGGCTGCAGTAAGCAGCAGCAGACATCTTGTTACACCCAGCCCATATATCTCGGGCTGGGTGTAACAAAATGTCTGCTTCTGCTTACTGCAGCCGAGTGCAAGGTGGACCAAGATGGGCGTGGGGACGTTGAGCCGCTGACGGCGACTGAATGTGACAGCACCGGTCACCGATCCTGAGGCGGCTGCGTCCTGCACCCCTGCCAGCTTACCAAGTTCAACTGCAGGTGAGGGACTTGCTCTCTGCCCGCCGACTCCGTACACCGACTGTGCCCGCCCTCTCCAGCCAAACTCTGCCCACACTTTCCTTCACAGACTCTGCCCGCCCCATCTCCAGCCAAACTCCGCCTGCACTCTCCGTCCACAGACTGTGCCCGCCCTCTTCAGCCAGACTCCTCCCGTCCTCTCCAGCCACTCTACAGTAAAAAAAAAAAAAGTATCGGGTGAAGCATTTATTTTTAGCCACGTATGATTCCATATTATAAAGAATGGTAGAAAACAGTTCTTGAAGTCATCAAAAATGGGCGTGTCTTGATGCACATTACAGAAAATCAGGCAAATTGATGAAGAAGACATCTTTGGGTTGATTGCAGTTCACCTCGGCCTTGTTGGCAAACCAACACTGCTAGTCCAAGTTGGGCAAACTCGATGAAATGAAGGCAGGAACTAAAAAGAGGAGAGGTATAGGGGTTAGAGGGGAGACATTTGTAAGCCATCCTTAAAGCATGATTCCACTTTTGCAGCCAAATTGGGACACACATCTATAACATTAGTATGATTTAAAAATAAAAAAATTGCCGGTCACCTTTTGAAGTGCATTTCATTTGCTTTAACTGCTTAAAGCGGTGTTCCAGCCGCAATTTATTTTATTTTTTAAAGTCAGCAGCTACAAACACTGTAGCTGCTGACTTTTAATAAGGACACTTACCTGTCCTAGGCGCCCGCGATGTCGGCCCCCCGAGGCCGATCCCTCGATCGTGGCAGGTCCCGACGCCGCCATCCTCACTAAGGGAAAATGACAGTGGAGCCTTGCGGCTTCACTGCCCGTTTCCTACTGCGCATGCGCGAGTCGTGTGTCGCTTTATGAATGGGATACACACAGTTCCCAGAAGACAGCGCGCCCCATTCCCCAGAAGACAACGCGAGGAGGACAAGAATGAAGACCAGCAGCGGACTGGGAAGAGGCAGATTAGAAAGATCTGCCTAGCAACCGCCATTTCTGGTAAACATTTTTTATTTTTTTGGAGCATTTTTATGTCTTTTTTTTAGGGTGGGCCGCTTTAAGGACCAGGCCTATTTTTCATACTTGGTGTTTACAAGTTAACTTTTCTTTTGCTAGAAAATTACTTGGAACCCCCAAATATTTTATATTTTTTTCAAACACCCTAAATAAAATGGCGGTCATTGCAATACTTGATGTCACACCGTATTCGCAGCAGTCTTACAAGCAAAATTTTCTTGGGAAAAAAACACTTTTATTAAGAAAATAAAACAGCCCTCTATTCCCCCTCCCCCTTCTCCTCCTTCTCTGCCCCCTCCCCCTTCCCCCTCCCTTGCCTTTCCTCTCTTCTCCTTCCCCCTCCCCCTCCCTCCTCCTCTTTCTCCCCTTTTCCCCCTTCCTCTATTTTTCCCTCCCCTCCCCCCCTGGATACCTTCCTTTTCCTCCTCTGTCCCCTTGAATTTTGCTCTACCCACTGTCTCCATCTCTGGAGCTGTGTGCTGCCCCCTTGACGGATCCGGGATACGCCATCTGAAGGTGCTGGCGTCTGTCCCCCATGTGTACTCAGGTAGCTCCCCTGGCCCATGCGCCAGGGGTCTACTATGGCGGCCTGCTTCCTTATCGATCTTAGGGAGGGCCAGAGGAGTGGAGTTCGGGGTCCGCAGTTGGAATCATGCTAAGGCTGCTGTTGGGGGCTCCCCCTTGGGGGGAGCCCCCTCCTAGGCCATTTGATCTTGCGGTCCCCACTCTTCTGGTCGAGTCTCCCCCCTTCCTGAGCAGGAGGGGGGCGCCATAGCCTAGCTTTTGGTACCGGTGTGTGCATCTTCCCCTTGGCCCCCTTTTTTTGGTTGTTCGCCATTTATATGTTTTCTTTCTGGGCCTTTTGGTTATAACTACTTGTGTTTTGTTTTTTTTGTACTAAAATGTTCAAATGTTCATTTCATAGAGCCATGTGATGGGTTATTGTGCTACTGTTGTGTCCTGGTTGGGGTTTGGCCTGGGGGGTGGGCTGCGCCGGGGCTTGGACATCCCATGTTGGATGGCGGGGCCGGCGTTGCCGGGCTGCTGGGCCATCCTCATCAGGCCACTTTGTCTTGAGAACCATCCGGCTCTCTAACTTCTGAGGTGGGTCGGGTTAGGGAGCCTCCGACCCCTGTTGTGTTCAACCACTTTCCCCACATAGGGTCGCACCCGTCAAGTGACTCCTGCTCTAGGGTTACTGGGGTGCACTGAGACTAGGGGTGCAACGGATCAAAAAACTCACGGATCGGATCTAACCTCAGATCAGAGCCACGGATCGGATCATTTTCGGATCGGCAAAAAAAAAAATGTTACACCCACCGGGTTTTTCAATTTCACAGTTATTTTCAACACAAAACGGAGCTTATAAGCTTAAATACAGTATTTGTAAATCCAACAGACTCTTTACATGTTAAATTTTAAAAGCAGCAGCAAACCTGCTGACCTTACATGGTTGCTAATGTGACAGAACACCTCTGATTTCCACATTTAACTAAATGTTAAATGTGAAAATCTGAGGTGTTCCGTCACATTAGCAAGCATGTATAATTTGCTGCTGCTTTTAAAATTTAAAATGTAAACAGTCCCTTGGATTTCCAAATAATGTATTTAAGCTTATAAGCATATAAAATACCTGAAATCTAAAACTCTGTTGGATGTAACAAGATGTCCGCTTGGCCCCTTCACAGTAATGAGAGTGAGGAGTGTGGGGTAGAGCAAGATGGCGGCGGCAAAACGTCACTACAGCGGCCGCCGCCGGGTGTACAAACATGGCCGCCGCTCCGGAGCTAGGCCGAAGCCGCGGCCTTTCCTATGGCCGAGGCTCCGGAGCGCTCCACGGAGCGTGTGGTGATCCGATCCGAACAGGGTGACCCGTTCGGATCACGGATCACCACCGATCCGTTGCACCCCTGACTGAGACTAGGTCTCCCTTACGCTTGAGGCGTATTAGGTTTATTTTTCTCTCCACTTCCTCTCTCTACTGGGCTTTCCCTCCTAACCTCCCCCCTCCCCCTTTTTTTTTTTTTTAGGCGTTTGCCTCCTCTAGTCGCAATCGTGCCCTCGGGTAAAACAGAGCCGGTTCGTCTCGTTTCTATGAATGTGAACACCCCTGAGAAATGCTCCATGGTGCTAACCAATCTAAAACATATGAAGGCCCATGTGTGCTTCCTGCAGGAGACATTTCCGTGCTGATAAGCTACCAAGACTTCATGACCGCTTTTTCCCGACAGTGTACCACGGTTGCTCCTCTGATTCTAAGTCAAAAGGGGTGAGTATCTTGATTCGGGGTAACGCCCCATGGCAGCTGGAGGATCAGTGGGGGGATGCGGAGGGGAGAGCTTTATTTCTGAAGGGGACGCTTGGGAGGTCCCTGGTGACTGGTCAATTTATACCTCCCCAATGCCAACCAGATTGCCTTCCTGGAGCCAATTATGACCAAATTGGTTGACTTTGCCAAAGGGATGGTGATTATGGGTGGAGACGTGAACTTTGTCATGGACCCGATCCTGGACTCATCTAGGGGTGTTTCCCAAGTCTCTTACGCCTCACTTAAGCGCCTTAAGAAGAACTTTCATGCTCTCCACTTGGTGGATGTATGGCGTATTCTTCAGCCAAGCCACAAAGATTTCACGTTCTATTCGCACCCCAACGACTCTTACACCAGAATTGATATGTTCATGATGCCTCAGGCGATTCTGTCCAGGGTCTTCTCGGCCTCGATTGGTTCTATTACCTTCTCAGACCATGCCCCAGTCTTTATAGACATCGATTTGCTTCGTCCCGCAGAGAAACAATGGTCGTGGAAGCTTAACGACTCATTGATTCAGATGCCCGAGGTGGTGGAGGAGGTCTCTAGAGAACTGAGACAATACTTTGCCACGAATGTAGACTCGGAGGTGGCCCCCACAATGGTATGGGAAGCCCATAAAAGTTAAATTCGTGGCCTCTTGATCAGAATGGGATCACGCATCAAGGAGAGAGCGAAACAAATTGTGGACATTTTAGATAAAATCAGGGTCTTAGAAACGGCTCATAAACAATCCCTGGCTTCCCAGATCCTTCTTGAGCTGACAGCCCTGCGAAACCAGCTGCGCTCCTTGGCCCTGTTTAGAGCCAAAGCGGTGATCTCGAAATGCCACCGTTCTTTTTACGAGCACAGCAACAAATGTGGTTGGATGCTGGCGAGGGCTTGGAGAGCTCAGAGGGCTCGTACCTTCATTCCTGAATTGATAAGTGACTCTCACAACAGAGTTCACACCACGGAAGGTATCGCGGAAATGTTCCGGGAGTATTATACTACTTTGTATAATCTCCCTCGTCCAACATCTGAGGAGGGAATATCAACAGAGGAGGAAGATCGGGGACTATTTGAGGAGGTCTGGTCTCCCCCGGATCTCGGAGGAGGACCTGACCAATCTGGAAAGGCCTCTTTCAGTGGAGGAGGTGACTTTAGCGATGTTGCGCATGTATTTAGGGAAGGCGCCGGGTCCGGGCGGATATTCCCTTCTCTATTACAGGACTTTTGGAGAAGTACTGCTTCCGCATTTTCTCTATGCGTATAATGCTACAGGGGAGGGGACGCCCCTCCCGGCGGACGCTTTGAGAGCACACATTGCCGTGATCCCGAAGGAGGGAAAGGATCCACTACGTTGCCAAAACTATAGACTGATCTCGCTGCTCAATGTGGATCTCAAGATATTCACGAAAACGCTTTCCATGCGTATGATCGACTTAATGCCACAACTAATCCACTCCGACCAGGTCGGTTTTGTTCCTACTAGAGAGGCGCGTGACAACACGACTAAGGCAATCAACATGATCCACGCTGCAAGGACGTGTAAAACCCCTATGCTGCTCCTCTCGACGGATGCCGAAAAGGCGTTCGACAGGGTGAGCTGGCCTTTCCTGTTTGAAACTCTCCGCTGTATTGGCCTGCAGGAACGCATGATGAATTGGTTGCTGGCGATCTATTCCTGCCCATCGGCCCAGGTCAAGGTGAATGGCCACCTTTCTTCACCATTTCAGAAAGCGAATGGGACGAAACGCTCACGCTTGAACCTTTCCTGCGTATCATCAGAGACAACCCGGACATTACGGGACCCCACCTGGATGCCACCCTGTCCCCGAAGATTGTGGCTTTCGCAGACAATCTGCTCTTATTTCTGACCAACCCCCTTGTGTCCACTCCGAACTTGCTCAAGGAACTGAAGCTGTACAAGGAGGTGTCAATGTTTCGCATTAACTACCAGAAATCGGAGGCACTTGGGGTCGCCTTACCTCCTCCCTTAACAGATTTGCTCCGGGTTGATTTTCCTTTCAAATGGGCCATGTCCCATATCAAATATCTGGGTATCTTGTTACCCAGCAAGGCAGAAGAGATTTTCCCCCTCAACTTTCCTCCCCTTTTGGTGGCCATAAAAAAAGGCCTGCAAGAGTGGCAGCATGGCCTGTTTTCCTGGTTTGGCCGCTGCAGCATTGTGAAGATGAATATCTTACCTAGACTGTTATACCACTTTCAGGCACTACCCATACAGGTGCCGGCGTCTTTCCTGAGAGCGGTAAACAGAACGCTAATTTGCTTTGTGTGGGCTCAGAAGCCCCCGCGGTTGGCGCAGAAAATTCTCCGGCTGCCAAAGTTGAGGGGTGGGGTAGCCCTACCAGACGTTACTCTATCACACGGCATGTCATTTAATGCGTATTTTGGATTGGTGCCGTCACGGCCCTCTGAAACAGTAGGTGCAGATTGAACGATCCTTGACTGGGGCCCACTTGGACTTGTTGCCCTGGTGCCAGCCTCCCTTGCCAAAAGGAGATTTCTGACCACCCCACGGTAGGGGTGACAATAAGGACAGCTTGGAAGGCTTTCCGCGATCACTCGATCGTGCCGCTCCCGTCTGTTGTGGAATTTTAGGCTGCTGTTTGCAGAGCACACAGCCTATAATTCCTGTGCTATCTAAGCACACACTTGAGATTCATCTTTTTGAAGTAATGCTATCGTTAAGTTTAGTTTGCTAAAATCCACTCACCGTTCATTCCATCATTCATCCAAGGAAACCACCAACACAGGTCTTCTTATCAGGCCATTCCAGCAAAGACTAATAAACGTAGGATGGCTAAAGTTATCGCTGATAGAAATCCTTATTCTGCGCCATTCCATAGAATATCGCATATTCAGATTATACTATTATTGAATGGGGGAGGGAGGCTATCTGCAGACGCGCGCTACGAATTCCAACCAATGTTGATCAGACACAGCCGAGACAAGAGCGCGCATTTGCCCATAACCAATGATGTCATTGCAGAGCGAGCATATCCCCTCCTTAACGATCGTCCATGCTAATGCACAGAGGGCCCCCGTTGGCGGACATATCCGCACCCTGCAAACATCACACTCCAACCTCCAAAACGTTTTCCCCTATCAGACGGGATTCAACCAGCCTCAGACTACCCCAATCAGCTCTTTTAGAGCGGGTTGCGGAAGTACTAACACTGGGTGACACTATGACAATACATATTAAATACATCTCCATAAAAATCTCCACAACACGTCCCCGCTCACCCCAATAGTAGGCAACCCGGCTTTCAGTCCGGGTCTCAACGCCCCTAGCTTCCTGGCATTGAAACTGGTTGAAAGGTCTCAAGTGCGACACTTCCTCACAAACGACCAATGGCGTACCTGACGACAAATCCTAGAGGACCCTGCCCTGACTGGGCTCTCATTTGGGCAAAAAGTCCAGCTGTCCCACTACATCCACACTTTGCCTTCTCCGAATGCCTATGGGCGGCAGCTGACATCTTTTGAGTTGCTATGCCTGGACCTGTCCCAGTTGAGACATGCAATATCCCTGATATACCAAATCCTAGTTTCTCCACCTCCGGACTTTAGGCCGCCTTATGTTAAAGTGGGAGTGTGAGCTGGGCCTACAACTTACGGGGAAACAAGTGGACCGAATCATTCTCTTCGCTCAAAAAACTTCTATCAGTGCAAGGCACCAGGAGATGGAATATATAAACTTTTGTCCCGTTGGTACTACACTCCGGAAAAGATACACAAGATGTTCCCTCAGAGCACGGATATGTGCCGGAGGTGCGGGGAGGAGGTTGGTACGCTCCTCCACGTCTTTTGGTCATGCCGCATCTTACAATCATTTTGGTCTGAGGTACACCGCATCGTCCAAAAGTTTACAGACAGGGAGTTGCCGTTGTCTCCTGAGCTCTTCCTTCTGCCCCACCACAAAATCCCAACTAAGGGCTATAGAAAGTCCATATTGCCGCTTCTGATCAATGCGGCAAAGGGATGCATCCTTCTGAATTGGAAGCAGACTCAGCCTCAGTCGGTGGCAGGTTGGTTGAACAAAGTGAAGGATATCTTAGGGCAGGACATTGTTTGTCGTGTGTCATCCATAACCGACATAGGCTTGTAGAACCTTCCTACCAAATGCCAGATCCTGAGGTGACAGCAACTCCACCCTGTAGTGTCTCAGGAAGGTGCTCTGGCTTGTCCATGTAGCTGCTCTGCATATTTGCTCCACCGATGCTCCGGCCCTTTCTGCCCAAGAGGTTGCCAGAGACCTAGTGGAATGTGCTTTAAGGTCATTCGGGGTAGCCCTACCAGCCTTACCATAGGCTAATTAATAGTCTGCTTGATCCATCTTGCTATGGATGCTTTAGATGCTTGCTGACCCTTCTGGCCAGAAAAATGTATAAATGGCTCGACCTTCTAAACTCTTTATCTAAATAAGCCAACAGACAACGTCAGGCATCCAAACAATGAAAGGAACTTTCTCTCGTTCTGAGGATTGGTGCAAAATGAGGGAAGAACAATCTCTTGAGTTCTGTGGAACTTTGAGGCTACCTTAGGGAGATACAGGGGGCCCTACCTGAGAACAACCCTGTCATCAAAGGGGAAAAAAATGCAAGTTAGACTTATCGGTAACTTGTTTTCCAATAGGCTTTCAGGACAGCACCCGAGAGATCATGGCTCCTCTTCCTACAGAAAACACCTCATAAATTAAGTCTTTAATTGGAGGTCTTCGCGTTGCTTCCTCGGTTGTTTGCAGAGAACCTCCAGCCCCAGCTGCAACACATAAGCGACAGTTATTTCATAGTATTACAGCAACAGCATAACAAAAGGGTGGGATCCTGCTGTCCTGAAAGCCTATTGGAAAACAAGTTACCGGTAAGTCTAACTTGCATTTTTCCAAAACGTCTTTCAGGCTAGCACCCGAGAGGATAATCGAGACTTACCCTATTTAGGGTGGGACAACAGCCTGTAAGACTTTCCTTCCGAAAGCCTGGTCCCCAGCCGCCATGAGGTCTAACCTATAATGACGGGCAAAGGTCGTCAGAATTGTCCAAGTAGCTGCCTTGCAAATCTGTTCGGGGGTGGCACCAGCTTTTTCTGCCCAACTCACCGCCGAAGCTCTAGTAGAATGAGCCCGAATACTTACTGGACTCTTCTGGCCTGTAAAGGAATAGGCTTCTGAGATAGCCATTCTCAACCATCTGGCAATGATTCCTCTGGAAGCTTGTCTTCCTTTTTTATTTCTAGAAAATAAAATGAATTATGCGTCTGAACGCCTAAAGTCTTTAGTAGCTTCCAGGTAACTTAGGATTGCTCTTTTAACATCCAGGGTATGGAATTCTTCTTCCTCCTTACCCGACGGATTAGAACAAAACGTAGGAGGTGTCATCTCCTGGGTTCTATTTGGAACTAAAGCAACCTTCGGTAAAAAATTGGGATCCGTCTTCAGAACAATTCTGTCTGAAAAAATAGAAAAAAAAATGGCTCCCTGATTGATAAAGCTTGCAGCTCACCGATTCTTCGAGCTGTTGTAATAGCCACTAGAAAAATATTTTTTTCAAAGCAATTAATTTCAAGGAGGTTAAATTAAGAGGTTCGAAAGGATCCCTCGTCAGGGCCTGTAGGGATAAGCTGAAATGGGGGGAAGGCGTAGCAGAGGTGAAAATTCCAACTGTGCGCCAGAGCATCTACCCCCAGTGATGACTCGTTCCTGTTCAGGGAGAAGAAGCGGGATATTTGTGTATTTTCTTGAGTCGCAAAGAGATCCACTCTTGGCTGTCCCCATTTCTTCACTATCAGATTGAAGACATCTGGATTCAATTGCCACTTCGTACACCTGGTTCCTGCTGAGGAAGTCCGCCATCTTGTTTAGGGTCCCTTTTAGGTGGACCGAGGACAAGGATCGAGTATGGAGCTCTGCCCAGCTTAGAATGCTCCCTGCTAGGCCTTGAAGTACTCTGCTTCTGGTGCCCCCGTCTGTTTATGTAAGCCACCGCCGTGGCATTGTCTGACAGGATTTGTGTATGTTGTCCTTGGACTTCTGCAAAGGTCAATAAGGCCATTTCTATCGCCTTTAGTTCCCTCCAGTTTGAGGTTCTCAGTGCTTCTCTTGTGGACCACGATCCCTGAGCCCATCGACCGCTCATGTGAGCCCCCCCAACCCCAGGAGCTGGCATTGGTTGTTAGCCTTACCTGGGTTGGAAAGGCCCATAACAGGCCTGCTGAGAATCTTGTCTGGTTCTTCCACCACCAGAGACTCCTTTTTACTTTGTTGGGAATCTTCACTAGAGAATCCAGTGAATTTTGCTGGCGATCCCAGATTTTTAACAAACTTTTGCAGCGGTCTGAAATGGAGCTTTGCCCACTGGACTGCCGGTATGGAAGAGGTCAGGGTTCCTAGCGCTGACATGACCCTCCTGATGGACAGAAGCTGACTGGATTGCAACAGTGACACCACTTCTACCAACTTTTTCTGTTTTTCTTCTGGGAGAAAAATCTTTTGCTCCAAAGAGTTGATACCGAAACCTAGGAATAACACCTCCTGTGAGGGAATCAGATTTGACTTTTGGAGGTTTAGTATCCATCTGATGGATTCTAGGTGAGCACGGGCTCTGTCCAAGTTCCTCTGAAGTCCTTCTCTGGTTTGATCAAAAAACAGCAGGTCTAGATAAGGAATCACTGAAATTCCTTCTAGACGCAGGGGGGCCAGAGCTTCGGCCATTACCTTCGTGAACACTCTTGGAGATGATAGGCCGAATGGGAGAGCTCTGAATTGCAGGTGTACCACCTTCTTCCCTTCTCTCAGTGCTAACCTCAGATATCTCTGAGACCTGGCGGCAGTGCTGTCTCTTGGCCTAGGCCAACAAGGCCCAGGGCGGCACTTTGCGGGGGGCAAAAATACCGCCGCCCCCGCAGGAAAAAAGCCCACCCGACCCGTCCTCCCGCCTCGCACTGCCATCTCCCGCATATATACACAGTCCCCTGGCTTTGCTGTAGCGCGGCACTTGTTATATGCAGTATGAGTGTATGGAGCATACTTGGCCAGGTGGGGGGGGGGGAGGGACTAGTGCCCCATGGAGAGGCCGGTAACTGGCTATTCAACTGGTGGAGGCATAGCTTAATTGTCCGCCCACCCTACACTGGCATCCTTCCACTTTAACTCCTCTCCGGGGCGGGGTCCGTCTTTGTCCAGGAGGAGGACAGCGAAGAGGAGAGCGAATAGGACAGCTGTGGCGGCGCTGTGGAGTTTGGGGCGGAACGCACCCGGTGACACCCTCCAGTAAGTGGCTGTAGTGGCCGGTGCTTACGAGCCCCCGCCCCCACCACCAGCTGTGAAGCGGTGTCCGCGCGTTGCTTCTCAGCTGAAGACAGGTACTGGCACTGACAGGGGAGAAGCAGGCTTTTGGGTTTCCCCCGCTCACCCCGCCCCCCCTTTTCCTGTCAGCCGCACAGGAGAGAGAGGGCTCCTTTCAGATTCCCCACCCAGCTTCCTGCTTGTTTTTTTCCACCTCCCCATTGGCCACAACAGAGGCCAATAAAAAGACTAGGTGAGCATCATGGGACATGCAGTCCCAGAAGATTTGCAGACCCATTGTTCTTCAGGGGGAATCGACTACACCCCCCAGCATGCACTCTACTGGGGGAAGAGAGAGATCCCAGGAACAAGCTGAGGAAGTGAGTGCTACACTGTAGAAACAGGAAAAAGAAAGAGTAATGTGCTGGGGGAAGCCACAGAGCGCGCCACGCTGCCCAGCACCACCAGAGAGCACGCCACGCTGCCCAGCACCACCAGAGAGCACGCCACGCTGCCCAGCACCACCAGAGAGCGTGCCACGCTGCCCAGGACCACCAGAGCGCGCCACGCTGCCCAGCACCACCAGAGAGCGCGCCACGCTGCCCAGCACCACCAGAGAGCGCGCCACGCTGCCCAGCACCACCAGAGAGCGCGCCACGCTGCCCAGCACCAGAGAGCGCCACGCTGCCCAGCACCAGAGAGCGCCACGCTGCCCAGCACCAGGGAGGGTGACACCATGTTTTACCACACCAGGTGACATCCGATCTCCCCATAGAGGAGAGTGGGGCTCTGACAGGTCCGTCTCAGCACAGTGAGCGGAGACGGACCTGTCATCCGCCTGCTCAGCGGGGATCAACGGTGCAAGCCCCACTGAGCTAGCAGAGTCCGTCGAAATGGATCAACCCTGTGTAAAAGAGGCCTTACAGTGTCATCTCATGAGATAATTTACGAGAGCATGTTTAAGGGCAGGGGAGGGGCAAGCAGTGGTGAGTAACTCTTAAAGCGGAGGTGCAGCCCAAAAAAAAAAAATAAAGTCAGCAGCTACTAACAGTGTAGCTGCTGACTTTTAATAAGGACACTTACCTGTCCTACTCGCCCGCGATGTCGGTCCCGCCACAGCGATCGATCGCTGCTGGCAGCTCCCGGCTCCTCCATCCTGACTAAGGGAAACAGGCAGTGAAGACTTACGGCTTCACTGCCCGTTTCCTACTGCGCATGCGCCACTCGCACAGCGCTTTGTGAATGGGCGGCTTGCCTCCTGGGATACACACAGTTCCCAGAAGGCTGCGCGCCCCATTCACAAGAAGAGGAAGCGGAAGGAGACCCACCGCGGACGAGAAGAGGCACATTAGAGGCAGATTAGGGGACTTCCGCATAGCAACAGGCATTTAGGGTGAGTATAATTATTATTATTTTTTCTATTAATTTTTTTTAATTTTTTTTTAGGATTTTTAATGTTAACATTTTTCAGGGTGGACCTCCGCTTTAAGGCCTGGCTAGTAGCTCATAACTTGAAATTTTGAGGCCCGCATTGTACATTCATATCGGTCCCTGCCCTCAAGGAGCTTACAAGTAGGCACTTGGTAACAACTTTTAATGTACAGAGAGGAAGAGGTCGAGCTCTAAGAAAAAGGTGGAGCCTAAACAGGAAGGGGTGTGGATGAGAGGTGTCTGGGTGGGTCTTAAACAGAAATGGGTGTGGCCTTGACAGGAAGGGGTAGGACATATTTAAATTAGGGGGTGCACGAGTTTAGTCAGGCCTAGGGCAGCACAAAACCTAAATACACCACTGCCTGGCGGCAATAGGAATGTGGAGGTATGCGTCCTGCAAATCTATTGATGCCATGAAGCACCCTTGACTCAGGAGGCTTCTTACTGAGAAAATGGAATCCATGCGAAATCTTCTGTATTCCACTGACAGATTCAGCATTTTTAGATTTAGGATGAGGCGGTACTTTCCTGAAGGTTTCTGCACAAGGAAAACGTGTGAGTAGAACTCCTGGAAGAACTCCTTTGTTGGAACCGGAACAACTCTGGGATATCAGTTCCTGAATTAGGGACTTCATGGCGAGAGCCTTGACCGGATCCCTCGGGACGTTTGTCACCAAGAATCTTTTCGGAGGTTCTTCCGTGAATTCTATCACGTATCCTTGGGAGAGCATGTTGACAATATACTGATTTGCAGTGATGTCTCTCCACTGGGGAATGAACTCCTGGAGTCTTCCCCCTACTTGGGGTGGCTGGTCATTGCGACATTCCGGAGGTCGCAGGAGGATTGAAGAGCACTCCACCCCTATCTTTTGGCTTCTGGAAAGACCACTGCTTCCTTTTGTTTTGCGTTTTTCCTTCCCGTTGACCTTTTTGCGGACGAAAAAAACGCTTACGGGTCTGTACCTGTTTCTTCTTGACCGGAAACTACTACTTTTTGTCAGCCATACGGTCAAGAATGGACGCTAGCTCCGAACCGAATAGAAAATCCCCAGCAAAGTGAATGCTACACAGCCTGTTCTTGGATGCAGCATCCCCAGGCCAAGTTTTAAGCCACAGGGCCTTCCTAGCAGAGTTCGTCAAAGCCGCCGACCTGGCTGACATACGAATGGATTCTGCTGAAGCATCCGCAATGTATGATACTGCTGCAGATAGAGTTGTGAAGGAGTCCAGAATCTCCTGTTTTGGGGAGTCTGCCGTAACATGGGCCTTTATCTGGTTAATCCAGTGTTCTAAATTCCTAGCAACACATGTTGCCATTGCTGGCTTTAGATTATTCATCACTGACTGCCAGGCCCTTTTAAGAAGTCCATCCTTTTATCCATGGTCTCCTTTAACATGCCCATGTCCTCAAAAGCAAGGTCAGTTGATTTTGAGACCTGTGAAAAAGCAGAGTCCAGTTTTGGAACCTTGTTCCAGATGGAATCCGGATTTTCCTCAAACGGAAATCTTCTCTTATGAGACCGGGAAAAAAAATGGCTTTTTCTTATGTTCCCACCACTTATTTAGAAGCGGCCTCTGCTTCATTTCTTTCTCGTACATCACGGGACACAGAGCGACATAGTCATTACTAATGGGTTATATAGATACCTTCAGGTGCTGGCACTGGCAACTTCCAAAACCGGAAGTACCCTCCCCTATATAAGCCCCTCCCATCCGGGAGCACCTCAGTTTTTTTGCCAGTGTCTAAGGTGTTGGCCAAGAAGTAACATGTGTTTTTCACTGAGCTTGCGTACAGGTTCTTTTGGGCCTCAGTAAGCTATTCCGGATCCGACCAAAAAAGCTTCATAGCTAAACGGTCGGTACCCGGGCCTTGCAAGAGAAGAGCAAGGTTTTGCCTGTAATGCCTCTCTTAGGAGGGCTGGACCCTGGGATCCAGAGCTCTGGTCATACCCACGACCAAGATGTTTTCTGTGCAGGGTGCTATACAGGTCCAGGGGAGTGGAATCCTTGGGAACCCGGTCCCTGAAGGTTTAATTACAATGCCTTCCGTGATAGGTGACGTTTGGGCTTCTGTGGACCAAACAGAGTCCTGCAGCGAGGAAAAGGTAAGTGGGGGCCCTCGGGAACTTGGTTCTATTGAGGGACCCCCAAGCCTATTTTGTCTTTCTGCCTGTTACCTAAGGTATTCCCGCTAATATTCTGTGTATGCCTGTTACTACTGAGAAAATGTAAAAATTTTAATAGTAGGCAAGAAAAAAAAAAAAAATGTAAGACCGCGGTACCTGTGTTAGACACTAGAGGCCGCTATGGTTCTTTTTCTTGTAATGTGGATTTTTTTCTTCCAAAATCAAATCCAGGCAGTTGGTAAGTTCTCTGCTGGGAAGCTGTCTCCTCTGCCCTGTTGCTGCGCTCATCCATCCCCGGGCCCTGCGGCAGGGACCCTGGCTCCCATCTAGCTCCTTATTTTTTTTTTCAAAAAAGGCGCCGAAGGCGCCGCGCCTCTATATATAGGGGCGATCTGGAAAAAGGGGCGGAGCGGGTGGATGACGCTCGGTGTGCGCCGCGGCGCTACTGCGCATGTGCGGGCGTCCAGCGTGTTTTAAAGCACAATCATAGCTGGCTATTGAAGTGCACAGACAGAGCTAGCAACAGTATAAAGGCACACAGAGGCGGTTGATGCAGGCATCCCCTAGAAAGGCACTTTAGTAGACACCAACTGTTATATAGCAGCAATTGTGCTAGACTATTCTCAGTAAAAGTGCTGTATTACGGCTGGAATACCTCAGCTTTAGGCTTAGGAATATGCCGTCCAGAAGCTCCGGAACTGAATCTTCCAGGAAGCGAAGGGGGTCTCATCGGGCTCTGAGGATCTTGGGCATGCTTCTGCTGCACCAGTCTCCCCTGAAGTTCAGAGGTAAGTGACCGTAGAGACCCCGCAGGGGTACTTGGTACTGTGGCTGTCCTCAGTTCACCTGCTCCTGTGTATGTAACAGAGGAGGTTTTTTCCTCAGCTCTGGGAGGATTAGAGAGAGATTGTCAACATTGATCGCTGCCTCCCTGTCAGGGAAAGCACGCCCGATCTCCGTCTCCTCCTTCAGAGTGCCTGTTAGCAGAGCAACAGTCCCATACAGGGATCGACCTGCCTGAAGGGGATCAGGATGAGGTTGATTCTGTTATAGAGGAATCAACAGTGGGGGAACCTTTTCTCAGCATCTCAAGCTGAAAGATTATGGGTTCAGTCTCTGACTAACATGGTCCGATCAGCATTTAAAAATGCACCTTGCGGAACCATCAACCACTACTGTATCCTCGTTGGGGTCGCTAGAAGCCCCCAGACTGTCTGTTCTTTTCCACTTCAGCCTTTACTGAAAGGGCTCATTTACCAGGATTGGGAACATCCTGAGAAAATATTTATTCCCCCAAGAGATTTCCGGTGGTCTATCCCATGGAGGATAAGTTCATCAAAAAATGGAAGGTCCCTACAGTGGACGCAGCCATCTCTTGTGTGTATAAATCACTGACATGTCCAGTGGATAATGTCCAAATGTTCAAGAACCCAATAGATAAAAGATTGGAGTCCTTATGAAAGTCTGCTTCTTTCTACAGCAAGCTTGGTGACACAACCAGCAGTGGGGTCTGCTAAGCAGTGAAGGATCAGTTGAAACAGGTCTTGAGGGACTTGACAGATCAGCAGGCCCTTGCCCTAGCTGATCTACCTAGAGCCTTAGGCTTTGCGGTTGATGCCATAAAGGATTCAATCCATCAGGCCTCCCGCCTTACGCTGTCTGTAGTACATATGCGTAGGCTTCTATGGCTCAAAAAACTGGTCTGCTGAAGCTCCCTGTAAAGAATGGCTGGTTAGCGTCCCATTTCATGGTGAACGCTTATTCAGGGAAGACCTGGACAAATATATCCAGAAAATTTCCAGCGGTAAAAATACGCTCTTGCCGGTTAAAAACAGAGTTAGAGGTCCCTCTTTAAGAGGCCTGCTTCTCCAGTCCCTGGGGCATCGGCTGTGTAACAGTTCCGACGGCCTCCTCGGTCAATTCCCGGGGGTAAAAAACAGGGACAATCGCAGGGTAATGAGAAACCCTGGGTCAGGGGAGGTACAAAACCTCCCCCAAAGTTAAATTCATTGAAGGGTTGCCCCCACTCAGTCGGGTGGGGGGAGGACTCCAGTTGTTCGCAAGAGACCTGGCGGGACACGATCAAAACAGATAGGTGCTCTCCGCAGTATGTTTGGGATACAGATTGGAGTTAAAAGACTCTCCTCCTTCCCATTTTTGAGGTCAAACGTGCCAAGGGATCCCCGGAAGAGAGAGTCCCTCCTGTTGGCACTAGAACAACTATTGCTCCAAGGAGTAATTATGGAGGTTCCCCTGGAAGAATGAGGGTTCGGGTTTTACTCAAACCTCTTTACAGTCCCGAAGCAAACGGGGACGGGAGGCCCATATTAATTCTAAAAGGGCTAAACAAATTCCTGTATATCAGGACTTTCCGATGGAGTCGATCCGATCGGTGGCCACTGCCCTACAAGGGGAGGATTGGTTAGCCGCGATCGACATCAAAGATGCTTATTTGCACATTCCCATCTTTCCAGTCCACCAAAAATTTCTACGCTTTGCAGTAGAAGGGCACCATTTTCAGTTCAGAGCCTTACCCTTCGGTCTGGCCACAGCACCACGAGTGTTTACAAAAATTCTGGCCCTTTATTGGCCAATCTAAGAACACAAGGTGTAATGATAATGGCATATCTAGATGACTTGTTGCTGATAGACCACTCAGTGAAAAAACTAGACGTGGTCGTTCACAAGACAATCAAGTATCTGGAATCTCACGGTTGGATTATCAACCGAGACAAGTCAGCCCTAAAAACCAGTCAAAAGTCTGGAATACTTGGGGCTAAGGTTGGATTCAGGCCAGAGAAAAATATTCTTGCCTCGAGGAAAGGTGTTGTCTTTGAAAGATTTGATCCACTTAGTGGGTACAAAAAAGACAGCCGTCCATACGTCTGTGCATGAGGCTGCTGGGAAAAATGGTGGCATCATTCGAAGCAGTACCCTACGGTCAATTCCATTCAAGGAATTTGCAAGGGGCCATACTGTCAGCCTGGAACAAAAAAGTTCAGGCCCTAGACTTACAATGTCCTTGTCCCCTTCTGTTCGCAAGAGCCTCCGTTGGTGGTTGGTTCCCCAGAATCTGGAAAAAGGGAAATCCTTCAGTCCGATTTCTTGGAAGGTGGTCACTACAGATGCCAGCCTTATAGGCTGGGGAGCAGTACTGGAGCAATGGTCTCTCCAGGGCAGATGGTCGGATGCAGAAAAGGCCCTGCCCATCAATCTCTTAGAGATACGAGCAGCCCGGTATGTCCTAGTAGCATGGACATCCAAACTCCAAGGGTCCCCTGTCAGAATTCAATCAGACAATGCCACAGCAGTGGCATATATCAATCATCAGGGGGGCACCAGGAGTCGTGCAGCCCAGAGGGAAGTAAATTACATCCTGAAATGGGCAAAAAGATATGTCCCAGCCATATCTGCGGTATTCATTCCAGAAGTGGAGAATTGGAAGGCGGACTTTCTAAGTCGCCAGCAATTATGCCCAGAGGAATGGTCCCTTCACCCCGAGGTTTTCTGGACAATATGTCAGCGGTGGGGAACACCGGATGTAGATCTTCTAGCATCCAGATTCAACGCAAAGGTGGACAGGTTTGTCTCTCGGACAAGGGATCCCCTAGCTTGCGGCTCGGATGCCCTAGTGTTCCCTTGGGATCAGTTCAAGCTGATATATGCATTCACACCGCCACAATGGTTACCTCGATTACTCCGCAGAATCAGGGTAGAAAAGAAACCAGTGATTCTGGTGGCTCCAGCGTGGCCCCGAAGAGCATGGTACGCGGAGATTGTAAAAATGTCAGTGGGGAGTCCTTTCGCAAGGACCGATATACCACCCTTCCTTACCAGCCCTAGGTTTGACGGCCTGGCTATTGAAGCCCACATTCTAAAAAAGAGAGGGCTCTCTAATCCTGTAGTATCTACCATGATCAATGCCAGGAAGCCGGTATCCAGGCAGATCTACTATAGAATCTGGAAGGCGTACATCGCGTGGTGTGAGGCCAAGAAATGGCATCCACATAAGTACGTAATAGGTAGGAGTCGGGACTTCCTACAGTGGGCTGTAGATAGGAAGCTTGCCTTGAGTACTATCAAAGGTCAGTTTTCGGCCTTGTCAATATTTTTTCAAAGGCCCTTGGCTTCGCATTCACTAGTCAAAGCCTTTAGATAAGGAGTGATGTGTATTAGTCCTCCGGTTAATATTCCCATATGTCCATGGGATCTAAACCTGGTTCTGTCAGTTCTACAGAAACAACCATTTGAACCATTACAGCATATTTCTTTGGTTCTTCTCACCAGGAAATTGATTTTTCTAGTAGCCATTTGTTCGGCTAAAAGAGTGTCGGAATTAGCAGCTATGTCCTGTAAAGAGCCATATCTGGTTATCCATAAGGACAGAGTAGTGTTACGTCCTCATCCAGCCTTTCTTCCTAAGGTGGTATCGAGGTTTCATTTGAACCAAGATGTGGTTCTTCCTTCTTTTTTCCCCAAACCTACTTCGGTAGAGGAAAAGTTATTGCATTCTTTGGATGTAGTAAGAGCAGTTAAAGCTTATCTAAAAGCCACTGCTCAGATTCGCAGAACGGATACTTTGTTTATTCTGCCGGAAGGCCCCAGAAAGGGTCAGGCAGCGTCAAAATCTACTTTAGCCAAGTGGATTCGACAGCTCATAATGCAAGCCTATGGCTTGAGAAGGAGACCGCCTCCGTTCAAAGTTAGGGCGCACTCCACGAGAGCAGTTGGAACTTCATGGGCAGTGCATCACCAGGCCTCCCTGGCTCAAATCTGTAAGGCCGCAACATGGTCTTCAGTACACACGTTTACTAGGTTCTACCAGGTGGACGTTAGAAGTCAGGAGGATGTCGCCTTTGGGCGCAGTGTATTGCAGGCCGCAAAAGATCCTCATGTCTGATAGCGCTCAGCTTATGTATGGTGTATCCCCCCCCCTCATTGGGCATTGCTTTAGGACATCCCATTAGTAATGACTATGTCGCTCTGTGTCCCGTGATGTACGACAAAGAAAATAGGATTTTTATAACAGCTTACCTGTAAAATCCTTTTCTTGGAGTACATCACGGGACACAGAGCTCCCACCCCTCTTTGGGGACACTTATTGCTTTGCTACAAAACTGAGGTGCTCCCGGATGGGAGGGGCTTATATAGGGGAGGGTACTTCCGGTTTTGGAAGTTGCCAGTGCCAGCACCTGAAGGTATCTATATAACCCATTAGTAATGACTATGTCGCTCTGTGTCCCGTGATGTACTCCAAGAAAAGGATTTTACAGGTAAGCTGTTATAAAAATCCTATTTTTCTTCCTCCTCAGAGTCGGTTTCATCTGGAGCAAGGGAAGCAGATTATTGGGAAGTGTCCCGAGATATCGGACCTCCTAATATTTGGGAGCTGCCTTGGGGTTCTGTGGAAGGCTGCGGAGCCCTGGGTTCCCTTGAGGGACCTGGTTCTTCTCTTAGGTTTGACCTAAAGGCTCGGAAGGTGGCACAGAATTCATCCTTAATAGTAGATACTAAATCGCCACAAAAGGATGGAGACTCCTCCCTGACTACATTTGCAGTGCAATCTGCACAAAGCGACTTGGTCCAAGCCTCGCTTAACTTTTCCTTGCAGACAGGGCACCTTCTTTTCACTGGTTGGGCAGAACTTTTTGCCTGCGCAAACAGAAGAAAAAAGACAAGGGACCACGCTAAGAAAAACTGTTTACACAGCACAAATCAATACACCCAGGTGCACATAGGAAAAAAACACTCACTTCCTTGTGCCCTCCTTGTGCGTACTCAGCAAGTGATTACAACAGCTGCTGAAAATGGTTATGAAAAAAGGGACCGGCTGCGTGAGCCCCATCCTTGGCGTGCGTGGGGAGAGACTAAGCCCCATCCTTGGCGTGCGTGGGGAGAGACTAAGCCCCATCCTTGGCGTGCGTGGGGAGAGACTAAGCCCCATCCTTGGCGTGCGTGGGGAGAGACTAAGCCCCATCCTTGGCGTGCGTGGGGAGAGACTAAGCCCCATCCTTGGCGTGCGTGGGGAGAGACTAAGCCCCATCCTTGGCGTGCGTGGGGAGAGACTAAGCCCCATCCTTGGCGTGCGTGGGGAGAGACTAAGCCCCATCCTTGGCGTGCGTGGGGAGAGACTAAGCCCCATCCTTGGCGTGCGTGGGGAGAGACTAAGCCCCATCCTTGGCGTGCGTGGGGAGAGACTAAGCCCCATCCTTGGCGTGCGTGGGGAGAGACTAAGCCCCATCCTTGGCGTGCGTGGGGAGAGACTAAGCCCCATCCTTGGCGTGCGTGGGGAGAGACTAAGCCCCATCCTTGGCGTGAGTGGGGAGAGACTAAGCCCCATCCTTGGCGTGAGTGGGGAGAGGCTAAGCCCCATCCTTGGCGTGAGTGGGGAGAGACTAAGCCCCATCCTTGGCGTGAGTGGGGAGAGACTAAGCCCCATCCTTGGCGTGAGTGGGGAGAGACTAAGCCCCATCCTTGGCGTGAGTGGGGAGAGACTAAGCCCCATCCTTGGCGTGAGTGGGGAGAGACTAAGCCCCATCCTTGGCGTGAGTGGGGAGAGACTAAGCCCCATCCTTGGCGTGAGTGGGGAGAGACTAAGCCCCATCCTTGGCGTGAGTGGGGAGAGACTAAGCCCCATCCTTGGCGTGAGTGGGGAGAGACTAAGCCCCATCCTTGGCGTGAGTGGGGAGAGACTAAGCCCCATCCTTGGCGTGAGTGGGGAGAGACTAAGCCCCATCCTTGGCGTGAGTGGGGAGAGAATAAGGCCCATCATAGGTGTGAGTGGGTATCACTATGTGGGTTACATACGAATGCTGCTCTGTTGAGACCACAAAAAGCCTGCAATCAACGGGAAATCATTTGCAACCACATTCTACACTGCTCCAAGGTGGGCATTAATAAGCAGCAAACAGGGAATTACCAGCTTTGTGTACAAAGCTACAGTGGGGGTTTTGGGAAGGGGTTTTATCTAAATTGCTGCTCCAGCAAAAGGGCAGCAAGGAATCTCTGTGCATTGCGTCTGAACTCTGCTCTGTTGGAACCACAAAGTGCATGAAACCAATGGGAAATCAATCGCAATGCATTCTACACTGCGCCAGGCTGGGCATAAATCAGCAGCAATGGGGAATTACTGGCATTGGATACAAAATGCTACAGTGGGCTTGATTGTGCGACATGCCGTTTGCATTTTATATAAACCAAACACTGCTCCAATAAAGTAGCCAATCACTTGCCTATGAACTCTGTCAGGACCACAAAGCATTAGCACAAGGAGAAATCATTTGTGTCGGGAGAGAATAAGCCCCCCCATCGTTGGTGTGGGGGGATAGAGCATAAGCCCCCCCCCCGTCGGTGTGGGGGGATAGAGCATAAGCCCCCCCCCGTCGGTGTGGGGGGATAGAGCATAAGCCCCCCCGTCGGTGTGGGGGGATAGAGCATAAGCCCCCCCCCGTCGGTGGGGGGATAGAGCATAAGCCCCCCCCGTCGTTGGTGGGGGGGATAGAGCATAAGCCCCCCCCGTCGTTGGTGGGGGGATAGAGCATAAGCCCCCCCCGTCGTTGGTGGGGGGATAGAGCATAAGCCCCCCCCATCGGTGGGGGGATAGAGCATAAGCCCCCCCCGTCATTGGTGGGGGGATAGAGCATAAGCCCCCCATCATTGGTGTGGGGATAGAGCATAAGCCCCCCATCATTGGTGTGGGGATAGAGCATAAGCCCCCATCATTGGTGTGGGGATAGAGCATAAGCCCCCATCATTGGTGTGGGGATAGAATACCGGTAAGCCCCCATCATTGGTGTGGGGATAGAATAAGCCCCCATCATTGGTGTGGGGATAGAATAAGCCCCCATCATTGGTGTGGGGATAGAATAAGCCCCCATCATTGGTGTGGGGATAGAATAAGCCCCCATCATTGGTGTGGGGATAGAATAAGCCCCCATCATTGGTGTGGGGATAGAATAAGCCCCCATTAGCAGAAAGTACTATTTTTTAATTGGTCTTTTTTGTTTATAATGCAAAAAATAAAAACCGCAGAGGGGATCAAATACCACCAAAAGAAAGCTATTTGTGGGGAAAAATAAGTCAAATTTTATTTGGGTACAGCGTCACACGACCGCACAGTTAAAATAGAGTGCTGTATTGCAAAAAATGCTCTGGTCAGGAACAGAGTGAAACCTTTAGGGGCTGAAGTGGCTAAATAAGCCCTAATTATCACTAATTATAAAAAAAAAATACCAGCCATCGACAATGGCAAAAGGGGGGGTCATGCTTGCCATCCATCCCCAATGGCAAAAGGGGGGGGGGGTGTCATGCTTGCCATCCATCCCCAATGGCAAAAGGGGGGGGGGGAGTCATGCTTGCCATCCATCCCCAATGGCAAAAGGGGGGGGGGGGGAGTCATGCTTGCCATCCATCCCCAATGGCAAAAGGGGGGGGGGGTGTCATGCTTGCCATCCATCCCCAATGGCAAAAGGGGGGGGGGGAGTCATGCTTGCCATCCATCCCCAATGGCAAAAGGGGGGGGGGAGTCATGCTTGCCATCCATCGCCAATGGCAAAAGGGGGGGGAGTCATGCTTGCCATCCATCTCCAATGGCAAAAAGGGGGGGGGGGTAGTCATGCTTGCCATCCATCGCCAATGGCAAAAGGGGGGGGAGTCATGCTTGCCATCCATCGCCAATGGCAAAAGGGGGGGGGGGAGTCATGCTTGCCATCCATCCATCCCCAATGGCAAAAGGGGGGGGTCAGGCTTGCCATCCATCCATCCCCAATGGCAAAAGGGGGGGAGTCATGCTTGCCATCCATCCCCAATGGCAAAGGGGGGGAGTCATGCTTGCCATCCATCCCCAATGGCAAAAGGGGGGGGGGGGAGGGAGTCATGCTTGCCATCCATCCCCAATGGCAAAAGGGGGGGTCATGCTTGCCATCCATCCCCAATGGCAAAGGGGGGAGTCATGCTTGCCATCCATTCCCAATGGCAAAGGGGGGGGAGTCATGCTTGCCATCCATCCCCAATGGCAAAGGGGGGGGAGTCATGCTTGACATCCATCCCCAATGGCAAAGGGGGGGGAGTCATGCTTGACATCCATCCCCAATGGCAAAGGGGGAGGAGTCATGCTTGCCATCCATCCCCAATGGCAAAGGGGGGGGAGTCATGCTTGCCATCCATCCCCAATGGCAAAGGGGGGGGGAGTCATGCTTGCCATCCATCCCCAATGGCAAAGGGGGGGGAGTCATGCTTGCCATCCATCCCCAATGGCAAAGGGGGCGGAGTCATGCTTGCCATCCATCACCAATGGCAAAAGGAGGAGTCATGCTTGCCATCCATCGCCAATGGCAAAGGGGGGGAGTCATGCTTGCCATCCATCCCCAATGGCAACAGGGGGGGGGAGTCATGCTTGCCATCCATCCCCAATGGCAAAAGGGGGGGGAGTCATGCTTGCCATTCATCCCCAATGGCAAAAGGGGGGGGGAGTCATGCTTGCCATTCATCCCCAATGGCAAAAGGGGGGGGGGAGTCATGCTTGCCATCCATCGCCAATGGCAAAAGGAGGGGGGGGAGTCATGCTTGCCATCCATCGCCAATGGCAAAAAGGGGGGGGGAGTCATGCTTGCCATCCATCCATCCCCAATGGCAAAAGGGGGGGGTAGTCAGGCTTGCCATCCATAATGGCAAAAGGGGGGACGGGAGTCATGCTTGCCATCCATCCCCAATGGCAAAAGGGGGGGGAGTCATGCTTGCCATCCATCCCCAATGGCAAAGGGGGGGAGTCATGCTTGCCATCCATCCCCAATGGCAAAGGGGACGGAGTCATGCTTGCCATCCATCCTCAATGGCAAAGGGGGGGGAGTCATGCTTGCCATCCATCACCAATGGCAAAAGGAGGAGTCATGCTTGCCATCCATCGCCAATGGCAACAGGGGGGGAGTCATGCTTGCCATCCATCCCCAATGGCAACAGGGGGGGAGTCATGCTTGCCATCCATCCCCAATGGTAAAAGGGGGGGGGAGTCATGCTTGCCATCCATCCCCAATGGTAAAAGGGGGGGGGAGTCATGCTTGCCATCCATCCCCAATGGCAACGGGGGGGAGTCATGTTTGCCATCCATCCCCAATGGCAACGGGGGGGAGTCATGTTTGCCATCCATCCCCAATGGCAAAGGGGACGGAGTCATGCTTGCCATCCATCCTCAATGGCAAAGGGGGGGAGTCATGCTTGCCACCCATCCACAATGGCAAAGGGGGGGGAGTCATGCTTGCCACCCATCCACAATGGCAAAGGGGGGGGTCATGCTTGCCATCCATCCCCAATGGCAAAGGGGGGGAGTCATGCTTGCCATCCATCCCCAATGGCAAAGGGGTGAGTCATGCTTGCTATCCATCCCCAATGGCAAAGGGTGCTGAGTCATGCTTGCCATCCATCCTCAAAGGCAAAGGGGGGGGAGTCATGCTTGCCACCCATCCCCAATGGCAAAGGGGGGGGAGTCATGCTTGCCATCCATCCCCAATGGCAAAGGGGGGGAGTCATGCTTGCCATCCATCCCCAATGGCAAAGGGGGGGGAGTCATGCTTGCCATCCATCCCCAATGGCAAAGGGGGAGGCATACTTGCCATCGATCGCCAATGGCAAAGGGGGAGGCATACTTGCCATCCATCCATCCATCCCCAATGGCAAAAGGGGGGGTAGTCAGGCTTGCCATCCATAATGGCAAAAGGGGGGACGGGAGTCATGCTTGCCATCCATCCCCAATGGCAAAAGGGGGGGAGTCATGCTTGCCATCCATCCCCAATGGCAAAGGGGGGGAGTCATGCTTGCCATCCATCCCCAATGGCAAAGGGGACGGAGTCATGCTTGCCATCCATCCTCAATGGCAAAGGGGGGGGAGTCATGCTTGCCATCCATCACCAATGGCAAAAGGAGGAGTCATGCTTGCCATCCATCGCCAATGGCAACAGGGGGGGGGGGGAGTCATGCTTGCCATCCATCCCCAATGGCAACAGGGGGGGGAGTCATGCTTGCCATCCATCCCCAATGGCAAAAGGGGGGGGGAGTCATGCTTGCCATCCATCCCCAATGGCAACGGGGGGGAGTCATGCTTGCCATCCATCCCCAATGGCAAAAGGGGGGGGAGTCATGCTTGCCATCCATCCCCAATGGCAAAAGGGGGGGAGTCATGCTTGCCATCCATCGCCAATGGCAAAAGGAGGGGGGGAGTCATGCTTGCCATCCATCGCCAATGGCAAAAAGGGGGGGGAGTCATGCTTGCCATCCATCCATCCCCAATGGCAAAAGGGGGGGTAGTCAGGCTTGCCATCCATCCATAATGGCAAAAGGGGGGGAGTCATGCTTGCCATCCATCCCCAATGGCAAAAGGGGGGGGGGTCATGCTTGCCATCCATCCCCAATGGCAAAGGGGGGGGAGTCATGCTTGCCATCCATCCTCAATGGCAAAGGGGGGGGAGTCATGCTTGCCACCCATCCACAATGGCAAAGGGGGGGGGGAGTCATGCTTGCCATCCATCCCCAATGGCAAAGGGGGGGGAGTCATGCTTGCCATCCATCCCCAATGGCAAAGGGGGGGAGTCATGCTTGCCATCCATCCCCAATGGCAAAGGGGGGAGTCATGCTTGCCATCCATCCCCAATGGCAAAGGGGGGTGAGTCATGCTTGCTATCCATCCCCAATGGCAAAGGGGGCGGAGTCATGCTTGCCATCCATCCCCAAAGGCAAAGGGGGGGGAGTCATGCTTGCCACCCATCCCCAATGGCAAAGGGGGGGAGTCATGCTTGCCATCCATCCCCAATGGCAAAGGGGGGGGAGTCATGCTTGCCATCCATCCCCAATGGCAAAGGGGGGGGAGTCATGCTTGCCATCCATCCCCAATGGCAAAGGGGGGGGAGTCATGCTTGCCATCCATCCCCAATGGCAAAGGGGGGGGAGTCATGCTTGCCATCGATCGCCAATGGCAAAGGGGGAGGCATACTTGCCATCGATCGCCAATGGCAAAGGGGGGAGGCATACTTGCCATCGATCGCCAATGGCAAAGGGGGGAGGCATACTTGCCATCGATCGCCAATGGCAAAGGGGGAGGCATACTTGCCATCGATCGCCAATGCTCTCTCCCCTGGCAACGAAAGTTGTTGAGCGGGGGGTGGGGCGGGGGCTTCGCGGGACATTTTAAAAAATTTGTCCCTGGCAACAAAAGTGGTTGAGCGGGGGGGGGGTAGGATAGTATGCCGCGGGACATTGTATCACCGCTACCGCCGATCGGGGGGGGGGTTACCTGCTTCCACTGGTAAGTTCGTTCTCGTTCCTCCACTTCCTGCTGTGTCTTCCTGCTCTGCGGGAATAACTGAACTCTCGCGGGAAGGAGGGGGCTATGCGGGAAAAACCCGCAGAATCCGTGCCTGTTGGGAGGTATGCATTTAATCAAAGTGCAGAAAAAAATTAAGTTTAAACTATAGCTTTTAAATCAACATTGCAAGCATAATCAAACACATTTTACCAAACAAGGATGGCTGCAAAAAACCATGTGCTCACATCTGTGGGCCAAAGGGCTGACTGTTTTAAAAGTGGGCGTATTTATAGGTAAATCAGCCATTTCTCTTCATCCAACTTTATTTGTGACAGTACCAAACTGACAAAGCTCAAAAAGTTTAAAATAATAATTTTTTTTTTTTTTTTGCAACCAGGATTCCGATGTGTTCCTGGACAGCTGCAGAGAAGGGAAAATAAAATTAAAATAAAGAAAAAAAAAAAAAACACAAACTGCATGCTGCACAACAACACTTCTTCATATTTAACCCCTTATTGCCCAGATTCAGTGTTGCTTTTGCATTGCACAGGCTAAACTTCCCTAAGGTTGTTGTTTGATGGTTTACGGAAGGAAAAAAAAAAAAAAAGGTTTGTCACTTTTAATTGGACAAATTCAGCAACCAAATCAAACAAATAGGTTTATTCAATAATGCAGAGTGCATCACGTTTTTAGTGCCTCTTTTAATGTGTCGCGTTAAAATTCAATGCAAAACATAATGCATTTTTCATGTGTTCTCCTCCATGGTCCCCTATGAAAAATGAACATGTAACTCAAAAAACGCACTAAAAAAAGCGTGTTGCTTTTTCGTGCGTTATCATTGACTATAAGGAATGTGTATTTTTGGTGCGTTTTTCACAAAACGCACTGAAGATGCAGCACGCAGGAGTTTTCAAACGGACAGCCTACAGGTTCACATCTGATACATAGTATTTAGAGGGGATATGCACCTCTGGCACACTGGGAAGCTGCCAAAGCGTACAGATGTGAACAGGCCTTATGCCGCGTACACACGATCATTTTTCCCGTCGGGAAAAATGACATTTTTTCCTTTGGACGAGAAAAACGATCGTCTGTGGGCTTTTTGCCGTTTTTCCCGACGGGAAAAACGGCATTAATCACGATGAGAAAAATTAGAACATGTTCTAATTTTTCTCATCGTTTTTTCCAGCATTTTTTTCCGCGGCAGTTTTCCCATAGGGAAACACTGCCACGGAGCCCACACACGGTCGTTTTTCTCGACAAAGAAAAAAATGACGGGAAAAACGTTTGTGTGTGGGGGAACATGCCGTTCCCTCGTTTTTCATTTTTTTTCATGTCGTGATTCACGGCGGTGTTTTCACCGCCGTGAATCACGATCGTGTGTACGCGGCATTAAAAGAGGAGTTCCGCCTGGGAAATTTTTTTTGAAAAGTTTGCATCTGCAAATACTGTAGCTGCTGACTTTTAATATATGGACACTTACCTGTCCAGGGAGCTAGGGTTGCCACCTGTTCGGGATTCACCCGGACAGTTCGGGTTTGGAATCATGCGTCCGGGTTTCAGACTGTCTGAGACCCGGACACGTTATTCAGACTGGACTGTGGCTTCCCAGCAGGGTTGCTGGCTCCAGTTGTTTAAGCTGAGAGTGTCTGTTACACTCTTTCACACTGCCCAAAGCCAACACTAACAATCCCCCCCCCCCAAACACACACACAGACGGGAGAGGAGAGAGGGCTCGATCTGTACCTCTACCCCCCTGTGTCTGCCCAAACTTCAATCCCCAGTGCTGTGCCTCAGAAAATGGAAGTGGATGTGGGAAATTTGAAGTCCAGCAACCTCAGATACATCTGGATGAGAGGTGCTGACTGCCAAGGGGTGAGTGAGCTCACCATCCATCCCTGTCTGTGGCTGAAGTCTCCCCCCTTCTCTCTCCTGCCTCTGTAAGGTAAATCAGGGTTCTCAGAGCACTCATTAGATCAGAGCTCCCCTTTACACCAGAGGCCACAGTGTTCCCCCTTACATCAGAGTCATCTCTGTACACAAAAGCATCCCTTACATCAGAGTCCCCCTTACTGTAAAAGGGGAACTCTGTGAACTCTTGTGATTAACTTCATATGATTAGAAATGTTATTTAATAGCAACATCTATGCATAGTTTATCTAGGCATACTATGAAAAAGAATTGTTGTGCGGCACTGAAGTGTTCGGGTTTGACTTGAAGAAAAGGTGGCAACCCTACAGGGAGCCCACGATGTTGGCACCCCAGCTGCTTTTCGAATCGGCTGTCAGGTGCTTCCTCCGCCATCTCCACTAAGGGAAATCATCAGTAAAGCCTTTCAGCTTTATGGCCGGTTCACTACTGTGCATGCGCGAAGCACGCTGCGCTTTCTAATTGGCCCGGCAGCGAAGAAAGGAGGATGGGGGGCCGAACTTCCGAGGGACAGCGCCGTGGCGCTATCGCCCGGAAGTGGGGATGGGGACCTCTCAAAAACAGTTCCCTGTTCCCTCCTCCCCCCTGAAAAGGTGCCAAATGTGGCACTGGAGGGGGAGAAGAAGCAATTAAAGGGGTTGTAAGGGTAAAAGCTTTTTTCACATTAATGCATTCTATGCAATAAGGTGAAAAAACATATAAGGATTAGCGGCCCCCCAGCCCCCCCCCCCCCCCGTTTACTTACCTGACCCCTCGAAAGTCCTGGGCTGTGAACACGCTTGCTTCTCGGCTAGGCTTCTCGGCTCATTCATTGGTTGATTGAAAGCAGCGCAGCCATTGGCGCGCCAGGTAGCGGGGCCGAGTGATACAGTGAGCGGCTATGGCCGTCAGCTGTATCTCGGGAACGCGCCCGCAAGAACTCATCACCATGCGAGCTTGCTTGCATGAAGGTGATGATTTCTTGAGGGGGGAAGCCGAGACAGCCGCCGAGGGACCCAGAAGACCAGGTTCCGGGCCACTCTGTGCAAAACGAGCTGCACAGTGGAGGTAAGTAGAACATGTTTGTTATTTTAAAAAAAAAATGTACCTTTACATACCCTTTATGTGGAGGTTCCACTTTTGAAATCCGCTTTAACTTATAGAATTAAAGGGGTTGTAAAGGTTTGTTTTTTATTTTCTAAATAGGTTCCTTTCAGCTAGTGCATTGTTGCTTCACTTACCTTTTCCTTCGATTTCCCTTCTAAATGTTTTTTTTCCTTGTCTGAATTTCTCACTTCCTGTTTCTCCTCAGTAAACTTCACACCATCATCCGAGTGGTGTGGAGTCAGCCAGAACAGCTTACTGAACAGCTTACTGAGGAGGAACAGGAAGTGAGAAATTCAGACAAAGAAAACAAAGAAAAAAAAACATTTAGAAGGGAAATCGAAGGAAAAGCTAAGTGAACCAACAATGGCTATTATTAAACACTAAGAAAGTGTGAAACTAGTCAGCTCTAACCAGAATTTTGTGACTTGCTGTGCTGTATTTGGATTTTTGAATTAATAAAGGCTTTTTATTGGAGTGCTGCTGTCCAGAAGACTTGATCTTTTGTTTTGCCTGAACCAACAATGCACTAGCTTAAAGGAACCTATTTAGAAAATAAAAACCAACCTTTACAACCCCTTTAAGTCATACAGAGTTCTCTATAGTAATCTGAAATGTGATTGGTTGGTATGGGTTATTACATGGCTGCCAAGCATCCCAGATCACGCGGAACAGCCCAGGGATTGTGGAAGCTGTTTGAAAAGGTCCGCGTCCTGCAGGGTGTCCTGAGTGTGGTGTGGCAGTGGGGTGATGGGTGTGGGAATGCAGAGCGGCTGGCACTGTAGTCAAGGTATAGTTGCGGCTTCAATAAAGAGGCAGAATTGCGAGAACATGTGATTAGGAAAGCAACCACTGACACCAATCTTGGGGCTTATTTTTACTTCCATTGGCACCAATGACAATTATTTTATTACACTGACATCAGTGATCCAATCATTTCCTTCCACTAACACCAATATGGGGCTTAATAAATTCCAATCAATACCAACATCATTGATGGGGCGTATTTCCTCCCACTGATAGCAAAAGTAGGGGGCTTTTTTTTCTCTCTGTCACGCTGACGATATGGGACTTATTTTGCTTCTATTGACACCAGCAAAAGGTTTATTTTCCTCCCATTGGTGCCAGCGATGGGGCTTATTCTCACCCCACTCACACCTATGATGGAGCTTATTCTCTCCCCATTCACACCAATGATGGAGCTTATTCTATCACCACTCACACCAATGATGGAGCTTATTCTATCACCACTCACACCAATGATGGAGCTTTTTCTATCCCCACCCACACCAATTATGGAGCTTATTCTATCACCACTCACACCAATGATGGAGCTTTTTCTATACCCACTCACACCAATGATGGAGCTTATTCTATCACCACTCACACCAATGATGGAGCTTTTTCTATCCCCACCCACACCAATTATGGAGCTTATTCTATCACCACTCACACCAATGATGGAGCTTTTTCTATCCCCACCCACACCAATGATAGAGCTTATTCTTTCCCCATTCACACCAATGATAGAGCGTATTCTCCCCCCACTCACACCAATGATGGAGCTTATTCTCTCCCCATTCACGTCAATGATGGAGCTTATTCTCTCCCCACTCACACCAATGATAGAGCTTATTCTCCCCCCACTCACACCAATGATGGAGCTTATTCTATCACCACTCACACCAATGATGGAGCTTATTCTATCACCACTCACACCAATGATGGAGCTTTTTCTATCCCCACCCACACCAATTATGGAGCTTATTCTATCACCACTCACACCAATTATGGAGCTTATTCTATCACCACTCACATCAATGATGGAGCTTTTTCTATCCCCACCCACACCAATGATGGAGCTTATTCTCTCCCCATTCACACCAATGATAGAGCTTATTCTCCCCCCCACTCACACCAATGATGGAGCTTATTCTCTCCCCATTCACGTCAATGATGGAGCTTATTCTCTCCCCACTCACACCAATGATGGAGCTTATTCTTCTCCCAACTCACACCGATGATGGGGCTTACTCTATCCCCACTCACACCAATGATGGGGCTTACTATATCCCCACTCACACCAATGATGGAGCTTATTCTCTCCCCACTCACACCAATGATGGAGCTTATTCCATTCCCACTCATACCAATGATGAAGCTTATTCTATCCCCACTCATACCAATGATGGAGCTTATTCTATCTAAGTTCTGATGGTAGCAACTTATTTAACCACTTAAGGACCAGCCACTGTATATATAGGTCGGCAGAATGGCACGTACAGGCACAATCACGTACCTGTACGTCCCCTTTAACTGCCTTTCGTGTGGTTGCGCACGCGCGCGACCCTGCCGCCATCCCCGTGAGTCGGACCGCGGGTCCCGCGGACTTGATCGCCGCGGGAATCCCTGCGATCGTCTCACGGAGGGATGGAGCGGGGTGATATTAGTGTAAACACAACATCTCCCCGCTCGCCTACTGACACTGTCACCGATCTCCGCTCTGTGTAATCAGAGCAGAGATCAGTGACATGTCAATCGTAGCCACGCCCCCTAACAGTAAGAATCACTCCCTTAGGCACACTTAACCCCTTCAGCGCCCCTAGTGGTTAACCCCTTCACTGCCAATGTCATTTTTACAGTAACCAGTGCATTTTTATAGCACTGATCGCTGTAAAAATGACAATGGTCCCAAAATGGTGTCAAAAGTGTCCGATGTGTCCGCTATAATGTCGCAGTCATGAAAAAAATCGCTGATCGCCGCCTTTACTAGTAAAAAAAAATTTTTTTATAAAAATGCCATAAAACTATCCCCTATTTTGTAAACGCTATAACTTTTGGGCAAACCAATCAATAAACACAGATTGCGATTTTTTTTACCAAAAATATGTAGAAGAATACGTATCGGCCTTGTAGCAAAATACTGAAACTGAGAATATGGTGGGGATCACTTCAAAGGGGACAGTAAATATTCATTCCAGGAAATGTAGAGACAGAATGTCTACTGATGTCTGAATAAGTAAATTGGGTTAATTGGGGTCTGAGGTAGCTTTCCATTCATCTATTGTCAGTGTGTTAATGACCCCACCTATTATCTGCTACGGGATGTAATTACACCCCTAGTAATGGTGTCTGGCACTGTTTCATTGTTATGAGTAAATATGTGGAGACAAACGTCTCACGCATACCAAGTTGTTAGAAATAGTTCCAGGTAATTAAATCACTGTCATCTGTTTGTTGCTGAAGGGAATGCCCCTGGAAAATGAGTTAAGAAACCCCTTGCATGGGGAATGATATAAAAAGCCAGCTGTGGCAAAATAAAGTGTTGATTTACTCCCAGAACTGTGTGTCGTCCAGTTACTGGGATAAAAGGTTGCCTTGGATAAGTTAGTACTTCCTCAGCTTCAAGGATTTCCCAGCGGACTTTGGAGTTCCGCAACAGGCCTAAACTGAGGGAAAAAAATGTTTTTATATATTTTTGGGGGATATTTATTATAGCAAAAAGTAAAAAATATTGCATTTTTTTCAAAATTGTCGCTCTTTTTTTGTTTATAGCGCAAAAAATAAAAACCGCAGGGGCGAACAAATACCACCAAAAGAAAGCTCTATTTGTGGGAAAAAAAGGACGTGAATCTTGTTTAGGAGCCACGTCGCACGACCGCGTAATTGTCAGTTAAAATGACGCAGTGCCGAATCGCAAAAAAGGGCCTGGTCTTTAACCAGCCAAAATGGTCCGGAGCGTAAGTGGTTAATATTCAAATATTAAGCCCCTAGTCATGTGTTATTTCATGATAATAAAGCTCTAGTTTTAAGCTACACCCATCATCTGAGACAGTGGCCCTGCATGTATGTTGCTGATCTCAAAAACGATAAGTCTGCAAGTTCAAATACTCAAACAATCACCTTTTCATGATTAATTTCTTAAAGTTACATAAACATAAGAAGCCCATAATAATCAATCAACTTTCAGACTGAGCAGTATTTAATTATGGTTGCTAAGGGTTATTGTACTTTACAAGCAGTAATTAAGAATATCCTTTGGAAGGTCAACTGAGAGACTAGTTTTTGTTAGATGATGGCAATTTAGTACATTAATCCACTGATCATATGGTTTGTCATGATATTACAACTCTGGTTGTACAACATCTGAGACCTTGAGTCCCCATATGAACTTTGGGGGATATGTTGGTGAACTCACATTCAGATGTTCTTGAGTTCAAATCCTCAGGTGGTCGCCTTTGCATATTTATTTATTAATGTACAAACTGCTGAAACCAATAGCAACCAATGCTCTTTTGAATCCTCTTCATATCGGTTGCTACACTTTACAGCTTGAATCTTGGTTGAATTTAGTATGTGTAGGCACTGCTGTCAGGCTTAAGCATTCTGGTCTGTGGTGCAGCATGCAGGACGGTGAATAGGGAATCTGAGGGCCATGAGTTTGGTTCCCAAAGCATACCAGAAGAGGTGTATATTCCGAGCTGATTGAGGCAGAACAGCTACTATGTGTTTAATAGCAAAGGGGCATCTCTATGTAATGAGAGATTAAGCTTGGTGCAAAGGTCCAGCCCTGTAACCATCAAGTGGGTAACCTTGACACCATGTGAGTGAACACTTAATGAAACCATCAAGTGGGTTACCTTGGCACCATGTGAATAAAGTGGGTGGTAATGAAAGCCACAACAATATAACTGTGCCACAACAAAACTTGAATATAGAAAGCACAGGAAAGGGGGCTGCTAAAAGTAACTGTAAAAATATTTTTTTTTTGCCAGTAAATCTCATATTTTTCATCAACATGCCTATATCCTTCACTGTAATCCTGCCCAAGGTTCAATCAATCCCCACTGATGGTGGTCCGCACCACTAACTTAGTCCAGTCCTGGCGACTTAATCGCAGTCTTTACACAACCTTCAAAGTCTTGGTGCTACTTTGAGGAAGTCATTACATGGGAATCGAACCTACAAACCTCTGATACAAACTTCAAAGAGGGGCTTACAGACTGTGCCACAGAACCAGAATACATCAGAAGACATCAGAAGCATGGGCGTCCGCACCATGGGGCAATTGCCCACCCCCTGGAATCGTAAGAAGGCGTTGAAGAGTGAAGACAGTTGCCCTGTGTAACGCAATGGCCGCTGCTGCCGCCTCCGCGGCAGCCATATACTTTTTTTTCTAAGTCTGCTGGCCTGGGGCTGCTCTCAGTCTGTTCCGACTTATCACAGCAGATAGTGACATCCATCCCTCCCTCCCTCACCTCCGGCCCGATCATTGGATTGGCTCTGCCTCTGCTGCTCAGGCCTCTGCTCGACATCTCGGCTGTTCGTTCCATGATTGGCTGCCTGCCTGCCATGTACGTCGCTATGCCGATCCGGCCGGCGCAGCGCTGGCTCCTTCCACGGGTGCGTGCAGTGGCTGAGAGGGAATACGCTGCCAGTGCTACCGCATGATCACCGAAGAACCACAGGTAACAGCAGTGCCACTGTGCCAGTTAGGAGGAGAATTAAGATTTTATATATTGGAAAGTTGGACAGCTGAGCTATTGCTGGAAAAATATATTTGTGTGTGTTATGTGTCGCGCCCCCCCCCCAATGTTTGGGGGCGCTATGTGAAATTTAAAGGCAGTCTGAGCTAGTAATTGGGCTCAGATCAATTGTGTTCAAGTTGTTGTTCTGCTCGGGGTGTGATACTGCCGGCAGTGTTATTCTCCTTTGCCTGCAGGTGGCGCTGTCACCGCCAGCACGGGCTGGATTACGGGGGTATCACAGCACCTTGGGTGTCCTCTCTCGGCAGCCGTGCAGTGGGCGTGGTCTACCCACTGTGCATGCTGGGAGAGGGTACAAAAGGGGCAGACGCCTTTTGGCGTGAGGCGATTCCAGGGTGACACCAGGGCTTACAGGGGGACCTCTGGTCCAGTGAGTGTGCCTCGTGGCCCGCATGGCATGAGGTGCGCTGGAGTGCTTAGGCCTTGGGCACCTTCAGCCCGAGGCCCTGTTGCTGCATTGTAGGCCCAGCTCTGCTGACTAGGGCCTACGCTTCAGAGAAGATTCCCAGGCTGCCCGTTTGTAGGGGGCCCATCTTTAGGAAAGGAGTTCCAGGGGAAGAACAGTCCCGGTGGAGATAGCGACGGTACTGCTGTCTCGGGGAGAGGTCTGGAGGCCTACCTAAAGGGGAATTCATCATCTCTGACGTCCGTGCTCCATCCTGGCTGCTAGGACCGCTCTAAGGGCTATCCGGGTGAGCAATACCCACTCAGGCTTGAGTGGCGACGAGTGTAGATATTGGACTTAAGTGTTGCATGCCTGAACCTTTCCCCACATCTTTCAACTCTTCTACTCTTACTTTTCTTCAAGTTTAACTCAAAATGCAGAAAAAGAATAAAGCCTTGCTGATTAGGTTTTACTCAAGTGTGGACATTGGCCTTATTCCAAGGAGTCGTCGGTGTGCCTAGACAACGGAGCTAAAGGATCCACTAGTGGGAGGTATTTTGCGGTTTCTAACTGCGTAGTTCGTTGGCGTGTCTATAGAAAAAAAGAAAAGCCCGCGAGCTACGTGCAGAAAAGGAAAAAGGGGAGGCGTTCCCGCCACCCGCGAGCTACACGTGGGTGAATTGGCGCCAAGAGACAGAGAGAGTTGGATCGAGTGAGAGTGAGCAACATGTCTGCTTTTCCAGGTACTTCAGCCCTGTCGGGACCCCGGATGTTCCCGATGTCTTCCTCAATGGACATTGCTCCGCTTACCGCCCCACTTACGGATACGGTGATCCGGCTCAAGCCCCGGGGCCGCTTCGCCCTCTACACCTGCAGAGATGCGGAGGCCCTGGGCATACACCTGCAGAGATGCGGACTGGCCATGCAACTGCGCCCTTTCGGGAGATGCTTGGCTTGTGGAGAGTTCTTTTTTGAGGTGGAGCAGCCCACTGAATTACCCCGAGCCTACCGGGTGAATTGCATCACAGGCGTCGTAACTTCAGAGGAAGACGCCTATGCTCCCACAGCCGAGCCCACGCGCATCGCCTCCCCTACTGCCAGTGCCTTGGGGAAGGATGCCCCCGAGCCTACAGAACTTTTGGCGGACACCGCAGCGGACGCTGCCTCTGCCACAATGGAAGTTCATGTCCCGCCAGCAAAGCGAAAAGTGGGATATGTTAAGGCCTCCCGCGGCCACGGTCGAAGCCTGCCCCAGCGCCTGCCGGGGCCGGACCTCGAGGGCGGGAGGAAGCCCGAGAAGTCCCTGACAAGTGACAGTAAGGAGGCTGGGAGAAAGGTGTCCACATCCCCCCGAAATGACTTGCCTGCTGAGGAGTATGACACCTCAGACCTGGACTCTTCGTCCGATGTGGGGGATAATGCCGAAATAGACAACATCTTTATTAAAAAGGCATGGGACAATGTAAAGACTGTTGCCCCGTGCCCGCAGCCGTTGTCCCCGGCAGGGTTTCCCTATGGGGCATGGGACAACGTAAAGACTGTTGCCCCGGGCGCGCAGCCTAATGCCGAGTACACACGATCGATTTTCTCGACGGTGAAAACACAGTCGAGAAAATCGACGAGAAAAACGAGGAACGGCTGAGCGGACCTGATGGGGAACTTTAGAAGGGGCGGGTCTATACATTTAAAATACTGAGAGGGAGTTCCCCATCAGGTCCGCTCAGGCACAACCAATGAAGGACAGCGCTGGACATCGGGATCGCCGCGGGACACTGGATTTCACCGCTGGAATGTTTTTTTTTTTTTTTTTAAATAAAGGACTTTTTCAAGGTGATTGTGTGTTTTTTTAAACATTTTTTTACGCTTTCTTCGTGAAATGGTAGGGGTACAATGTACCCCTTACCAATTCACATGGGGGGGGCGGGATCTGGGGGTCCTCTTTGTTAAAGGGGTCTTCCAGATTCCGATAAGCCCCCCGCCCGCAGACCCCCACAACCACCGGGCAAGGGTTGTGGGGATGAGGCCCTTGTCCCCATCAACATGGGGACATCCTCCCCATGTTGAGGGCATGTGGCTTGGTACGGTTCAGGAGGGAGGGGGGCCGCTCTCTCGTCCCCCCCTTTTCCCCTGCGGCCAGCCAGGTTGCATGCTCGGATAAGGGGTCTGGTATGGATTTTTAGGGGGACTCCACACCATTTTTTTTTTACATTTGGGGTGGAGTTCCCCTTAAAATCCATGCCAGATCTGAAGGGCCTGGAATGGATATTTGGGGGAACCCCACGTCAATTTTTTTTTAAATTTGCGGCGGGGTTCCCCTTAATATCCATTCCAGACCTGAAGGGCCTGGTAATTGAATTCTGGGGAACCCCCACGCTTTTTTTTTTTTTTTTTTATCAATGACTTTTGTATGTATTGCCGGAAGCCGACAATTCATTAATAGCCGTGAGTCAGTTTTAATTGCATTTTTTTCTTTCAAAAATGACATTTTTTGCAGGGACAGTTCTAAGCACGGGAAACATGCGCCACTTTACATGCATATCATACACACCCCCCAGGTACGAAATTTAAAGGAATATTTCACTTTTATTGTTTCACTTTAAGCATTATTAAAATCACTGCTCCCGAAAAAACGGCCGTTTTTAAAACTTCTTTTTGCATTGATACATGTCCCCTGGGGCAGGACCCGGGTCCCCAAACACTTTTTAGGACAATAACTTGCATATAAGCCTTTATAATTAGCACTTTAGATTTCTCCCATAGACTTTTCGAATTTGCCGCGAACACCCCAATTTGTTCGCTGTTCGGCGAACGGGCGAAGAGGCAATGTTCGAGTCGAACTTGAAGCTCATCCCTAGTGGAGAGCTGTTGTGTTTTTTTGTCTCTCTCCTGCTCCAAACAAAGGGACAGTTCCTCTGAATTGAGCTCTGGGGTAGATTAGTCAGTAGGTCATAGTAAAGGGACGCCGTGATCAAGATGTGAAATATTCATGTGTGCTGCGTTACAGTCCCATACGCAGCTATTATGGAGTGTTGAGGTTATGCCAGCACTAGGTGGCAGTGGTTCGCAAAAAAAAAAAAAAAGACATTTAGGCTTAGATGGTTTTTTTTTTCTTTTCCTGTATATTTTTCTTTATGCTATTTTATGCTAGGCTTAGCGTAAAGTAACTTTAGAGAAGGGAATTGCTTCCTTTAGGGGAGGCAGTTTACTTCTAAACTGTATAGAATATTAGGGATAGGATGTTTGTATATTTTTTCCTGTTTGCATGTTGTTTTTTTTAGGTATGAGAACAGCTATCAACACCCGGAGAATGGGGTGGGATAGACAGCTAGTGATGGGTGGAATGTGTATTATTTTTCTATTTTGAAGAAATGTCAGTATCTGGATGTAATGTTATCTGTGTGCTTCTTTTCTTTTCTTCTCCCTTCCCTACAATATTGGTTCAGGCAACTGTTCAAATTTAGTTTGTAGATTGAATCAACAGCCTTCAGGATTGAAGGATTTTGATTCCCTTAGCCACTAAGGACAGTGTATTTTCTAGGAGGGGGTGTGTGTAGCGCCCCCCATGTTTGGGGGCGCTATGTGAAATTTAAAGGCAGTCTGAGCTAGTAATTGGGCTCAGACCAATTGTGTTCAAGTTGTTGTTCTGCTCGGGGTGGGATACTGCCCGGCAGTGTTATGCTCCGTTGCCTGCAGGTGGCGCTGTCACCGCCAGCACGGGCTGGATTATGGGGGTATCACAGCACCTTGGGTGTCCTCTCTCGGCAGCCGTGCAGTGGGCGTGGTCTACCCGCTGTGCATGCTGGGAGAGGGTACAAAAGGGACAGATGCCTTTTGGAATGAGGCGATTCCAGGGGGACCCCAGGGCTTACAGGGGGACCTCTGGTCCAGTGAGTGTGCCTCGTGGCCCGCATGGCACGAGGTGCGCTGGAGTGCTTAGGCCTTGGGCACCTTCAGCCCGAGGCCCTGTTGCTGCGTTGTAGGCCCAGCTCCGCTGACTAGGGCCTACGCTTCAGAGAAGATTCCCAGACTGCCCGTTTGTAGGGGGCCCATCTTTAGGAAAGGAGTTCCAGGGGAAGAACAGTCCCGGCGGAGATAGCAATGGTACTGCTGTCTCGGGGAGAGGTCTGGAGGCCTACCTAAAGGGGAATTCATCATCTCTGACATCCGTGCTCCATCTCGGCTGCTAGGACTGCTCTCATAGGGACTATCCGGGTGAGCAATACCCACTCAGGCTTGAGTGGCAACGAGTGTAGATATTGGACTTAAGCGTTGCGTGTCTGAACCTTTCCCCACATCTTTCAACTCTTCTACTCTTGCTTTTCTCTTTTAACTCAAAGTGCAGAAAAAGAATAAAGCCTTGCTGATTAGGTTTTACTCAAGTGTGGACATTGGCCTTATTCCAAGGAGTCGTCGGTGTGCCTAGACAACGGAGCTAAAGGATCCACTCGTGGGAGGTATTTTGCTGCAGACCCAAAGTAACGAAACCAGTAGATCCCATTAACAAATCGGGGTCTGCGGGTGTGTGGCATACCGGGGGAGTACGGGAGCTACATATAATATCTTCTTCACTTTGTATGGAAGTTACTCAGTCTCTCAGGCATACCAGTCCATGATGCCCATATAAATATAGCCTAGAGAATGTACATCTTTCTATATTGCAATACATCTGTTGTGGCCATATTTTGATCTTGATGAAAACAACCTATACTGTATTGCAATATAGAAATATAGAATGTACATTCTCTAGGCTATATTTATATGGGCCTGGACCATGGGCATCCGCTGAAATTTTTTCGGGGGGGGGGGGGGGGGGCGCTTCGGCAGCGGCGATACACAGTCGCATTTAACCCTTTCTTCGACCGCTAGCGGGGGTTAAAAACGCCCCCTCCACGTTAAAATGTAAAAACACCCCACTGTGCCCCCTGCATCTTTCAATATCTCTTTGTCACTACTGTGTACCCCCTCTCCACAACTGCACCTCTGGGCCCCTTTACATTACACAGCACCCCACAGCTCTGAACCCCTTTACATTACACAGCACCCTGCATCACTGGACATCTTTACATTACACAGCACCCTGCACCACTGGACCCCTTTACATTACACAGCACCCTGCATCACTGGACCTCTTTACATTACACAGCACCCTGCATCACTGGACCCCTTTACATTACACAGCACCCCACAGCTCTGAACCCCTTTACATTACACAGCACCCTGCATCACTGGACATCTTTACATTACACAGCACCCTGCATCACTGGACCCCTTTACATTACACAGCACCCTGCATCACTGGACCTCTTTACATTACACAGCACCCTGCATCACTGGACCCCTTTACATTACACGGCACCCTGCATTACTGGACCCCTTTACATTACACAGCACCCTGCATCACTGGATCCCTTTACATTACACAGCACCCTGCATCACTGGACCTCTTTACATTACACAGCACCCTGCATCACTGGACCCCTTTACATTACACAGCACCCCACAGCTCTGAACCCCTTTACATTACACAGCACCCTGCATCACTGGGCATCTTTACATTACACAGCACCCTGCATCACTGGACCCCTTTACATTACACAGCACCCTGCATCACTGGACCTCTTTACATTACACAGCACCCTGCATCACTGGACCCCTTTACATTACACAGCACCCTGCATTACTGGACCCCTTTACATTACACAGCACCCTGCATCACTGGATCCCTTTACATTACACAGCACCCTGCATCACTGGACCCCTTTACATTACACAGCACCTGCACCCCTTTACATTAGACATCACACTGCATCACTGGACCCCCTTACATTACACAGCACCCTGCACATTTACCCCCCCCTCCCCCCCGCCGCCATGCTGCATATTAAAAAAATCACAGTCATCACAGTTAATAATCTTCAGACTGCATCATTCCGTATGGCATGATGCCATACGGAATGCAGTCTGAAGATTATTAACTGTGAATGTGATGACTGTCTGTGATTTTTTAAAATGCATTAGAACATGAGTTACTATGACCAGTGCAGGCCTTCCCCCCCCCCCCCCCCCCCGCCGCCATGCTGCATATTAAAAAAATCACAGACATCACAGTTAATAATCTTCAGACAGACTGCATCATTACGTATGGCATGCCATCAGCTTAATTTAGTTAGTTTAGTGCTTACTTGCGATAGATAGTGTACACTACCGAGTCGACTGTGATGCTGCTGTGCTGTGCTGTCTGAAATTGTAATGAAGATCAAGTTGTTCCTCCTCGGCGGCGCTGGCTCCTCTTGGTGCAGCAGGGCAGCTCTCTACGCTCCTCCCATCAGTCGCATGATAATCCCCTCCCTGTGTTAGTGACGTCATGCCGCCAGGACGGGCGCCGGGCGGGGCTGTAAACTTAGGGGGAGCGAGCAGCGCAATGATCATCTATTGGCTGGCGGCAAACAGGGGCGGGAGCGGAGCATGATAGTAAATGCAATGCAACACATGACACTGAAAGACATGACAGTGACAATCGGCGGCCCAGGCCTGCGGCTGAATGTGGTGTCTTACTCCCTCCCTTACCCTATGGACCCGACGCCGATGGCCTGGACTGGTACGCCTGGCCTGAATAACTTCCAATACAAAGTGAAGCTCAGTTATCTAAAGAGCTATTTCACACTGCCATCTGGCCGTGTTATCGGTAAAGCACTGCTAGTTTTAGCGGCGCTTTACCATTGTTTTAGCGGCGCTATTTGGTCGCTAGCGGGGCACTTTTAGCCCCCATTAGCGGTTGAAAAAAAAAAGGGTTAAATGCGACTGTGTATCGCCGCTGCCAAAGCTCGCCCCCCCCCTCTTCTGAAAAAAGTTCTGTAGATGCCCATGATCAGAAGTGGTTGCTAATGCACCTAATATCATGGATCTTTCAGACTTTCTAAGCCTTTGAAACATAAATCTATCACCACATCAAAGATTCAAACCATGAAAGCTAGGGCTTCCAGCATTCATCAACAGCACACCAACACCATGCACCACAGGCTCTAACCAGCAAAACAACTTCTCTGTAGAACTATATACTGAAGATGACATGATGGGAACAATTGAAATACATTTACTTGCCTACAAAACACTTTAACAGTAACACATCAGATTTGAACTAAGGCCCCTTTCACACTGAGGCGTTGAAAAAACGCAAAAAAAATTCTGAGTTTTTTTACCGCGTTTTTACCGCATTCGCGGTAAAAATAGCGCTAATGCATATGCGTTTTTGCGGTAAAAAGGATTATTTGGTATCCCACAATCCTCCACTCTACTGCGGTCATGTGACCTTCCCACAGCTTCTGGGTGTTTTTTACCGCGTTCTTACAGCGGTACTCATTCATTTCAATGGGGATAGGCGTTTTTACAGCGCTATTTTATGCACCCCAAAGATGCTCCAAAAAAGCTGTTTGCAGGATTTTTTCCAACGCGCAGCCAGCAAAACGCCTCAGTGTGAAAGCCCTCAGGGCTTTCACATTGAGAATGATGGGGCAGGATTATTTCAGGCATTTTTTACAGCGCTATTTTTACTGCGAAAACGCGGTACAAACGCCTCAGTGTGAAAGGGGACTAAGAAATCTAGAGCTTACAGGATTCAACAGCAGCACACCCACATCAATCACCACAGTCTCTAGGCAGCAATCAAACTGCTCTGTAGAACTATATACCAAATAGGACAGGATGAGAGCAATTGAAAAACATTTGGTGGCTCATGAAACACAAAACTGGGTTTTATGCATGCAGATTTCTGGAAAAAAAAAACTCTGCAAGAAAAAGGTATAATGAGCTAGTATGCATAGCATACTAGCTCATTATGTGGCACTTACCTGAGATCGAAGCCCCCGAAGCGCTCCTCGTTCCCCTCCGCCACCATGTCCCTTCGGAGCGTCTTCCTTGTATCGCCGCTCCGGCGCTGTGAATGGCTGGAGCGGCGATGACGTCACTCCCACTCCACGCCGGAACGCTCAGTGCACCTGCGCCATTGTCTTCCCGCTGGATGCGCCGTAGACATCTGTGCAGTGTTTTCTGAAAATATCTTCTTAACTTTGTAGGTTAAGGAGATATTTCTTGCACCTACAGGTAAGCCTTAATCTAGGCTTACCTGTAGGTGCAAGTTGTCTGGTTTTGTTTACAACCACTTTAAGGCTGGGTTCACACTATTGCAAATTGGATGTGGATTCCCAGCATCCAATTCGCAATAGCAGGAGATTTTGCCTGTCTCTCTATGGAGCGGTTCACATATGTCTGCTGTGGCTCTGGTGAGAATTTGCACAGGAGCACTGTGCATCTTTTGGTCAGTTTCAGGTCTGAATAATTCAGCCAAAAATTCGGGCTGAAATAGTGAACGGGGACGCACCGGACTCCTGCTGTGAGTCGCATGCGAAGATAGTATAAACCTAGCCTTAGGCTACAAGACAAGCATAAAGAGCACTCAATCTTCAACTCTGCAGACCTTTCTATTTTTTCGGACTTCAAAAATGCATTGCTCATTTTATTTGCTGCAAATCAGTGCTGAGTTAGAGATTCACTAAGCAGTAAAGCAAAAGGTAAGGGTTACAGCTTCAGAGGCGGCTCTCTAATTAGGCGGACGCCTTAGGCCTTGCACTTACAGGGGCCTCGTGACCACCTAATTTCCCTGACCCGTGTGTGTGAGAGGGAGGGAATATCTCAGTGTCAGTGTCCCCAAGCTAGCCGGATGAGCGAGCCGGGCCGGTAAACAGTCGCTGGTATACACTACAGCGCTGCTATAACACCAGCGCCACGCCGACCTGAAGTCTCCTCTCTCTGCCTCCCTAGGCACTCTCCAGCGCCCCCTTTGTGTCCTCCAGCGCTGCCTGAGGACAGATTATAGAAGCAGAGCTGCCGGATGTTGCTGAACCCAAGAGGGATGCATGCAAGCACGGACATGCAGGAGTTCGTTCTGTCAGGTGTGGAGGGAGGTGAGCTGGCAGCTTTGTGGGACTTGAGATGTGGGAGGGGGCGGTGAGAGCAGAGTCTGCAGCAGGGTGGGAGGCCAGTTCTGGTGCTGTGCTGCCAACTTCAGTTGCTCTATGCATGCCACTGCAAAGTGGCCTCTGCAGTGATGGAGCAATAAATTAGGGCCATATTCACACCATATACCACTTTTATACCATCTGCACCCCTCTCATGTCATACTATCCCCCACCATACACCCTGCACCCCTCTCATGTACATACTACCTCACCACCACCACGCCATGCTGCCAGAAACACCTGGGCACCCCCATGCCGCCAGCAACACCCGGGCACCGCCATGTCGCCAGCAACACCCGGGCTCCGCAATGTCGTCAGCAACACCCGGGCTCCGCAATGTCGCCAGCAACACTCGGGCTCCGCAATGTCACCAGTATCTCACCTGTTAGACCCAGAGACATCTATCTATTCATTATCAAGCAATGGTAGCCTGTATGTAACAGGATACAGAGCAAGCTGTCCCTGCCTGTCACCTTTCTGTGCTGTACAGTCTTGTGAGCCTCACCTGGTGCCAAATGTTTTCGTGCCGACAGTTCTCTTCCTGACCACTCCTCTCAGCATCTTTCTCTCCTTCAGTAGAGCTTCCCGGCCACCGCACACACAGCCAGAAACTCTGCTTCCCGCCGCCCGCCGACTCATACAGCATCCTCATCTGCTTGCTGTGCCCGGAATTCCTGCTCATGCAGACCCCTCCTCCGCCATTGCAAGTGACCTTATGTCGCCTCTGTATTGGTGCAGGACCCCGCTCACTGGCGGAGCGGCTCTTTCTGCCTGCCCCGATGATACTCCTGCTTTGCTGATCCATAATTCGTCAGCGCAGTAGGGGCTGGGGGGGCTTTTTTTGTGCTGGGGTGGCGGCTTTTTGCGCCCACCCCGCAAAGTGCCATCCTAGGCCTGGGCTTTGTCAGCCTAGACCAAAATACAGTGCTGGCTCCATCATTGGTGTGAGTAGGGATAGAATAAGCCTTATAATTGGTGTGGGTGGGGATAGAATAAGCTCCATAATTGGTGTGAGTGGGGATAGAATAAGCTCCATCATTGGTGTGAGTGGGGATAGAATAAGCCCCATTATTGGTGTGAGTGAGGATAGAATAAGCCCCATCATTGGTGTGAGTGAGGATAGAATAAGCCCCATCATTGGTGTGAGTGGGGATAGAATAAGCCCCATCATTGGTGTGAGTGAGGATAGAATAAGCCCCATCATTGGTGTGAGTGAGGATAGAATAAGCTCCATCATTGGTGTGAGTGGGGAAAGAATAAGCCCCATCATTGGTGTGAGTGGGGATAGAATAAGCCCCATCATTGGTGTGAGTGAGGATAGAATAAGCCCCATCATTGGTGTGAGTGAGGATAGAATAAGCCCCATCATTGGTGTGAGTGGTGATAGAATAAGCTCCATCATTGGTGTGAGTGAGGATAGAATAAGCTCCATCATTGGTGTGAGTGAGGATAGAATAAGCCCCATCATTGGTGTGAGTGAGGATAGAATAAGCCCCATCATTGGTGTGAGTGAGGATAGAATAAGCTCCATCATTGGTGTGAGCAGTGGCGGTGCATCCATAGAGGGCGCCGGAGCGCCACCCCCTCTCGCTCCCGCACCGCCACTGAAAGACAATACATAGATTCATGCATTGCATGAATCTGTGTATTGTCACCGCTGCCGCGCTGCCCACTATACATATGGCCGGCCTCCTGGTGAGCGCCGGCCATATGAATTAGAGGGCGGCCGGCGGTGGGTGTAACTTGGAAGTGCCTATCAGAGCCAGCGGTTCTGATAGGCTTTCCGAATACAGTTCTCACGCTGTATTCGGCTTCCAAAAACTCCTCCCAGGTACGCACGGGGGTGCGTTCCTTGGAGAAGACTGTGTGGAGGTTTCAGCCAATCAGGTTCACCGGATCTGGTTACCGGCAACCTGATTGGCTGAAGCGACATCGAGGGCGGGAGAACACATCGAGGATGGCGCAGACCGAGGAAGGTAAGTGCAGGGCTGGGGGGGGGGGCGACAGGCTGCATTTGGGGGACACACTGGCTGAATATGGGGGACAAACTGGCTGAATATGGGGGACAAACTGGCTGCATTTGGGGGAACTGGCTGTATATGGGGGACAAACTGGCTGCATTTGGGGGGAACTGGCTGAATATGGGGGGAACTGGCTGAATATGGGGGACAGACTGGCTGAATATGGGGGGAACTGGCTGTATGTTGGGGACAAACTGGCTGAATGAAGGGGGAACTGGCTGTATATGGGGGACACGTTGGCTGCATTTGGGGGGAACTGGCTGTATATGGGGGACAAACTGGCTGCATTTGGGGGGAACTGGCTGTATATGGGGGACACGCTGGCTGCATTCGGGGGGAACTGGCTGTATATGGGGACAAACTGGCTGTATATGGGGGCACACTGGCTATATATATGGGGACACACTGGCTGTATATGGGGGCACACTGGCTATATATATGGGGACAAACTGGCTGTATATGGGGGCACACTGGCTATATATGGGGACAAACTGGCTGTATATGGGGACAAACTGGCTGTATATGGGGGCACACTGGCTGTATATGGGGGCACACTGGCTGTATATGGGGGCACACTGGCTGTATATATGGGGGCACACTGGTTTTATATATATATATATATATATATATATATATATATATATATATGGGGGCACACTGGCTGTATATGGAAACAAACTGGCTGTATTTGAGGGGGCAAACTGGTGGCGTTTGGGCACAGTGGCGGCAATTGATTTTTTTTTTTCAGTTTGTTTGCGCCCCCCCCCAAAAAATATTGAGCACCAGCCGCCACTGGGTGTGAGTGGGGAAAGAATAAGCCCCATCATTGGTGTGAGTGGGGATAGAATAAGCCCCATCATTGGTGTGAGTAAGGATAGAATAAGCCTCATCATTGGTGTGAGTGGGGAAAGAATAAGCCCCATCATTGGTGTGAGTGGGGATAGAATAAGCCCCATCATTGGTGTGAGTGAGGATAGAATAAGCCCCATCATTGGTGTGAGTGAGGATAGAATAAGCCCCATCATTGGTGTGAGTGGGGAGAGAATAAGCCCCATCATTGGTGTGAGTCGGGAGAGAATACGCTCCATCATTGGTGTGAGTGGGGAGAGAATAAGCCCCATCATTGGTGTGAGTGAGGATAGAATAAGCCCCATCATTGGTGTGAGTCGGGAGAGAATACGCTCCATCATTGGTGTGAGTGGGGATAGAATAAGCTCCATCATTGGTGTGAGTGAGGATAGAATAAGCTCCATCATTGGTGTGAGTGAGGATAGAATAAGCTCCATCATTGGTGTGAGTGGGGAGAGAATAAGCCCCATCATTGGTGTGAGTGAGGATAGAATAAGCCCCATCATTGGTGTGAGTCGGGAGAGAATACGCTCCATCATTGGTGTGAGTGGGGATAGAATAAGCTCCATCATTGGTGTGAGTGAGGATAGAATAAGCTCCATCATTGGTGTAAGTGAGGATAGAATAAGCTCCATCATTGGTGTGAGTGGGGAGAGAATAAGCCCCATCGCTGGTATAGCGGACCCCCCAAATTTGGGGTCGCTATGCCTGAAATTTAGAGGGTTGCCTGAGCAATAGTTTGGTTCAGGCTGTTTAATTTCTTTAAATTGGACTCTGCTCTGCTGGGGTGTTGCCTGGGTGTATAGTTCCCCTTTGACCTGTAGGTGGCATTGTTGCCCAGGTCTCGGGTCGAACCACAGGTGACATTGCGGTGAGATTGGGTGTCCTCTCTCGGGGGCTGTGCAGTGGGCGTGGTTTACCTGCTGTGCATGCCGGGAGAGGGTACTTAAGGGGCAGACGCCATTAGGCGTAAAGCGAATCAGAGGACCCCTTGGTCCGGGAAAGATATACACGTACCCCACCTTCGGTGGCCCTCATGGCCAGGGGTGCGTGTGAATGTGCTGGATCCCGGGCACCTTTAGCCCGAGGCCCCATTGTTCCAGGTAGGCCCAGTACCTTTAACTGAAGCCTACAACCAAGCAGCGGAGTCCCAGGGTGCCCGTGGGAGGGTGACCCACTCTGAAGGAGAGGCAACCAGGGGAGGACCTTTCTAAGGGAATCGGTGAAGGATGTCGCCGTCTCGGGAGAGGCCTGGTTACCTGTCAGAGGGAAGGATTCTGTGATACACCTTAAGCTCTTGTAACGTGCCCCATTGGCACCTATGGTCTCTAGTTACAAGTGCTGAAAAGTTCGGGACTTAGGAGCCAAAAGGTTCTGTGGCAGAGGATCTTCCTAATACGTCCCTAGGATAAACCAAGCTAATTGTTCGTGCTCCACTCCGGCTGCTAGGACCGTGAGAGAGAACTATCCGGGTGAGCAAAGCCCACTCAGGCCTGAGTGGTGACAAGGGTAAATAAGTACCGCGTGCCTGAACCTACCTCCCTATCCAATTCTATCTCTATCTTCAACTTTATCTACTAAGTTTCTAAGCAAGAAAAATAAACTCGTCTGTTCAAGTTTAACACTGTCTGGACATTGGCCTTCTTATTAGAGGAAATAGACTTTTCCCTACACTCTAGGGACGAGAACCAACGGAAAGAGGTAACTCGCTGCAGGACCCAAAACTGTTAACACCGCTCACCCTCTACAAAGATGGAGGATACTGGGCATGTGGCATAGTGTGTCCTATCCTGCAAGTGAAGGTAAGCAGGAGAGGGATCTGTGTGCTACACTGGCATCAATGGGAGGAAAATTATCTGTATTGCTGGTGTCAACAGAAGCAAAATTAGTCCCATATCATCAATGTTGACAGGGGAATAACACCCTGCAGAACGCGGACCTTTTCAAACAGCGTCCACAATCCCTGGGCTGTCCCAAGTGATCTGGGATGCTTGGCAGCCATGTAGTAACCCATGTTGTAAAAATGGAAAAAATCCGCGCTAACCGTGATTAGAATTAGTGAATTAATTAAATATAAGAACCATTATATATATATATAAATAATAATGGTAAAATTAATAAAGTGAATTGGTGGGTGCTGCAAAAAAAATAGCTGGAATAACCACTACACAAATATATGCAAAAAGAATTAATAAAAATGCGCTACCCTTAAACAAGCAATCATAGTGCTAATAATTCATATGTGTTCACACACACCAAAAAACATAAACAGAAAAAAAGTCCTGTTAATAAAACACGGCAATATATCTGAAATATCCCCTGTGCACAGATAAATGAATAAATAAAAATTAAAAATATATATATAAAAAAATGTGAAAGAGAGAAAGTCCAAATGAAGTTCATAAACAAAAAAAGCCACATCTGCTGATGTATATATGACAGACTCTTCTAAGCAGCTGTAGGCGAAATATCCACATCCAACTTGCTCAAACGAATTATAGAAGAAATAGCAGCTTACCAAATATAATAGATCTCTGTCACGGAGATCTATAGGGGCTCAGATTCATATGGTGATCCCACCGGACATTCAGCCACGAAACACTGGAATCGAACGATATCCTCCTCCTCCTGGATATTTATTCCAAGAAAAGAGCTCTCCCTCCAGGTATCCGCTGATGTAATTGGCTCATGCAGCACAATGAATGTTGATATGGAAGAAAAAGAAATAAAACCTCATGGTGCAGTATTCCTAATAAAATAGGATTCCCTTTATTTATCCTGGGTAAAAAATGACATCCAGCAGGTTTTCAAAACAAGAGCGGCAAAACTCCAAAGAAACGAATGCTGGTACTCAGCTGCGGTCTGTGCCGATCAGCTGTAGCGTAGTGACGTCACGTTCGTTAGCTCCATGGTGGAGCTAACGAACGTGACGTCACTACGCTACAGCTGATCGGCACAGACCGCAGCTGAGTACCAGCATTCGTTTCTTTGGAGTTTTGCCGCTCTTGTTTTGAAAACCTGCTGGATGTCATTTTTTACCCAGGATAAATAAAGGGAATCCTATTTTATTAGGAATACTGCACCATGAGGTTTTATTTCTTTTTCTTCCATATCAACATTCATTGTGCTGCATGAGCCAATTACATCAGCGGATACCTGGAGGGAGAGCTCTTTTCTTGGAATAAATATCCAGGAGGAGGAGGATATCGTTCGATTCCAGTGTTTCGTGGCTGAATGTCCGGTGGGATCACCATATGAATCTGAGCCCCTATAGATCTCCGTGACAGAGATCTATTATATTTGGTAAGCTGCTATTTCTTCTATAATTCGTTTGAGCAAGTTGGATGTGGATATTTCGCCTACAGCTGCTTAGAAGAGTCTGTCATATATACAGTACATCAGCAGATGTGGCTTTTTTTGTTTATGAACTTCATTTGGACTTTCTCTCTTTCACATTTTTTTATATATATATTTTTAATTTTTATTTATTCATTTATCTGTGCACAGGGGATATTTCAGATATATTGCCGTGTTTTATTAACAGGACTTTTTTTCTGTTTTTGTTTTTTGGTGTGTGTGAACACATATGAATTATTAGCACTATGATTGCTTGTTTAAGGGTAGTGCATTTTTATTAATTCTTTTTGCATATGTAGTAACCCATACCAACCAATCACATTTCAGGTTACTATAGAGAACTCGGTATGACTTAATTCTATAAGGTAAGGCCTGTTCACATCTGTACACTTTTGCCGTGCTTTGGTAGCTTCCCAGTGTGCCAGAGGTGCATATCCCCCTTAAATACTATGTATCAGATATGAACCTGTGGGCTGTCCTTTTGAAAAGTCCTGTGTGCTGCATCTTTAGTGCATTTTGTGAAAAAACGCATGAAAAATACACCTTCCATTATAGTCAATGTTAAGGCATGAAAAAGCAACATGCTTTTTTTTTTGTGAGTTTTTTGAGTCACAGGCCTCGTACACACGACCGATTTTCTCGGCAAGAACCAGCAAGAAACTTGCTGGCAGAGAGGTCTTGCCGAGTAAATCGGTCGTGTGTACGCGGCTATCGGGTTTCTCGTCGAGAAAACCGACAAGAAACCTCGACGAGAAAATAGAGAACCTGCTCTCTATTTTCTCGTCGAGATTCTCCTCGGCATGTTTCTCGACGAGAAAAGTGAGTGTGTGTACACTTACCTGTCCTCCCGGAAGCCCGCGCATGTTCGAAATGAATTTGACGCATGCGCGGTAGCTTCCTAGGCATACGTAGGGTATACCAAGATGGCGGCGACGGCATCGAATGTGACGAGCGCATGCTCGACGTAGTCGATGACGTCACCGCGTACGCTCCTTTCAAAGAACCGCGGGTTCTTTGAAACGAGCGTGTGTACACTCGGCCGGGACAAGTTTCTTGTCCAAGAATCTCGTCGAAAAAAACGACATGTTTTTTTCAACGAGAATCTCGGCCGTGTGTACGAGGCCACATGTCCATTTTTCCTAGGGGACCATGGAGGAAAACACATGAAAAACGAATTTTAACGCATCACATTAAAAAAGCACTAAAAACGCAATGTGCGTCTCACAACACACAGATGTGAACAAGCCTTTAATACATTATTTAATAAACCTATTTGTCTAATTTAGGGGCCTTAAACTGGCAGCCAAATAAAAGTGACAAATCTTTTTTTTTTTCTTCTGTAAATGATCAAACAACAACCTTACACAAGTTGTGCTGTGCAATGCAAAAGAAACACTGAATCTGGGCAATAAGGGGTTAAAGTTGAAGAGGTGTGGCTTTGTAAGCCGACCTTTAACTTCCTAATCCATTTTTTTTTTTTACTTTATTTTATTTCCCCTTTTCTGCAGCTGTCCAGGAACACATCCGAACCCTGATTGCAAAAGAAAAAGTTATTTTAAAAGTTTTTTGAGAGTTTTCCCAACAGTTAGTTTTGTCAGTTTGGTACGGTCACAAATAAAGTTGGGTGAAAAATAAAATGGCGGGGGGCGTGGCCGGCAGCGAAGGAGGAAAGTCACGCTGTTGGTGAGCTCCGCCGAGCCTTCCTAAATCCGCGACCATCCGGGGCCGGCACCTTCCTAACAGCCATCCCAGATGCCCATCCTTAATCCCGGGTGCACCCGGAGAAGATCGGCACAATTATTAGGTTCCCCAGACGGCTCTTTACCCCGTCATTCGGCCCGCGGCCAACTCCATCCATAGACGCGGCCGTCGTCATCTTGCGGCCTACTAACCATCCTCAGCCTCCGCGCTCGATTACAGCGCTCTGCGGGACGGCGCTTCCCCGAAAAAACCTCCCAGTCGCCCATCCTTGGTCCTGGATACACCCGGTGCAGATCGGCATTGGTATCGAGTGCCCCGGACGGCCCTCCGCTCAGCTATCCAGCTCAAGGCCAGCTCCTTCCAGAGACGCGGCCGCCGCCATCTTGCGTTCTTCAGCTTCCTAGAAACGGATCCTGTACGAGTCCCGAATTGGCTACAGAAAATCCCAAAACCAACTGGCCGCACAAACGCATCATCAGGGAGACCGAACCCACCTGCCCGCTCTCAGAGATCCCGGGGAAGGAACCGTACCGTTCCTGACGACAGCACATGTGAGCCCTAAATGTTCTTTTCTCTTTCGCTTGACTGTGCTGTATGTGACATGGCCATAATGTTTGTTGGATGCTGGAACTTGCACGCTGCGGCCCCCATATGCCCCCCTTTGTTGGTAGGCCAAAGAGAAGCAAAGCCCTTGACACACGAGCTGATATCCACTACTCTCCTTACAGGCGCAAACCCCACTTACTGTGTGCCTCGGACTTGCACCCCTGCTCTGGAGTTTGAGGAGACGATCTTTCCTTTGCAGGAGAGATCTATACAAAGCTTTGCCCGCTAGAGATGTGGCTGAAACTCTATCATCATTTGGGCAGACCCCCCTCCTCTCCACACAGACTTCGAGACTCCCGGGTGATAGTTCCCTTGCTCTCCCAGTGAAATGCACAGATGCCAGAAGAGGATCTGGCTTCTAGTTACAAGCTCGGAGGCTGCTGCAAGACGACCTTTCACCTCTCCTTGCTATGCACACCTTAGCTGAACGCTTCCGCATTGGGAAGGAAGACCCATCCTCTTTACCTATTGGGCTCTGATTCCTCTCCCCGCCAGTCCCCCCTCAGTACCACTATGGAAGAAGAAGAGATCTAAATGAACGGCCCCTGGTTATCAAGCTCCATGCAGTGGAAAGCTATGTGAGTCGTTCTCCTGGGAGACTGGGGGGTGGTGGGAGGAGGGGCGATCTCAGGTTTCTATCTATGCCACACACCGGGACTTGATGTTTAATGTGGAGGCTATATTGGAACCAAGGAAGGGGAATTGTTAGAAACTATCGATCAGATGCCATAGGTACTGTTGAATTTTTCTCTAGACTAAGGATAACGGGGGGCTGACACTAGAAAATTTGTGAACTTGCAAATCACTGCTGTGTACACCCACAGGGATTATGGAAGAGGGAGTCCAGGACTCTTATCCTTCGGGCCTCTGCATGCGGTCGGGGGGCGAGGGGCACTGCTTAGGGACCAAGAAATAGCATCCACTTTTGTAACACTTCACTACAGCCAGCCAATGCCCCTCAGAGATACACTGGTAAGGTTGCCGGGCTTAGACCCTGAACAATCTGTATGTTAATGCTATAATGTTTTATTCTGTTTAATTTAGACAGTTTTTATTTGATTCATATGCTGCTACCACTCACATGTTCAATGAATAATTATTCACACTCTCACATACACTTAAGGTCCGGAGGCCGGGAAGGGCGGGGAGTTTCTTCTGATTGCCTTTGCTGATCACTCCCTCACATAGGCAGACGCCTTCCCAGCTAGTTCTGGCAAGGTAAGTAATACAGCGACTTGCTGTACCTTTAGAAGTAGCACTGCTGGACGGTGTTTGCTGAGAGCAAATACTTTCCTGTGACTGGTCTGGAAAGACCGGCTCTCACCTTTTCCTTTCCCAACCTCTCTCATCCTCTTTGATCCCTAAACCCCCATCCGTCTCGATATCTTTCCCCCTACCCAACCCACTTTCCCTTGTTCCCTCCTTCCTCCCGTGACCATGGATACACTACAGATAGTCACCCTAAATGTCAAAGGACTGAATGTCTCAGAAAAAAGGAAAATGCTGTTAAACGACATGAGGCGCATGAAGGCAGATATTGTACTTCTGCAGGAGACTCACTTCAGAGAGGATACATATCCAATTTTGAAGAACAGATGTTACCCGATGGTATACCATTCCACCTATCTAGAAGCCAAATCTCGGGGCGTCTCTATCCAGATTGCAGCCAGAGTCCCCTGGAAGTTAGTAGAGTTAAGAGCTGACCCAGCAGGCAGATTTCTATTTATTAAAGGGCTAATAGGAGACGAGAAGGTGACCATTGCCAACCTGTACGCCCCAAACAGCCAACAGGACTCTTTTCTCAAAAATACCTTATTATCACTCCGCGGTTTTACAGAAGGCCAGCTCATAGTGGGGGGAGACTTTAATGTCCCCCTGATCCCAGCAGAAGATACCTCTACGGGTACATCATCCTCTTCCCGTAGCGCCCGAAAGACGATTAACAAGACTTTACATGACATGCAGTTAATAGATGTATGGCGACTCTCCCACCCTGGAGAACGAGACTACACCTTCTTCTCTCGCACGCACCAGGTATACTCCCGTATTGACCACTTGTTACTCCCACACAACCAACTTCAGGCACTAAGGAACACGAGTATAGGATCAATTACGTGGTCCGATCACGCCCCGGTCTCTATGCAATATGCACTAACTGACCACAATAGGAGACAGAGACAACCTTGGAGACTCAATGAGAGCCTGTTGCAAGACCCGGAGGTGGTATCAGACGTGACAAAAGAAATCACACACTATTTCCAGACAAATCTAACGGCAGATTGTAATTTGGGACTTGTCTGGGAAGCTCACAAGGCGGTCATACGGGGAGTACTAATAAAACATGGCGCAAGGCTAAAGAAGCAGCGAACAGCCTAAATTGCAACACTGATAGACAAACTCCAAAAACTTGAAACCAGACATAAACAGACACCGACCAGACTGCTGGGGAACGAATTAGACACAGTACGTAAGCAAATAACGGATATACTCCACTTTAAAGCCAAGGCGGCAATGCAGATCTCCCACAGGAAAGTATATGAATCAGGGAATAAATGCGGTAGATTACTTGCGCAATCCCTACGATCCCTGTCAGGGTCACCTGTGGCCAGGTGACAGATGCACACCGTAGGGGGACAGGAGTGCACCGCGAGGTAGTGAACCCTATGGCTGGCTTCTGCGGATAGGAAACTGAATGGTTGTGGAAAGCGGGACCAGAGGAGCACAACCGGGATCCAAACGGAAGCTAGAGCCAAGATTCCCCAGGGCGCGGAGTCTAAGACCCAGCTGGTCTTCTCCAGGGCCTCTAGTGGTGAGGATGTTAGCTGCAGGCTGGGACCAGGTCGCGGCCCCTGGAGTTTCCTAGCTCACGCCCCGCAGGATAAGGGGAAAAGAGGGGAAGCAGCAGCACAAGATAAGAGAGAACCGAATACAAGCTGAAGGTCAGGGGCCACAAGCAGACAAGGATAACGAAAGAACGAGCCGAAGGTCAAGGGTCACGAGCAGACAGGGATAGTCGGGGACAAGCCAATAACGTAACAGAGAGACAGACGTAGCACACGGCAGGCAGGAACCCAAACACACAATGCCTAACAAACACGTTGATCAGCAAAGCAGGCTTGCAGTGCACAGGTTAATATAGTGTTCTGTGATAGGGCCTGGGGTGGAGTCTGGCTGGGAGGAGATTATAAAGGAAGCCAGGTGAAAGGGCTCAGGCCTCTAAGATGAACACATGGGAAGGAAGGTAAGCTGACAGACAAACACTACTGCATATCCATGACAGTACCCTCCCTCTTATGGGCCCTCCCCCGCCTGGACCCAGGCTTAAAGGGAAATCTCTGATGAAACCTTCTCAACAGATGAGGTGCAGCGACATCAGATGCAGCGATCCAAGACGCCTCCTCAGGACCAAAACCTCTCCAATGCACAAGGTACTGAAGAATGCCTCTGCAGAGCCGAGAATCCAGAACTTGTCTAACCTCGTACTTAAGATTATCCTCAGAGACCGAAAACGAGGTAGGGAGATGACAAGAAGATCTATTGAGGACCAAAGGCTCTCTAGGAATAAGCAAGGGCATGAGAGGATCAACAGGAATCTGAGGAGGGTCCCATAGACCCTTAAAGGGGAACTGGTCATCTTGCACAGGACCATCAGACTGGGCAGATGTCAGTGGAACCCTGAAGTCAGGTTGGTTAGAAGGTGACATGTCGCCGGAGTCAAGCTGAATAGCTGAAAGACAAGCAGAATGTCCTGAACAAGAAAAAGTAGGAGGCTCACTGGGCATGGGCTGGACTGGCATAACTAGTACAGAGGCAGAGTGAATAGCTGAGTCAGGTGTAGCGACTACCTGAATCGCATCGCAAGACGTAGCGACTACAGGACTTGTAGACAAGCTAGCCTGGCTGTGCGTCCAAGGGTGGTTAGGGACAGAGAAATGTAAATGGTTATGCAACTTGGAATGAATGACCGGCTCAGATTCACAGGGGGCAACCTTGGGTAGGCAGGACGAGGAACAGGAGGGACCCCAAGCCAGGATCTGTCCAGTAGTCCAGTCCACATGAGGAGAATGGAGCTGTAACCATGGGAGACCCAAAATTATAGGCGTTGAGGCCTTGGGTAAGATAAGGAAGGATATCCACTCCTGGTGGAGAGTCCCTACCGACATCTTAACAGGGAGGGTCTGGAAGCGGATAGGTCCCCCTGGGAGAACAGTACCATCAATCGCCAAGACCACCAATGGCGTGGTGAGGGGCAAAAGAGTAAGTCTCATGGACGATGCGATTTCCCAGTCCATGAAATTACCAGCGGCTCTGGAATCCAGATATGCTGAGACCGAATGAGAAGAAGCACCAACATGAAGAAACACAGAAAGCAGAAGACGAGAAGGGGAAGGTGATATTTCTGGGTCCAATACTCCACTTTCCAGATGAAGTGGACCCGAACGTTTTTCTGGACAAAGAGAGCAAGTGTCACGAAAATGACCTTTGCCCCCACAGTAAAGACACAGACCAAGAGTTCTGCGCCTAGCACGTTCCTCGGGGGATAGCCTGGTCCGACCCAGCTGCATGGGTTCCTCAGCTGGTAGGAGATGCTCTACGGGTCGAAGAGAGGGGAGCTCAGGCTGACTAAGAACCAAGGAGTGCTGGCGTTGCTTTTCTAAGGTCCTCTCCTGAAAGCGAATATCGATCTGGTTACACAAGGAGATAACGCCGGCCAGATCAGTGGGGATGGTTCTTCCTGCTAATTCATCCTTCACTCTATCAGACAGGCCATGCAAAAAGGTTGCGACTAAGGCCTCATTGTTCCAGCTCAACTCAGCCGACAGTATGCGGAAATGAAGGGCATACTGTCCCACAGAAGCAGACTCTTGGCGGAGACGTAAAAGGGCGCTGGCCGCTGAAGAGACACGAGCCGGTTCTTCGAAGATATTCCGAAAAAGTTTCAAGAAGCCAGACAGGCTAGAAACCACTGGATCATTCAGTTCCCACAGAGGGGCTGCCCAGGCAAAAGCTTCACTAGAGAGGAGGGAAATGATATAGGCTACCTTAGCCCGATCAGACAGGAAGTTTTGGGGCTGGAGCTCAAAATGAATCGTGCATTGGCTAAGGAACCCCCTGCAAGCCTTGGAGTCCCCAGAGAAACGGGACGGAGCTGGCAGTTGTAGTGAGTGTGTGGCTGTGACTGGTGCAATAGGTGCAGCCGCTGATTGTATTTGAGGTTGCGGATTCAGGGTTCCCAAGGAGGCCTGAAGCTGCTCGAAGCGAGAAGCCAGATCCTGGAGGAATCGCATCACCTGAGTCTGATTCGATTCCTGGGTTTCAAGTCTGCAAACTATGCCCTGCAATGGATCATCCGCGGGTAGCGGGATGTCAGCCGGGTTCATGGCTGATCAAACTGTCAGGGTCACCTGTGGCCAGGTGACAGATGCACACCGTAGGGGGACAGGAGTGCACCGCGAGGTAGTGAACCCTATGGCTGGCTTCTGCGGATAGGAAACTGGGTGGTTGTGGAAAGCGGGACCAGAGGAGCACAACCGGGATCCAAACGGAAGCTAGAGCCAAGATTCCCCAGGGCGCGGAGTCTAAGACCCAGCTGGTCTTCTCCAGGGCCTCTAGTGGTGAGGATGTTAGCTGCAGGCTGGGACCAGGTCGCGGCCCCTGGAGTTTCCTAGCTCACGCCCCGCAGGATAAGGGGAAAAGAGGGGAAGCAGCAGCACAAGATAAGAGAGAACCGAATACAAGCTGAAGGTCAGGGGCCACAAGCAGACAAGGATAACGAAAGAACGAGCCGAAGGTCAAGGGTCACGAGCAGACAGGGATAGTCGGGGACAAGCCAATAACGTAACAGAGAGACAGACGTAGCACACGGCAGGCAGGAACCCAAACACACAATGCCTAACAAACACGTTGATTAGCAAAGCAGGCTTGCAGTGCACAGGTTAATATAGTGTTCTGTGATAGGGCCTGGGGTGGAGTCTGGCTGGGAGGAGATTATAAAGGAAGCCAGGTGAAAGGGCTCAGGCCTCTAAGATGAACACATGGGAAGGAAGGTAAGCTGACAGACAAACACTACTGCATATCCATGACAATCCCAAACAGCAGCCTCTTACATCCCGCACATATACTCCACAACAGGCCAAAAAAAAACTCTGCCCCGGCAAATAACCCAAGAATTCAAATTGTATTATCAATCCTTGTATAATCTGCCGGTAAATCCCCCTACAGCAGGGAAGGTAACGGATTACATTAAAAAGTCAACAATGCCCACTTTACCGACGGACACGCGTGACCTTCTGGACGAACCTATAACACTGACAGAACTGCAACTGGCAATAGGGAACACGAAACGTAATAAGGCCCCAGGACCAGATGGACTTACGATCCAATACTATAAGAACCTACTTCCCTCACTAGGAAATCAAATGGTAAAAATGCTTAACGACCTCAGTAAGGAAGGTAATTTACATGACACCACATTACAGGCCCAGATAGCGGTGATCCCTAAAGAGGGTAAGGACCCGTCCCAATGTGGGAGTTACCGCTCAATATCGTTATTGAACACGGACCTCAAACTGTTCACTAAAATAATTGCCACTAGATTGCAAAGCCACATACCCCGTCTAATTCACCTAGACCAAGTAGGTTTTGTGCCAACCAGAGAGGCTAGAGACAATACCATCAAAGTATTGAACCTGATTCATAAAGCCACCACCTCCGGTGCACCCAGCGTCTTTCTCAGCACAGATGCTGAGAAAGCATTCGACAGGGTGAATTGGACGTTCATGCTCACCACATTGAAACATGTAGGATTGGGCAATAACATGATGAAGTGGATAAAGGCAGCGTACACAACGCCGACAGCTAGGGTGAGAGCCAATGGAGTACTCTCAGACCCTTTCCCAATTACGAACGGGACGCGCCAGGGCTGCCCACTCTCGCCCCTCCTGTTCGCCCTATCCCTTGAACCCTTCTTATGTCACATAAGGAAAAACCCGAACATATCAGGTATTACAATAGGCCACACCCAGTACAAAGTCTCTGCTTATGCAGATGATTTGCTATTTTCCCTCTCAAACCCATCAATATCACTACCAAACCTTCTCCGCGAATTTACTTTATATGGGACACTCTCCAACCTAAAAATCAACTTTGACAAGTCAGAGGCAATGGGCGTACAGATCCCCAACTCTCAGCTCGCACACCTCCAATCCAGCTTTAAATTAAAATGGACCAAAACTGCCCTTAAATACTTGGGAACTTATATACCCAGCACACTTTCGAAATTATACAAGCTCAACTTCCCTCCACTTTTAAAACAAGTCAAATCATTGCTGACTCAATGGACCTCGGGCCTGCACTTCTGGCTAGGACGCTGCAACATTTTAAAGATGATGATACTTCCGAAGTTTTTATATCTTATGCAAGCCCTGCCCATACACATCCCAGTCACATATTTCAAACGGGTGCAAACACTTTTTACAGAATTCGTATGGGCCAAGAAAAAGCCTAGACTAGCTAACAAATTACTAGTACTCCCCAAGCTATACGGAGGCCTAGCGCTCCCTAACCTTCGCGCCTATTATCAAGCCACGTATTTGGTGAGGCTCATAGACTGGTGCCGCCACCAAGAAACCAAACTATGGACTTCCATAGAACAAACGCAAAGTGAGATCCCCCTCCCAGGCACCCCATGGTGTTACTTGGGACTACCACCAGAAGTTAAATCCCACCCATTAATAGGCAATACATCAAGGATATGCGCCCGAATAGTGACCCAGACGCCGCTCTCCTCCCAGGACTCACCTCTACAACCCATTTTGGGGAACCCATTATTTACACCAGGGCTGACAGACAGATGCTTCCGCAACCTATCTGAATCGGGCATCTAACAGGCCTCCCATTTTAGTTCGGGAGGGCGGTGGAAATCGGCTGCGGAACTCTCGGACCCCACAGGCCCGTTCCGCTTGGATTTTTTGAGGGCACTCCAATTGAGTCACTTCCTGAACTCCATGCCACCCCCGAGGGATAATGACCAGACACTAACGGCATTGGAGGACTTGTGCAACGAGAGGTGTCCCATACCACATACACTTTCTTTGACCTACACTCTCCTGAATGCACCCCCCAGAGGATTTTACACCCCCAGGACTGCTCAAATGGAAAAGGGAGCTGGGAATCCAATTCAATGACACCAAACGACAACGTATTCTTAAGTATACCCATAAATCTTCCATATGTGCAAAAACCCAGGAAACCAATTACAAAATACTCTCCAGATGGTACAAAACCCCTGCATTACTACATAAACTATTCCCATTGACATCAGACCGCTGTTGGGCACTGCCAGACGGAGGAGGGGTCCCTGTTACACATCTTTTGGTCCTGCCCTAGACTGACACAATTTTGGACAGTGATACGTGAGACCATGCAGAAATTCACTGAAAGGACACTTATAGACGACCCAGCTTTCTTCCTCTTACATGCATCCGACATTCCAGACAGAATCTATAAAAAATCAGTACTTCGTCATTTATTAGATGCAGCTAAAGCCTGTATCCCACTATGTTGGAAGTCTGCCATCCCCCCGACCATTAAACTATGGCTTCGAAAGGTAGAAGAAATAAGAAAAATGGAAGATCTCATTTTAACAGCACAGGAAAGACACGAGACGTACCCCAAAACCTGGCAATTGTGGAGTATATTTATATACTCGGACGAAGGCCAAACTCTCTTAGGTTCAGATGACAGATGACACTGAGTGAACAACAAAAACAGGATACTATCTTAGAGGTCTACCCGTGATGACGGATAGACATTGGACCCCAACTTAACATAAGATCTGGGTGCGCTCCGTGGCCACGGGACGCACTCCCCCTCCCCTCCCCTTCCCTCTCATGCCCCCTTCTTCCCCCCCCCATTCTCTGTCTACTCCCTTTTCTTTTCAATTTCTCTATTATGCTCTCCCTTGCTCTCAGTTGGCCTCGCCCGCCTACGCTGCAGCTCCCCACAAATGGGGGGCTCGGGGTGGGGGGGCGACGACAACTACTTGAATAAAAAAGAAAAATAACTGGGGGCCGGACCCACGGGACCACGAGACTCCTTATACTTTACGATAAGGTATACTATATGCAACATGAAATGGGGGAGGTAATTATTTACCATCCCCCCTGCACGCAGATATCAACAAGAACACCCCGAACATGATTCACCCCATACATACATTTTCTCTTCACTAGGCAGGAGAGGATTATTACATTTTTGTACACTACAACTGATATGAACCTGTTTTGCACGGTTACTGCCTACTGTTTGTTTCTTTTCTAAGAGGTGATAGGTATTGTTGAACCATTACCTGTATTGTTTGTTAATATGTAACATGGTGGTCCGTGTGGGCCTTGTTCCTTGAAATAAATAAAAAATAAATAAAAATGGCTGCGTTACATATAAATACACCCACTTGTGAAGCAGTCTCCCTTTGGCCTACAGATGTGAGCACATGGCTTGCTGTTGGTTTGGTAAGTGGTGTTTGAGTATGTTTACAATGTTGATTTAAAAGCTACAATTTAAATTTTTATTTTTCCCCTGCACTTTGTTTAAATGTGACAAATATGTGTTACAATGCAAATGTATAATCTCAGATTTACTATCAACTGTGTTCTGCTCGGGCCTGCTTTAATGGTTTATGTTCAAACAGGTAAGCTCTTGCACTATGATTACACGAATCTGCTAACTCCGGGGAACCCCTGCTAAATTCAATCCACGGGTGATGAATGGGAAGCTTGGATTCTCTTGCCATTGCTGGTGAGTGGCAAGCATGCCTCCCCCTACCTTGCCATTAGGGATGGATGGCAAGCATGCCTCCCCCTACCTTGCCATTGGGGATAGATGGCAAGCATGCGTCCCCCCCATTTGCCATTGGGGGTGGGTGGCAAGCATGCCTCCCCCCCATTTGCCATTGGGGATGGGTGGCAAGCATGTCTCCCCCCCCATTTGCCATTGGGTGGCAAGAATGCCTCCCCCCATTTGCCATTGGGGATGGGTGGCAAGCATGCCTCCCCATTTGCCATTGGGGATGGGTGGCAAGCATGCCTCCCCTTTGTCATTGGGGATGGGTGGCAAGCATGCCTCCCCCCCCATTTGCCATTGGGGATGGGTGGCAAGCATGCCCCCCCATTTGCCATTGGGGATGGGTGGCAAGCATGCCTCCCCCCCCCATTTGCCATTGGGGATGGGTGGCAAGCATGCCTCCCCCCCATTTGCCATTGGGGATGGGTGGCAAGCATGCCTCCCCCCATTTGCCATTGGGGATGGGTGGCAAGCATGCCTCCCCCCCCCATTTTCCATTGGGGATGGGTGGCAAGCATGCCTCCCCCCCCGCATTTGCCATTGGGGATGGGTGGCAATCATGATTTTTTTTAGTGAGGGATGGTCGTACGGCAAGATAAAAAATCGGAAGTGATGTCATGTGTTGTATTGCATTTGTATTGCATTTTCGAACGACAGCTGTACTGATTAAACGAAAATCGTACGATCTGGCATTGTACGAAAAACAATTCTGTGCACATCCGAAAGAATAAAATCGGAGGAACTGTCCTGATCGGCTCTCGAAAGCTCTGTACTAACGATCTGATTATTGTACGATCGATTCGAAAGCGGCATTTTTCGTATGATTTTCGGATCATGTGTACGGGCTTTAAGACTGGTTTTACAGTAGATATAAGTTTAAGGCTGACCGCAGGTCAGCCTGTATTTGTAAGAGTCAGGCCGCATAAAGCCTGCTCTCCATTGCCTCCTCCCCTGTGGTCGTAGGCTCTCGTGTTGTGTCACTTCCGGGTTGCAGGGTCTGCGAGGAGGGCGAACGGAGGCTTCATTCCCCCTGCCTTGTTTCAGGCTCGGCTCTCCAGCATGTGCAGCATGGTCTCAAAGAGGTTTGTGCGCTGTGGGCACAGGTAGGAGGCAAGTTTCGTCTTCCCGCCGTTCTCACAGGACTCCTGGTCGTTCAGGGGGTCAGTATTGTTTCATTGCTCAGTTCTTGTACAGTACGGGTGGAGGGAGGAGTGTCTGGTGCGGCTTGGGGCTGGTTTGGTGGCAGGGGGCGGTTCAGGTTGCTCTGTGTTAGGGCTGCAGGGTGGGGGAGTGTGTTTTGGGGGGGCCGGTGGTGGAGATTGGCAGAATGTCAGGTGCATCAGTTGTCCCGGTCCATTTCAGGGTCAGCTGGTGGGGGAGTGTGTTTTAGGGGCATGATACCTGGTAGAATTTCAATCGTTGGATACGCATCAAATGAGGACGTTCGGCGGCTTCTCTCTGCTCGTGGCAGGTCTCGGCAGCGTCACCTTGCGGCAAGGGTCTCGTGCGCTGCGAGCGCAGGTAAAGGGGTAGTGTTCTTCCCTCCGTGTTCACCTTACTCCGGTCGGCTCGGGGTTCAGGTTGTACCATGTTCTGGGTTTGCAGGGTGGGGGGAGTGTGTTTGGGGGGCTTCCAGGGGATGTCGGCAAGGTGTCATGTGACACGATGGTCCCGCCTCTGTCTGTTTGTCGTGGTGGAGTTGTCAGGTTTCAAGTTGCTAGGTAGTTGACCTATGTCTGCATGTGGGGGGAGGGCGGTTGAAGGGATTTCACCTGGGCAGCCTTATTTCAGGGGGGATGCTGGGTTCCATTTGGGGCGTCATCATCCGTTTACTGTCACTTGCTGGGGCTGGGGAATCGTCATGCAGCCCCTTCTCTTTCAGGGCTCGTGAGCAGACTTCTGGCGGTCTCTATGTTCATTTAGGGGTAGCGTGCAGCGGACCCCCCTAAGGGCTCAGCTCCGGCAGCACCCAATGTCGGTTCAGGGGGGTCGGTGTGCAGGCTTGGTTACACAAACTTCGTCAGTTCTCTGGGTACTCAGGGGCAGCTCAGCGGGGGCCCTCCCCAGTGCTCAGTACCCCACATCAGTAAGGGGGAGTTTCCAGGTAGGGTCACGAACCACCCTCACCCAGCCACCATACTCTGGTTTGTTTAGGGCAGGTGTCTCGTGCAAGTTCTTTTCTGTTATCTAAGACTTCACGTTCTTGTACGTTTTTATTCTGAGTGGTAGTTTGTATGTTTATGTTCCTTTTTGTCTTTAGTTGATTTGTGCTACACATCTACTGGAAGCACAAAGTCGCGTTCTTTGCGTTTTTTATCTTTTGTTTTCCCGTCCATTTCTGGTAGGTATTTGTTTTCCTCACACAGTTTTCAGGGGTGGTTTGCTGTGTGTATTGTTTCTACATTGGTGGTTTTCTACATTGCAGCAGGGTTCTCAGGAGTCTGTTGTTTTCCAGGCAGTTCAGGTACGTATTTCAGTGTTTTCACACAGCAGGGCTGACTACGTTCTATCACTGCAGGTTACTCATCATGTCTATGGGTTTGCTCAGTTTGAGGTGATCGTTTTTAATTGGCTTGTTCAGTGGCAAGTCTCATCTGTTCTCATGCAGCTTGCGTATCTCGTGCAATTCACGTTTTCTCGTACACGCAATGTTTTCTCACGCATTTTACGTTTCTCATGCAGTGTTTTCTCATGCATTTTACGTTTCTCATGCAGTGTTTTCTCATGCATTTTACGTTTCTCATGCAGTGTTTTCTCATGCATTTTACGTTTCTCATGCAGTGTTTTCTCATGCAGTGTTTTCTCATGCAGTGTTTTCTCATGCGCTCACGTTGCCCATAGTCTCACGCTACTCGTTTAGGTAAGTTCCTTCACGCAGTTACATTCCTGTCGTAGGTTACTTTTCTCAGTCTGCTCACGTTTCTCACGTAGGTTATGTTCTGCACCCAGTTTTTTGTCATTTTCACTCCGTTACATGGTTATTACTTTCGTTTGGCTGGGTACCGTTAAAAGGGTTTCTACACATGTGGTATCACATCTTCACGATTAAGTCATGGCGTCTCTACTGCAGCTACCTGTCACGTTTTCAGGTTCGCGCGGATTGAGTTGATAGTTTTTTTTTTTTATATATAATTATTTATAGAAATGTTTCCATTTGAAACAGTACAATCAAACGAGGCAAAATGCACACAAATCTGTCCAACCGTTTGACCAAGCAGTTTACAAAACATGCCCCATCAGCCATCCAACAAAGAGGATAAAAGACGGAGGCGTCAGTTAAGTGGTCAGGAAAACATATAAATCCTATCATAATCAGGGTGTCCTTAATCACTGTTAGACAAAGGAGATAATTTACGGGTAGATATCACCAGGTCGGACAGTTGGACAAAAACAAAACAAAAAGGAAAGAAAAAAAGGGGGGGGGAGGGAAGAAGGAACATTGAAACAAAGGGTAGTTTACTCATGCAAATTATGTGAGTATACCTGCAGCGGGTAGTTCAAATGCGTAAGTCGGCACAAAAATCTATTTAACAATTACTCAATTACTCCACTCCTGCCGGAGACTGGACTATTGAACGTGAGTCTGTGGCATCCCCCTCGACATAGTGAATCCATGTAGCCCAAATACTTTACCATTTTTCATACTTATCCCTGCATTTTGCCATCCATTCCTCCGCGGCCTTAGTATTATTTACTAACCGGTCCCAGTCTGAGCAACTTGGAATTTGGCTATTTTTCCAATAAATGGGAATCAATCTAGCTGCATTCAAAAGATGAGGCATTACCGATTTTCGGTAAAGGCCGTGAGGAACGGCGGGGACATGCAGGAGGAAACCTGTTGGAGAGTCAGGGAGTTCCATATCCAGGATAACTTTAATTTGAGTTCTAATATCTTGCCAGAAAGGGCGTAGCTTAGGACAGTCCCACCATATATGTAGAAAGGAACCTCTATGGCCACATTCCCACCAACAAGCATCTGAGGACATCGGGTAAATTTGTTTAAGTCTAGTGGGGACCCTGTACCACCTAGTCAGCACCTTAAAACCATTTTCCTGCATTTTCGTGTCAACAGAGCTGGAATGAGTAAGGCGATATAATTGGTCAAGTTGAGGATCAGTAGATTCGAGCTGCAGGTCCCTTTCCCACTCCCGAATATAGGTGGGCTTCCCGGGAGGTCCCTGTTTCTGTAGTAGCTCGTAGAGGACAGATATAGAGTGCGGGATTGAACTGGAAGACATGCACAGCCTCTCAAAGGGGGTGGAAGACGTAGGAGATCGTATGGCGTGTTGTAAACCACGCGCAAAGTACTGAAGCTGCCCATGTCTCCAGCCATCCATCGGAAAGCCGCCATACTGGGATCTAAGCTCCTCCAAGGGGAGCAGTCCCTGATCGTGAAAGAACCTGCCACATCTCAACTCTCCTGATGTCCAAGTACGGAAAAAAGACGGGTGCTCCCCCGGGATAAACCAGGGGAAGTCTCCTAGGGGCGCTAGCGGGGAAAAAGGGGGGCGAGCTGTCCTGATTTGTTTAAAGCATCCCATAACTTTAACACATGGGCAGTCGTTGGGGAGACATGGTGAAAGACCCCTATGGGCCTGGGGAAGCCAGGGGGCATGAGCTAGATTGCGTCCCGCCAATCATTTTTCTAGCGGTACCCAAACCTTAGTGGATACCCCATGGTGCCAATCCAAAATCAGTTGAAGGGCGAAAGCCTCGTAGCGGCTGGGTGGCCTAGGCGTCCCAGATATACGCCTAGGCCACCCAGCCGCTTAGGTCTCTGTAAGGTACGAAGAGCCAGACGAGGACTCCGTCCCTGCCAGATATATTTAAGAAACGCACTGTTGAGGCTCAAAAAGAAAGACCTAGGTAGTGAAATCGGCACCATTTGGAGGAAGAACAGAATGCGAGGTAACACGTTCATCTTTAACACACTGACTCGGTCCATCCACGAGAAGGCCTCTCTATCCCATCGGTGAAGGTCTGATTTAATAGTAGAGTAGCTGAGCATAGTTACTGCTATATAGTTGAGAGTAGAGAGGGGTAAGAGACTCCCAAATATTTCATGTGAGTGCCGCACCAGGAAAAGGCGAAAGAAGTTTGCAACCGTGTACGTAAGCTAGGGGGGATATTTAAGGACAGAATTTCTGACTTAGTGAAATTAATTTTGAAGTTAGAGATGGAGCTAAAAGTCTGCAGTTCGGTCATAATGTTGGGAAGGGAGATTAACGGGTCCGCTACATAAAATAGGACATCATCTGCATATGCAGAGAGTTTATGCTCTTGTGATCCGACGCGAAGACCCTTAATGTTGGGGTTAGAGCGAATCCTATTGAGCAGGGGTTCCAGGGTGAGGGCGAAAATGAGGAGACAGCGGGCACCCGTCTGGTCCCATTCCCAATGGGGAACGTATCGGAAAGCACCTCATTCACCTTAACTCGGGCCGAGGGACGGCTGTACAAAGAGGAAACCCAGGAGAGCATGTTAGGGCCCAGCCCCAATCTGGACAGCACCGCACAAAGGTACGTCCAATCCACCCTGTCGAATGCCTTTTCGGCGTCAGTGGAAAGGAGACAGGGTGTATGGTCAGCCCAGGTCTGCACCCAATGGATCAAATGAATGGCCCTATTAGAGTTGTCCCTTGCTTCCCTCCCAGTAATTAAACTCGTCTGGTCTGGATGTATGCGAGAAGGAAGAATGGGTTGAAAGCGATTTGCTAAAATTTTTGCTAGGATCTTAATGTCCGTATTCAAAAGCGAAATTGCCCAGCACTGATATGAGCTAACAGGCCCTCCATAGGCATAGCTGTGCCCGAGGCTAGGGCATTGAAATAAGTGCACATATGCCCAGAGAGCAGGGGGAGGAAAGCACAGTAGTAGGCATTCGTGTAACTGTCAGGACCCAGGCTTTTTCCTTTCGGGAGATTTTTTACCGCAGTGTCTAGCTCCTCTTTGGTAATCTGGGTTTCAAGGGACTTGTTGGTCTCGATCGGAAGTTGGGGAGCATGGGCCTCAGTCAGATAATTTAAAATATGGTCTTGTTTCTGATCTACTGTCAAACCAGGGAGTGTGGCAGGGAGATGGTACAGCTGAGCGTAGTAATCTCTAAAGGCAGCTGCTATTTTAGAGGAGTGGACTACAAGGGGACCCGTCCCAGCTTGGAGCTTATGCACATGACCCGAGGCCTGTTGTCTCTTTAGAGCCCTAGCAAGCAGTCGCCCACAGTGGTTACCATATTCATAGAATTTGTGTGATATGTGACGTAGGCGATCACGTATGCGGGTATCTAACAGGGTAGCAAGTTCCAGGCGAAGGGCCTGGAGCTCTGCCGCCAGCTCCAGAGTCAGACGATGCTTGTGTTTAAGTTCTGCTGATTGTATTTTCCGTAAGAGGGATTGGAGATCCCCCTCCCGTGCCCTTTTCAAACGCGCTCCATGGGAAATAAGCTTCCCTCTGATTACTGCCTTGTGGCCTTCCCAAATGGACGCCGCCCCAACCTCGGTCGATGAATTTTTAGCAAAGTACAAGGCAATTGAATCTGAGACACATTTAGACGCCACAGCATCATCTAGAATATTCTCATTCAGGCGCTAGGTCCAGGACCGGGCGTCGGAAGAAGGAGGATGGATAAAAAGATACCGGGGGAAGGTTCCGATATGGTGGTGGAACCGATTGACGCAGTGGATAAGGTCTCCAGGGAAAATTGGTCCATCAGCAGCATATCTATATGGGTGTAAAGGGCATGGGTTGCTGAGTAGTAGCTAAAATCCTTGTCTGTAGGATGGAGTAGTCTCCAACAGTCAACAAGGTGGTGAGCTTGCAAAGCTTTCCTGAAATGTTTAATGAAAGCAAAGGAGTGGGTAGAACGCCCCGCAGATGTATCCATCTTGGGGTCCGGGCTAATATTGAAACCCCCCCAAGATCAGTTGGCCTTCTTTAAAATGGGAGAGGGAGTCTAGGAGGGAGTCCAGAAAGGTAAGTTGACCAGTGTTTGGTGCGTACACGGTTGCAAAGGTGAGTTTGCGGCCCAGAATGGTCCCTTTAATAAAGACATACCTGCCATTCGGGTCAGTCAACTGATCAGTCAGGATAAAGGGGCAGTGTTTATGCACAGCTATGGCAACTCCGCTCGACTTAGATCAAGAGGAGTTGCTGAGAAACCATTGAGAGTATAGATGTGTGGGAAGGCGGGGGACCGAGTCAGTGCGAAAGTGTGTCTCCTGCAAAAAAAGAACATGTGCCCCCAGGCGTTTGTTAGGCGATCCTAGCCCTCGGACCTTATACGATACCACTTTCAGGGAAGCCATGAGGTAAGGTTATCTTGGAGAAATCTCCAGTCAGGAGGGAGAAGAGACCTACAGGTGATCGATCCGGGAGTCAATGAGTACTGAAAAAACAGAAAAGATAAAGCATAAAAACAGGGAAAATAAAAACCCATCAAAACATGCAACCAGAACAAGAGGGGAGTTGCCTCAAAGGTCTCCCAAGGCATCCAAACTAGGCTAGTCGGGAACCTCCGCCGGGCCTTCTGGCCAACAGGAGGGGGAAGGTCAGCGAGTAGCATGGGGTCCAAAACTCGGGACATAACTCCAGGGAGTTGACCTATCTGGGGGAAGAGGCACAGCACGAAGTGTGAGCCCACCAAAATTACCCACCCCGTAAGGACAGAGGGGCATAGCAACATCTGAGATGTGCCAGCCCGAATGCAAAAATATACCACAGCAGTAGTGTGAAACCTTTTAAGAACAATTCAACTCAGCGCCCCTAAAGGGGGCGTATTGGGTCCTGCAAGCAGAACCAGTTCAACTTTAAATGATCAAATCTCAAGGGTCCTTCATGTGCCCCTTTGGGAAGGAGAATGTGGAGGGGAATGCGGAGCATCCTGGTGAGAATCCACTCGGGACTGGCGCCTGTTCCGACCTCTGCAACGGGTGGAACGCCAAGGTTGCGGCTGCACAGGAAGCGGGATCTCCGGCGCAGTTTTCCAATCTGGGACATTGATGACTGGCAGGCCTAGTTGTTGCAGGAATTGTGGCAGGTCCTCAATGGTGCGCAGAGCAACCTGCCGACCCTCTTTAGTGACGGACAATTGAAAAGGGAAGCCCCATCTGTAAGGCAGCTGTGCATCTTGTAGGGCCTCAAGTAGTGGCTTAAGGGCTCGGCATTGCATCAGGGTGCGTCTGGAGAGATCCGGAAAAAAGGACAGCTGCGCGCCTTCAAAGTCCACATGGCGGCCACCTCTGACATGAGCCATTATGCTTTCCTTTAGGGAATATTTGTGCAACTTGCAGATAATGTCCCGTGGTTTAGTTGGGTCATCTGAAGGTGGACGAAGGGCCCTATGAGCCCGGTCTATCTCAATGTGATCAGGTGCATCTCAGCCGAGGACCTGTTTAAAGAGACCCTGCAGGGAGGGTACTATGATCTCTGGGGCCAGTAGCTTAAGGCATTCCCCTGATGCGTATGTTAACCCTGCGGCTGCTGTTCTCAAAGTCATCCATTTGGTCGATTAAAGAGTCAATCCTGCGGTCCTGTTTACAACGTTCATGGAGAACCTGCAGGGCTGGTGAAACTACATCCCATTGTGTCTCCAGCTCCTCCACTCTGCCTCCAATGTGTGCTGTGTCTGCCTGCAGCCCCTCTATGTCCTGCCATAGGGCCTTCTCTACCCTGTCAGCAAACAGCACCAAGTCTGCTTTAGTGGGAAGGGCGAGGATGTGGGCTCTGAGATCTGCATCGCCCATCACTTCACCCAGGGTTGCAGCAGGGGGCCCTGAGCTGGTGGAGCTAGCAGGGGAGGTGGAGGGAGGAAGCGAGGGAGAAGGCAGGTGCGGTGAGGGGATAGGGGAGGCCGCGTGTGCGGCCTTGTACTTGCCAGTCGGCGCCATCTTGGGAGTCTCCAGAGCGACGCGGCCCCGATCCGTGAAATAGAGATCCAGCAAGCCGGATCGGTGGCGGGATGCCCACTGAGGCTGCGGTGATGTCTTCCGCTGCTTTGGAGGCATAACCAGGACCGAAGGTTCCCCTAGAAAGGCTGCTGTGGGTGCTGTGTTGCTGGTGGACAGACGGAGCTCTTCAGCCACACGTCCTCACTCTTTCATGCCGCGGCCACGCCCCCGAGTTGATCGTTTTTAATTGGCTTGTGCAATGGCAAGTCTCCTCATCCGTGTTGCATACGTTGCATCTCGGTTTCTGTTCATAGTTACATGTTACCACTTAAGTAGCCTGACACGTTTTCAGGTTTCAAGACCTGAGTTTACATATTTAATTTGCCTGTTGCGCCTCAGGTAACTCGGCCTGGTAATTGCACAAGACTAGCATGTTTTGGTCCTGTTCTTGCGTTTGCTTGCTACGCCTCAGGTCGGTCCGAATCCTGAGACTGACTCAGTTAGTCCGGCACTAACGTACATTTCTTTTTCATTGTCATCTTATACATTTCAGGTTCACATCTTCACGTTTAGATCTTATGGCTACACTCCACTGCTGGTTTATCTATCACGTTATAGGTACCTACGGGTTGAGATCGTTTTAATTGTTTTGTGCGGTGGCAAGTCCCCTCATGCGTTTCTCACGGCTTACATTACGATTTTATACGTCATGACATCTCACTACTCATATCACTTGCCTGACACGTCTTCGGGTTCATAGGCTTGAGTTTACGTTTTTAATTTGCCTAATTTGCCTCAGGTAGCTCAGCCTTGCTAGTTTCTTGAGACTGACACGTTTTTCAGTCTTGTGCAACGTATACTTCATCAGTTAATCACGGTCTCCTTTGGGAGGTTGTTCAAGGGGAAAAAAGTTAAGTTTTCCCCTTCCTTGAGGTAAGTTTGGGGTACATTTGGTCGAACTCTTGCTTATGATGGTGTTTTCGTTACTTTACATTTTATCCTGAGTGGCAGTAATTGCTTTGTGTATTTGTTTTCCTTCCATAGTGGTGGTTTCTACATTGCAACAGGGTTCTCGGAAGTCTGCTTGTTTCCCAGTCCAGTTTCAGGTGGGTATTTTGGTTTTCTCATACTCAAAGTTTAGCACTTTCTCACGATAGGGCTGACAGCGTTCCACCAATTCAGTTTACCGTCACGTTTTTGGGTACCTAACAGGTTGAGGTGATCGTTTAATTCGCTTGTTCATTTACAAGTCTCATCTCTTCTCAGGAGGCTTCGTTTCTCAGGCGGCTTCGTTTCTCAGGCGGCTCACGTGTATCACGCAGCTTGGGTTTCTCACCCAGTTATGTTACGATCTTTCGCACGCAGACATGTTTTACCACTTACATCGGTTGGCTGGGTACTGTTCATATTTTTTTCTCTATGTGGTGTTCTTATGTTTAAAATAAATGGCGTGGGGTTCCCCCCAAAAATCCATACCAGACCCTTATCCAAGCATGCAACATGGCAGACCCCAGACGATGCAAGTTATTGCGAAACGCGTCGGGAGACTCCACTGCTGCCACTGAGTGTTTTGCAAAGCGCTATGTTCATGGATTGAATGTAAGTGTATTTACCCACATTTATTAAATATCCTTTACGGTATTACGCTATGTGCCCTCTCCTTCTTTTTTCCTCCATGACTCCTATGTGAGCCATTTTACTATCCATCGGGCTTGGATATCTGGTGTCATCACTTGTTCCGGATTTTGGATATACATGTGTGCAGTGCCAACTGGGATCCCATATGTACGGATATACATATACCAAGCCTGTTTGACCCTACGGACGTACGTCTATTGGGTCCATTTCATCCGGTAAGCCTCCCCTCCATGTGGTGGTGGTTACGTTACAAGTCACTTGTTTTTTGAAAGGTCACCATTCTGTTTTGGAAGTTTCAGCAACATCCACGTTTTGGTCATCAGAGACTTTTTCTAACTTACTATTTTTCACAGTTGGACTCATTTATAGAATCTTTGTGATTTAAGTCATTTAGAGCACTGCACTTGGGTGTTATTTTTATTTTTATTTTTACACATAGCGCTACATTTTTTGTATATTATATCACAGGAAAAGAGGGGGGGATGAGAGTGCCCCCCCTCCTAAACCGTACCAGGCCACATGCCTTCAACATGGGAAGGATGTCTTCATGTTGGGGACAAGGGCCTCATCCTCACAACCCTTGCCCGGTGGTTGTGGGGGTCTGCAGGGGGCTTATTGGAATCTGGAAGCCCCTTTAACAAAGGGGAGCCCCAGATCTCGGCCCCCCTATGTGAATTGGTAGAGGCTACCATTTCACCCAAAAGAGTCAAAATGGTAAACAGACACAGCTTGGGACAAGTCCTTTATTAAAAAAAAAAAAAAAAAAGATTCCAGCAATGTAATTTTTGTCCCGGGATACGGAGAAACATGCCGCCACGACACGATCCGCCTCCATGGGAGGCGCCCGCTGAATGACGAGAGACCCGCCGTGACAGCCCTTAAATAGCTGAGGGGTGACCCTGCCCCCTGTGATGCAATGGGGTAGGGTTACCCAGTGACATGTACGGGTGACCCCGGGTTTTCGTGGCGTCAGAGGGGGTGGGGTCACCCGTAAAAGCCACGGGAAACCGCCAGAAACCCCCGTTGCGTCAGGGGGCGGGGGTCACCATTACATGTCACTAGGTAACCCTGCAGCGTTTTCCTGTTGCGTCAGAAGGGGGCAGGGTCACCCGTGCACGTCACAGGTGGCCCCGCCCTCAGCACTTTAAGAGCTGTCACGGCGGGTCTCGGCGGGCACCTCCTATGGAGGCAGATCGCGTTGTGGCGGCGTGTTTCTCCGTATCCCGGGACGAGGAAGGATTACATCGCTGGAATTTTTTTTTTAATAAAGGACTTGTCCCAAGCTGTGTCTGTGTTTTCTACAATTTTTGACACTTTTTTTGGGGTGAAATAGTAGGGGTACACAATGTACCCGTTACCAATTCACATAGGGGGGTGGGATCTGGAGGTCCCCTTAAAGGGGCTTCCAGATTCTGATTAGCCCCCCGCCAACAGACCCCCCACAACCACTGGGCAAGGGTTGTGGGGAATGAGGCCCTTGTCCCCATCAACATGGGGACATCCTCCCCATGTTGAGTGCATGTGGCCTGGTACGGTTCAGGAGGGGGGCACTCTCGTCCCCCTCTTTTCCTGCGGCCTGCCAGGTTGCATGCTCGGATAAGG
>CM055125.1:341527055-341539555 GCA_029206835.1 Rana muscosa | reverse complement strand
GGGGGTCCCCCCCAAAGTCCAAACCAGACCCTTATCCGAGCACGCAACCTGGCAGGCCGCAGGGGAAGAGGGGGGGGACGAGAGAGCGACCCCCCCTCCCTCCTGAACCGTACCAGGCCGCATGCCCTCAACATGGGGGTGTTTGGTGCTCTGGGGCAGGGGGCGACCTGCGGCCCCCCCAACCCAAAGCACCCTGCCCCCATGTTGATGAGGACAGGGCCTCTTCCCGACAACCCGGAGCATGTGACATCATGGGAGCATGTGACTGTGACTGACGTCATGAGAAGCCTATATTAATTCGGAGCGGAGCGAACAGCCAGTATTACAGCGGGAGGAAGCGACGCGTCAACATCGAGGAGGAGAAGAGAGAAGAAGATGGCGACGGCCACGGTGACAGGAAGACCGGCCCCTCCACTAGCAAAAGAGCTGGAAGAAGATAGTGGAGGGGCCGGCAGAAGGACAATGGAGAGCCGGACGAGACGACGGGAAGACCGGGCCTCTCCGCTAGCAAAAGAGCTGTAAGAAGATAGCGGAGGCCCGGCGGAAGAAAGAACCGGAGAGCGAGAGAAGAACCGGAGAGCGGGAGAAGAAGGCGACGGAGAAGACCGGGCCCCGCTAGCAAAAGAGCTGGAAGAAGATAGCGGAGGCCCGGCAATAGAAAGAACCGGAGAGCGCGGAGACCCCCGGAGCTGTGCAATAAATTAATTTAAAAAGCTGTGTGTTTTTTATTCACTTTTTTTCCACCAGGTGAATGGGTAGGGGTGTGATGTACCCCATACACATTCAGATAGGGTGGGGGCCCGGAATCTAGGGGCCCCCTTATTAAAGGGGGCTCCCGGATTCCGATAAGCCCCCCGCCCGCAGATCCCAACAACCAACGGCCAGGGTTGTCGGGAAGAGGCCCTGTCCTCATCAACATGGGGGCAGGGTGCTTTGGGGTGGGGGGGCCGCAGGTCGCCCCCTGCCCCAGAGCACCAAACCCCCCATGTTGAGGGCATGCGGCCTGGTACGGTTCAGGAGGGGGGGGGGTCGCTCTCTTGTCCCCCCCCTCTTCCCCTGCGGCCTGCCAGGTTGCATGCTCGGATAAAGGTCTGGTTTGGATTTTGGGGGGGACCCCCACGCCGTTTTTTCAGCGTAGGGGTTCCCCTTCAAATCCAGACCAGACCCAAGGGCCTGGTATGCTCCTAGAGGGGGAACCCATGCAGTTTTTTTATTTAAAATTTGGCGTGGAGTTCCCCCTCAAGATTCATACCAAATACTGCCTGCTATTGGCGGGGATCCAAGTCGGATCCCCGTTCATTGAAAGTCGGACATATGTCAGCTTCATGTCGCGGGGCAAAGTCGGACCCAAAGTAGGACGGCTGTCGTGTTGCACTAGTGTGAACCCAGCCTTAGCATGCTGGGAGTTCTTGTAGAGGCCCTAATGAGCCCACTTCAGCTGGGCTTATTAACTCTTCCCCTGCAAGACTCCCAGCACTCCCCCTAGTGGTATAAATCGGCATAAAGCCTGAATCTAGGACAAATATATCTTCCATCCTGGATGCAACCTGGTGATTTTACCTGCCTGCTGTCACATACCCCCCCCTTTTTTTAACCTTGGGGTTGGAACACAAGCAATCAGGCATGCATGTACTCGAGACAAAGCATCCACATTCCCGATTTGAACGCCAGGGCGATGCTTTACCGTAAAGTTTAATTCTTGTAGGGCCAGGAACCACCTATTTACTCTCCTATTTGTCTTTGTTTTGAGCCATCCACTTTAAAGGAGCGTGATCAGTAATTAGGTCAAAGTGCCTGTAACGGCACCCCAATATAAAGGAGTAAAATGCCGTTTACGATGTTCCCTCTCCTAGACACACATCCACTCGCTACCAATATCCACAGCCAAACGACCCTTTCCCATAGGACCCGATCCCCTTAGAAGGACGAGACGCACTCTGTCTTCTTCTGTAATAGGAATGACTATTATTGAGAAACATTGTAACTTTATACACAATTCAATACACATGATTTAACATGAACAAGGGCCCAGCTCCACCCACACATCCCAAGACTCAACACCTCATCCTGACGTCTGCTAGGCTTCAAAAGATCCCACACAATACACATCTTCTCACAAAGGGTTGGCAGCCAGTCTGTCTGGCACTTTACAATACACACAAGGACAGACTTAATGAACAATAGAATGCAAAACACCTTAATTCCTCACAGCAATGATTACATAACCCCCACACACAGTATACATCCAATCTATATACAATGTATATACAGCCTTGAATATGGCTATCACAGACCATATCGGGGGTTTCTTTTATTCACCTTGTGTCCAAAGTGACCCCACTGTCACAGTGCCTCCCTAGCAGATAGTACCGAAGGGAATCTAGAGCCCACTTCACCCCTAAACACTCCTTCTCAATCGTGGCATAATTTACCTCATGGGACTTCAATTTCCTGCTGAGGTAAATGACTAAGTGATCTTCCCCGTTCCAGACCTGGGACAATACTGCTCCTAACCCAACGTCTGATTCATCACTTTGTACGACAAAGTCCCTAGAGAAGTCTGGTGAGTACAACACTGGCTGGCTACATAAGGCTTTTTTTAAGAATTGGAATGCTGCATCAGCCTCTGGGGTCCATTTAACCATGACAGTCTCTTTCCCTTTTGTCAGGTTGGTTAGGGGCACAGCCTGAGAGGCAAAGTGGGGAATGAATCGCCGATAATAACCAGCGATTCCCAGAAAGGCTCGTACCTGCTTCTTGCTGTTGGGACGTGGCCAATTCTGTATGGCCTCGACTTTATTGACTTGGGGTTTTATTACTCCTCTCCCAATGGTGTACCCAAGATATTTGGCCTCCTCCTGTCCAATGGTACACTTCTTGGGGTTGGCCGTAAACCCAGCTTCCCGGATAGAGTCTAGGACTGCTTGCACTTTTGCAGATGTGAGGCCCAATCTGTGCTATAGATAATTACATCATCTAGGTAAGCCGCAGCATACTTCTGATGGGGCCTCAGTATCTGGTCCATTTTCCACTGGAATGTTGCCGGCGCATTCTGTAAATCAAAACGGCATTCTTTTATATTGGAACGCCCCATCTGGGGTTACAAATGCGGTTTTCTCCTTGGCCGACTTGGCCAGGGGAATTTGCCAATACCCTTTGGTGAGATCAAGAGTTGTCATGTATCGGGCTGTTCCCAACCGGTCGACCAACTCATCTATACGTGGCATGGGGTAGGTGTCAAATTTTGTAACTTTGTTCAGTTGTCGGAAATCGTTCCAAAATCACCAGCTCCCATCTGGTTTAGGCACTAACACTATGGGACTTGACCAATCACTTTGGGATTCCTCTATCACCCCTAACTTAAGCATTTTCTGTACTTCCTCACGTATTGCCTCCCATCGGGCCTCCGGGATCCGATAGGGTTTTAACTTCACCCTTTCACCGGGCGGGGGTAATAATATCATGCTCTACCCCAGACGTTTGTCCCGGCAGCTCAGAGAAAACCTCCTTGTTGCGAAGCACAAACTCCTTAACCTCCTGTTGTTGGGGGTTTGACAAGGTGACTGCTATTCCAACCTCAGGAATCGCGCAATCAGACTGAGCTGGTGACAACGTTTCTGCGACTAGGGATTCCCTATCCCTCCAGGCTTTCAACAGATTAATGTGATAGATCTGTTCGGGCTTTCGCCTTCCTGGTTGTCTGACCTTGTAATTCACTTCGGTCACTTTTTCCATTATCTCGTAGGGGCCTTGCCATTTAGCAAGGAATTTGCTTTCAACCATAGGGACAAGTACCAATACCTTATCCCCCAGGGAAAAGGTACGGGTCTTGGCCCCACGGTTGTACACTCTCTGCTGTGCCAACTGCGCTTGGGCCAAATGTTCCTTTACGATTGGCATTACCTGTGCAATTCTATCCTGCACCAGGGCGACGTGCTCAATCACACTCCTGTGGGGAGAACACTCACTTTCCCAAGTTTGCTTGGCAATATCCAACAGCCCTCTTGGGTGTCTCCCATAGAGTAACTCGAAGGGTGAGAAACCCGTAGAGGATTGAGGTACCTCCCTAATAGCAAACATTAAATGGGGAATTAGACAGTCCCAATCCTTTCCATCTTTATCCACCACTTTCTTTAACATTTGTTATAGAGTTTTGTTGAATCTTTCAACCAACCCATCTGTTTGGGGGTGATACACAGATGTACGCAATTGTGTCATTTTGAACAACTTGCATAGCTCTTTTATAACCCGGGACATAAAAGGGTGTACCTTGGTCCGTAAGCAGCTCCTTACAAATACCCACACGGCTAAAAAAAAAAAGAGATAGCTCTTTGGCTATGGTTTTGGCCGAGGTATTTTGGAGAGGAATCGCTTCCAGATAACGGGTGGCATAGTCCAATATAACCAAAATGTACTGATGCCCCCTAGCGGACCTTATTATCGGACCTACCAAATCCATTGCGATCTTCTCAAAGGGAACCTCAATGATGGGAAGAGGTACCAGCGGGTTACGGAAGTGTGGCATCGGTGCCGACCTCTGACACACAGGGCAGGAGGAACAATAATTTTCTGTTTCCTTCATAACCCCAGGCCAATAGAATCTCTGCAATACTCTCTCTCGGGTTTTCACTGTCCCCAGATGACCTCCAAGAATGTACCCATGGGCCAAATCTAACACCAACTTCCTGTAAGGTTTGGGCACCACAAGCTGCTCAATGGTTTCTTCTGCCCTTTTAGCCACCCGATACAGTAGGTCCTTTTCCACGATGAAGTATGGGTAAGTGTAGGTCTCATCTGGGTTCACTAACTCGCCATCTATTTCCACTACGTTTTCCCATGCCTTTATTAGGGTGGGGTCTTTTAACTGTTCTGTGGCAAAATTTTCCTTGTGAACCTCGAGATCAGAAAACTCCATAGACGGCACGTTTTCGTCTGAGGATGTTGGCTCCTCCCCAGTTTCTCGAGCCTCCCCGACCAATACCGACAAGGAATTCTGGAGAGTCCTCACCACTCTCAGAGGAATTCTGGCTATCACATTCCTGGTACATAGGGGCACCAGTGGGGGGCTCAGGATAATCCCATAGTTCCCAGAACTTTGGAAAATCCCTTCCCACAATGGCATCATGAGGCAAGTGAGACACTAACCCCACCTGATGAGAGAAGGGTACCTTTGGGGGTCTCAAAACACACTGTAGTCACCGGATACCTTGTTATTCCCAGAGACCTCTGTAGTAACTAATTCAGCCTTTATCAGTGTCACCAGGCTACCTGAATCCAGCAACACAACAACATTTCTACCATTAATACACATTTTGCATAAATGTTTCTCCGTTCCCCGAATGGCAGTGCATGCGACTGTCGCAAACAGCGACTGACGTCTGTCCCTTAGAAAGTCACATTGCATGGGTTCATCCACAACCGGGCAATTTGCTGCAATATGTCTCTTTTGTCGGCAGCGGTAGCAAACAATCCTTTTTGCTGCCTCTTGAGCCCCTGACTTCCCAGGATGTTCTCACCAGACCTTAGGTAGAACTCCCACCCTCTCACTCTCTCCAACCTCACCCCTTGGAATCATCTTACCCGCCACTGGGGATGGTCTGGTCTTAGGGTGGAAAGTCCGTGAGTCTCTGGAAGAGGCAGTCAGGTTCTCTGTAGCCAAGTACTTCTCTACACGATCCACAAGATTATTGGCCGTTTCTGGGTCTCCATGGCTTACCCATTTTTGGATGGCAGTAGGAAGAGCTCTCAAACGATCCATCACAACACGTTCCACAATCTTTGGTGCAGACAAAGTCTCTAGCTGTAGCCACTTCCTGCTCAGGTGAATGAGATCATACATTTGAGACCTGGGGGGTTTTCCAAGCTGGAAAGTCCAGTTATGCACCTGGTGAGCCTGGACAGCCAGTGTGACACCCAGCCGTGCCAATATTTCAGTTTTTAGCATCACATAGTCTTTTGCTTGGTCAGGCTCTAGGTCATAGTATGCTTTCTGCGATTCACCAGTTAACAGAGGAGCCACCAGTCTAGCCCACTGCTCCTTAGGCCACTTTTATCTTTCAGCAGTCCTTTCAAATGTGGTCAAAAACACCTCTGAATCATCCTCTCCAGTCATTTTTGTCAATAAACGACTCACCCCAAAGGACGCAGTATTAGTGGAACTACTTGACTCACTGGTCTGCGGACTTTGCTGCATTACTGTTTTTCCAATTGTTGTTGTAGTCTCTGCTCTTGCTTCTGCAACATGTCTATGAAGCGGGCCTCAGATTGCTGCTGGGCTTGTTGCTGAGCTTCCAGACTCTGTTGCAAAGTTGCATTTGTCTGCTGCTGGGCTGCAAGGCTCTGTTGATTAGCTTGCTGCTGGGATGCGAAGCTCTGTTGTTGAGCTACAAGGCTCTTTTGCAAAACTGCTGATTGGCATTTGCTAGAGCCAGCTGTTTCAGTATCTCCTCCATGCTGGCCTTTTAAAAAACTGCCCGCATTCTCCACCAACTGTGAGGGGGTTAACTCAGCAGCGGGTGTGTGTGACCCCCTGGATGGGTTCACCACACAAAAACAGGCACAGCAGACAGTGGTAGGAGAAAACAAAAGGGTGTGGTTTTATTTGAACTATATACAGACGAAAAAAATACAGCAAAAACAAAAGAAACAGGAAAATAAATCCTGGTCAACTTGACCGCTCACTACACACGTTGGTGTCCCTAACTAACAACTGGGTACAGCCTTGTGCTGTCCCAGTCCCTAGCTCCCTGTTTTTAGAAGTTCTTAGCACTAACCACACAGGCTTTGGCTCACCGCACAGAGATCACACTCCCCAGACTATCCACACAGATCTGGTTCCAGGTTGGAGCCTCTCCCTTAGCATGCTGGGAGTTCTTGTAGAGGCCCTAATGAGCCCAGCTGAAGTAAGTGGGCTCATTAACTCTTCCCCTGAGAGACTCCCAGCACTCCCCCTAGTGGTATAAATCGGCATAAAGCCTGAATCTAGGACAAATATATCTTCCATCCTGGATGCAACCTGGTGATTTTACCTGCCTGCTGTCACAATATCTATCTCTAACTCTCATTTTTTTTTTTTTTTTTAATTGTTAAACTTGATGGACCTGTGTTTTTTTTCAACCTGACTATGTAACTTTTTTAAACTTTAGATGTATGTTATCCCAATTTGGCTGCAAAAGTGGAAATATGCGTTAACCACTTAACGACCGCTCACTGTATATATACGTCGGCAGAATGGCACAGACAGGCACAATCACGTAGAGCATACGTGATTGCCTTTGTATAGTTGGGGGGTCCAATCGGACCCCCCTTCTGTACAGTGAGCGGTGGCTAAGTGTCCGGGAGCGTTCCGGGATGAGGGGGCAGCCATTCGTTTCTGGCCACCCCCTCGCGATCGCTCCCAGCGAATGGAAATTCCCCCTCTGTCTGTGTCAGACAGAGGGAGCAGGAGGAAGTGATGTCATCTCTGGTGCGGCGCTCACATATACCGAGCGCCGTACAAGAGAAGACATCAGGTCAGTGCACACAACACTACACTGACACCAGGACACATAGGGACATAAATCGCCCCCCCAGCCCCCCCAGACACCCCCCAGATCACCCCCCCAGCCCCCAGTCACAGTGTCACTGATTGCAGTGACCATTTATTTAGTGATCACTGCAATCAGTGACATTTGTGACTGTAAAAGTGTCACCAAAGTTTAGTCTTAGGTCCAGTGTAGCCCCCTAACCCCCCCTAATAAAGGTTTAACCCCCTGATCATCCCCCAGATAACCCTTTCACCGCCTATCACCACTGTCGCTTAGCGATCGTTTTTCTAAACGCTGTCTTAGTGTCTGTGATGCAGATCGGTAGCCGGTAATTTTTTTTAGGTTCGCCGCAGGTTTTTATAGCGTCAGGTACCCCAATATATTATCTAATAAAGGTTTAACCCCCTTGATCGCCCCCCAGGTAACCCTTTCACCTCCTATCACCACTGTCGCTAAGCAATTGTTTTTCTAAACGCTGTCTTAGTGTCGGTGATGCAGATCGGTAGCCAGTAATTTTTTTTAGGTTCGCCGCAGGTTTTTATAGCGTCAGGTACCCCAATATATTATCTAATAAAGGTTTAACCCCCTTGATCGCCCCCCAGGTAACCCTTTCACCCCCTATCACCACTGTCGCTAAGCAATTGTTTTTCTAAACGCTGTCTTAGTGTCGGTGATGCAGATCGGTAGCCAGTAATTTTTTTTAGGTTCGCCGCATGTTTTTATAGCGTCAGGTACCCCAATATATTATCTAATAAAGGTTTAACCCCCTTGATCGCCCCCCCAGGTAACCTTTTCACCGCCTATCACCACTGTCGCTAAGCAATTGTTTTTCTAAATGCTGTCTTAGTGTCGGTGATGCAGATAGTAGCCAGTAATTTTTTTTAGGTTCGCCGCATGTTTTTATAGCGTCAGGTACCCCAATATATTATCTAATAAAGGTTTAACCCCCTTGATCGCCCCCCAGGTAACCCTTTCACCCCCATCACCACTGTCACTAAGCAATCGTTTTTCTAAACGCTGTCTTAGTGTCGGTGATGCAGATCGGTAGCTGGTAATTTTTTTTAGGTTCGCCGCAGGTTTTTATAGCGTCAGGTACCCCCATATATTATCTAATAAAGGTTTTAACCCCCTGATTGCCCCTAGTTAACCCTTTCACCAGTGATCACCATATAAGTGTTACGGGTGACGCTGGTTAGTTAGTTTGCTTTTTATAGTGTCAGGGCACCCGCCGTGTATATAACCCAATAAAGGTTTAACCCCCAGATCGCCCGGCGGGTGATATCAATTAGGTTTTAGCGTCAGAGAGGGTCTGAGTCACACCCCAGGCAGCGTCAGGTTAGTGCCAGTAACGCTAACACCCACGCGTGAAGCATACACCCCCCTTAGTGGTATAGTATCTGAACAGATCAATATCTGATCTGATCAGATCTATACTAGCGTCCCCAGCAGTTTAGGGTTCCCAAAAACGCAGTGTAAGCGGGATCAGCCCAGATACCTGCTGGCACCTGCGTTTTGCCCCTCCGTCCAGCCCAGGCCACCCAAGTGCAGTATCGATCGATCACTGTCACTTACAAAACAAAAACACACATAACTGCAGCGTTCGCAGAGACAGGCCTGATCCCTGTGACTCCAGTGCTGTAGGAGGTGATTTCACCACCACAGTTAAGAAAAAAAAAGCAAATATGCCGAAGCATTGGGGCAGCAGGGGCGGAGGAGCGATTTTGCTCCTAATGCCGCGTACATACGGTCGAAATTCCGACGGAGGCTTGCCCGTGGAAAAGTCCGACCATGTGTGTGCGGCATAACTTTTTTGCGGGAGGATGCCCCCATGCTTCGGCATATATAAATGGTGCGTGTATGCCCATCATTGGAAGTGGGTGGATAAAGGGTGGTATTCTAATGGTGGGCATACCCAACGATCAATCTCTTTTTTCGTTCAGCCAACTGGCTGCATGAAATAAAAAGATTACAATACATGTCCAACAAGGACCAGCAACGTACTGGTATGTTGCTGGACTTTGAATGTTTATACCAGAATGATGCCTGCGGGTTTAGGTATCATCTTGGTATCATTCTTTTCAGCCAGCGGCCGGCTTTCATGTAAAAGCAATCCTAGTGGCTAATTAGCCTCTGGACTGCTTTTACAAGCAGTGGGAGGGAATGTCCCCCCCCCCCCGGATATAAAAAGCGCCATTGGGAAATTGGGAAAGCATTTTATCACACCGATCTTGGTGTGGTCAGATGCTTTGAGGGCAGAGGAAAGATCTAGGGTCCAATAGACCCCAGTTTTTTCAAAAAAGAGTACCTGTCATTACCTATTGCTATCATAGGGGATATTTACATTCCCTGAGATAACAATAAAAATGATAAAAAAAAAAAAATACTTGGAAGGAACAATTTAAAAATAAAATAAAAAAGCAAAATTAATAATAAAAAAAAAAAGAAAAAAAAAAAAAAGCACCCCTGTCCTGCCCTGCTCTTGCCCAATGGTGAACGCAAGCGTCGGTCTGGCGTCATATGTAAACAGCAATTGCACCATGCATGTGAGGTATCACCGCAAAGGTCAGATCGAGGGCAATCATTTTAGCAGTAGACCTCCTCTGTAAATCTACTGGGGTAACCTGTAAAGGCTTTTAAAGGCTTTTAAAAATGTATGTAGTTTGTCGCCAATGCGCGTTTGTGCGAAATTTTAAAGCATGTCGTGTTTGGTATCTATGTACTCGGCCTAAGATCATCTTTTTTATTTCATCAAACATTTGGGCAATATAGTGTGTTTTAGTGCATTAAAATTAAAAAAAGTGTATTTTTTAACCCAAAAAATGCGTTTGAAAAATCGCTGCGCAAATACTGTGTAGAAAAAAAAAATGCAACACCCACCATTTTAATCTGTAGGGCCTTTGCTTTAAAAATATATATAATGTTTGGGGGTTCAACATAATTTTCTTGCAAAAAAAAAAAAAATGTTTTCATGTAAACAAAAAGTGTCAAAAAGGGCTTTGTCTTCAAGTGGTTAGAAGAGTGGATGTAAGCTTCCTAATGTTGTGTATAAAATGCCAGAACAGTTCAAAACCCCCCCAAATGACCCCATTTTGGAAAGTAGACACCCCAAGCTATATACTGAGAGGCATGTCGAGTCCATGGAATATTTTATATGTTGACACAAGTTGCGGAAAAAACGACAATTTTTTATTTTTTTGCACAAAGTTGTCACTAAATGATATATTGCTCAAACATGCCATGGGCATATGTGGAATTACACCCCAAAATACATTCTGTTGCTTCTCCTGAGTACGGGGATACCACATGTGTGAGACTTTTTGGGAGCCTAGCCACGTACGGGACCCCAAAAACCAAGCACCCGCCTTCAGGCTTTCTAAGGGTGTAAATTTTTGATTTCACTTCTCACTGCCTATCACAGTTTCGGAGGCCATGGAATGGCCAGATAGCACAAAACCCCCCAAATGACCCCATTTTGGAAAGTAGACACCCCAAGCTATTTGCTGAGAGGTATTGTGAGTATTTTGCAGATCTCGCTTTTTGTCACAAAGTTTTGAAAATTGAAAAAAAATAAAAATATATATATATATTTTCTTTCTTCATTTTCAAAAACAAATGAGAGCTGTAAAATACTCGCCATTCCTCTCAGCAAATAGCTTGGGGTGTCTATATTCCAAAATGGGGTCATTTGGGGGGGGTTTGTGCGATTTTGGCATTTTATGGCCTTCGAAACTGTGATAGGTAGTGAGGAGTGAAATCAAAAATTTGTGCCTAGAAATCCTGAAGGCGTTGCTTGGTTTTCGGGGTCCCGTACGCGGCTAGGCTCCTAAAAAGTCCCACACATGTGGTATCCCCGTACTCAGGAGAAGCAGAAAAATGTATTTTGGGGTGTAATTCCACATATAACCATGGCATGTGTGAGCAATATATCATTAAGTGACAACTTTTTGTAATTTTTTTTTTTTTTTTTTGTCATTATTCAATCACTTGGGACAAAAAAAATATATTCAATGGGCTCAACAGGCCTCTCAGCAATTTCCTTGGGGTGTCTACTTTCTAAAATGGGGTCATTTGGGGGGGGTTTTGTGCTATTTTGGCATTTTATGGCCTTCGAAACTGTGATAGGTAGTGAGGAGTGAAATCAAAAATTTGCGCCCTTAGAAATCCTGAAGGCGGTGCTTGGTTTCCGGGGTCCCGTACGCGGCTAGGCTCCCAAAAAGTCCCACACATGTGGTATCCCCGTACTCAGGAGAAGCAGCAAAATGTATTTTGGGGTGAAATTCCACATATAACCATGGCATGTGTGAGCAATATATCATTTAGTGACAACTTTTTGTAATTTTTTTTTTTTTTTTTTTTTTAGTCATTATTCAATCACTTGGGACAAAAAAATAAAAAATTCAATGGGCTCAACATGCCTCTCAGCAATTTCCTTGGGGTGTCTACTTTCCAAAATGGGGTCATTTGGGGGGGTTTTGTACTGCCCTGTCATTTTAGCACCTCAAGAAATGAGATAGGCAGTCATAAATTTAAAGCTGTGTAAATTTCAGAAAATGTACCCTAGTTTGTAAACTCTATAACTTTTGCGCAAACCAATAAATATACGCTTATTGACATTTTTTTTACTAAAAACATGTGGCTGAATACATTTTGGCCTAAATGTATGACTACAATTGAGTTTATTCGATTTTTCTTATAACAAAAAGTAGAAAATATCATATTTTATCAAAATTTTCGCTCTTTTTCCGTTTATATCGCAAAAAATAAAAATCGCAAAAAATAAAAATCGCAGAGGCAATCAAATACCATTAAAAGAAAGCTCTATTTGTGGGAAGAAAAGGACGCAAATTTCGTTTGGGTACAACATTGCATGTCCGCACAATTTACAGTTAAAGCAGTGCAGTGCAAAATTCTGAATTCACCTCTGGTCCTCTAGCTACCAAATGGGTCCGGGGGCTTAAGTGGTTAAGGACTGCT
>CM055125.1:341280545-341526955 GCA_029206835.1 Rana muscosa | reverse complement strand
CCCCGCTGTTGCCACACGAATGCAGCCCCCACCACATACACAATGTTTTCTCAGCGGCCTCTTTGATACAAAGTCCTGCCTCCTTTGGACAGTAGTCATCCAATGACTTGACTTCCTATTACAGAGGCTGCCGTGTAAACAGGAAATACTACTGTATGTACGGCACTTTTCCTGCCTCTTCCCTGTCCCCTCCAAGGCAGCATGAATATTTTTGTGGCCACAAGATATACATGTCCAAATTACCAGGCAGGCTGTTTGAAACCAGGCCGCAATTGGCCCGTGGGCCAGACTTTGGATATGCCTGCTATAAACCAACTAATATCCACTTATTGGGATTTTTTAAATAAAAATTTGTAGCAGAATATATAGGCCTAAATTTATGAAGAAATTTGATTTTTTTTTTTATTGGATGTTTTATAGCAGAAAGTAATTTTCTTTTAACTGTCTGTTTTTGGCACAATAAAAACGTAGGGTTTAAGTTTAAAAACACAACGCGCTGCATAACGTGCCTGAAAAGCACATCAAGCGCAGCCTGCATAGATGTGAACTTAGACTAACTCTACAATCTCTGCGTTTACTGTGCATTTCTGCAAGCACATGGCCCCGAATGCAGCCCTTGCTGTGGCCCCGAATGCAGCCCCGCCACATAATGAATTTGTTTTCTCAGCGGCCTCTTTAATACAAAGTCCCGCCTCCTTTGATGGACAGAACAGTCATCCAATGACGGTGCAGGAGACTTGACTTCCTATTACAGAGGCTGCCGTGTAAACAGCAAATACTTCTGTATGTACGGAACTCATCCCGCCTCCTGCCTGTCCCCTCCAAGTGGGCCAGCGTTTATTTTTTGTGCCCCCCACGCTTGGATTCGTTGGGGGCCAAAAGATAAACATGTCCAAATTACCAGGCGGGCTGTTCGCAACCGGGCTGCGATTGGCTCGTGGGCTGGACTTTGGATATGCCTGCCATAAACTAACATACACTTATTGGGATATTTTTGCAAAAATTTGTAACCGAATATATAATTCTAAATTTAGGAAGAAATTCGATTTTTTTTTTAATTGGATATGTTTTAGAGCAGAAAGTATTTTTTTTAATTGTCCTTTGTAGCGCAATAAAAATGTAGCAGTGATCAAATACTGCTAAAATGTTGAGAGGGGGGGGGCATCAATTGTTTCGGTATAGCGTTGCATGACCGTGCAATTGTCAGTTAAAGTAACAGTGCCATATCACAAAAAATGGCCTGGTCATGAAGGGGGGGGGGGTTAAATCTTCCAGAGGTCAAGTGGTTAAAAATGCATTTGACTGCACTGGTGTAAACCAGCCCTAAGGCTGGGTTCACACTAGTGCGACACGACATCTGTCCTACTTTGGATCCGACTTTGCCCTGCGACATGAAGCCGACATATGTCCGACTTTCAATGAACGGGGATCCGACTTGGATCCCCGCCAATATCAGACACTGTGTTTGGTATGAATCTTGAGGGGGAACTCCAGGCCAAATTTTAAATTAAAAAAAAAAACGGCGTGGGTTCCCCTCCAGAGGCATACCAGGCCCTTGGGTCTGGTCTGGATTTGGGGGGCGCCCCTACGCCGAAAAACGGCGTGGGGGTCCCCCCAGAATCCAAACCAGACCCTTATCTGAGCACACAACCTGGCCGGCCGCAGGGGAAGAGGGGGGACGAGAGAGCGGCCCCCCTCCCTCCTGAACCGTACCAGGCCGCATGCCCTCAACATGGGGGGTTTGGTGCTCTGGGGCAGGGGGGCGACCTGCGGCCCCCCCACCCCAGAGCACCCTGCACCCTATGTGAATGAGTATGGGGTACATTCTTCCGACCTCCGCTAACTTCTTTTTAGCTCTTTTGCTAACGGAGGCCCGGTCTTCCCGTTGTCTCGTCCGGCTCTCCGTTGTCCTTCTGCCGGCCCCTCCACTAACTTCTTGGTAGCTCTTTCGCTAGTGGAGGGGCCGGTCTTCCCGTCGTCGCCGTCTTCTTCCCTCTTCTCCTTCTCTATGTTGACGCGTCGCTTCCTCCCGCTGTAATACTGGCTCTCCGCTCCGCTCCGCATTAATATAGGCTTTTTATGACGTCACAGTCACATGTTCCCATGACGTCACATGCTCCGGGGCCATGTGCCCCGGAACATGTGACTGTGACGTCATGAGAAGCCTATATTAATGCGGAGCGGAGCGGAGAGCCAGTATTACAGCGGGAGGAAGCGACGCGTCAACATCGAGGAGGAGAAGAGGGAAGAAGAAGCCGACGGCGACGACGGGAAGACCGCGCCCCTCCACTAGCGAAAGAGCTACCAAGAAGTTAGTGGAGGGGCCAAAAGAAGGACAACGGAGAGCCAGACGAGACAACGAGAAGACCGGGCCTCCGTTAGCAAAAGAGCTAAAAAGAAGTTAGCGGAGGCCCAGCGGAAGAAAGAACCGGAGAGCGCGGAGACGACACCGGAGACCCCCGGAATTTGGAAGAAGACCCCCGGAGCTGTGTAATAAATTACTTTAAAAACCTGTGTAGTGTTTTTTTTATTGCAATTTTTTTCCACCAGGTGAATGGGTAGGGGTACGATGTACCCCATACTCATTCACATAGGGTGGGGGGGGCCGGGATCCGGGGGCCCCCTTATTGAAGGGGGCTCCCGGATTCCGATAAGCCCCCCGCCCGCAGACCCCGACAACCAATGGCCAGGGTTGTCGGGAAGAGGCCCTGTCCTCATCAACATGGGGGCAGGGTGCTCTGGGGTGGGGGGGCCGCAGGTCGCCCCCCTGCCCCAGAGCACCAAAACCCCCATGTTGAGGGCATGCGGCCTGGTACGGTTCAGGAGGGAGGGGGGGCCGCTCTCTCGTCCCCCCTCTTCCCCTGCGGCCTGCCAGGTTGTGTGCTCGGATAAGGGTCTGGTTTGGATTTTGGGGGGACCCCCACGCCGTTTTTTCGGCGTAGGGGCGCCCCTTCAAATCCAGACCAGACCCAAGGGCCTGGTATGCCCCTGGAGGGGGAACCCATGCCGGTTTTTTATTTAAAATTTGGCCTGGAGTTCCCCCTCAAGAGCAGCAGAGCACAAGTCGCATGCCAAAGTCGGATCATGCAAGACTGCGGTCCGACTTTGATCCGACTTCAATGATAGTCAATGGGCTGAAGTCGGATCAAAGTCGGACCAAAGTAGTACAGGGAGCATTCTCAAAGTCGGACCGACATGTGTCGGACCAGTTAAGACGGCTCCCATAGGGAAACATTGATTTTCACACGTCATGCGACATGAGCTCCCAATGTCGGAGCGTTTGTCGCCCCAGTGTGAACCAGGCCTAAAGCTGTTTGCATGATATTGCAGGTGAAGACAAATTCACTTTAGCTTAATCTTGTGGTCCGCAGCCATCACAGACCCACTTTACATCAGGCTCCCCTTCACATCACATCCCCCCACCCTTTAACATCCGTGTCTTCAGATGCCTTTACAGTTTTATCTTACACAGGACGACCAGGATGATCTTGATTGATCTAGCTGTGTATATTTATTTTATTTATTTTTATTGTTGAACTAGATGGACTTTTCAAGCTATGTAACTATTTTTCAAATATAGATGTATTGGTTTGGCTGCAAAAGTGGAAATGTGCTTTAAGGACTGCTTACAAATGTCTCCCCTCTAACCCCTATCCTTCTCCTCTTTTTAGCTCCTGCCTTCATGTCAACGAGTTTGCTGCAATCAACCTTAAAAATGTCTTCATCAATTTGCCTGATTTCCAGTGATGTGCATCAAGAAACAGATCTGTAAAGTGCAGCCCCCCCTGCGCTGTTGCCAGGAATGCAGCCCCCCCCGTGCTGTTGCCAGGAATGCAGCCCCCCGCGCTGTTACCAGGAATACAGCCCCCCCCGCGCTGTTGCCAGGAATGCAGCCCCCCCCCCGCGCTGTTGCCAGGAATGCTATGGGAAAACTGCCGCGGGAAAAATTTCGGAAAAAACGACGAGAAAAATTAGAACATGTTCTAATCTTTCTCGTCGTTTTTAATGCCGTTTTTCTCGTCGAAAAAAACGACAGAAAGCCCACAGACGATCGTTTTTCTCGTCGAATGGGAAAAATTTAGTGTGTACGCGGCATTACAGTCCTTTCTTACACAGCAGGAAGATCAAGATGATCTTGATGGAGCTGTGTGTGTATATTTAATTTTTTTATTGTTGAACTAGATGGACTTTTTTTCTTCAACCTGACTAACTTTTTTTAAATATGTTATCCCAATTTGGCTGCAAAGGTGGAAATATGCTTTAAGTACTGCTTACAAATGTCTCCCCTCTAACCCCTATACTTCTCCTCTTTTTAGCTCCTGCCTTCGTTTCAACAAGTTTGCCCAACTGGACTAGCAGTGTTTGTTTGCCAGCAAGGTCGAGGTGAACGGCAAACAACCCAAAGATGTCGTCTTCATCAATTTGCCTGATTTCCTGTAATGTGCATTAAGGAACAGAGCTGTTGCCACGAATGCAGCCCCGCTGTTGCCACGAATGCAGCCACGAATGCAGTCCTGCTAGGAAGAGGTAACACTTGCATAGCGATTTAATATAATATATGGTGTGGTACGGGTTGGGGCCTCTCTTGGTATGGGTACCTTCCCTTTTTGGAAATATGGGCTATTGGTCATCGAGTTGAATGGGTGCAAGAAGGTGGTAATTTGTTTCTGAGCTGGAAGGATCGTGGCTAGGGGCCAGGATGCCATGGTGGTGGACAGCCGATGAGATGGTATTACCTTCTTTCAGGAACCTCAGACGTAGTAGTCGATTAAAATGTTTGTGTTATAAATTTATATTTATTTATTTTATATATGTTAAAATAAAGTTTTTTATTGTTATAAAATTTTGATGTTGTGGTATTAATAAAGGGGCCATTGTTGGCCATTTAATCCAGAAGGTGTGATGTGTTTCATTTAGTAATTTAAGGTTAAGTGGAGGAGGACTAGGGGTGGTTGTCAGGGCATCAAGCACATCAGCCTTACACCAGTCATGTCTCATGGGACTTGTAATATCACCACAGCCGGAGAGCCGAGGTTGCCTAACCCCTGGTATAGAAGTTGACTTTGGAACTTCGGAATAAAGATAAGAACTTACTCCTGATAACATTAACTACTCATGTTCCACAAATTCTACATGGTGACAGAAGTGAGATCGCTGAAACATCGTGACTCACTCTACGTGGCATACAACCCCAAATCTTTGATAATGACATTGCTAACTGGCTGAAATTCAAAAGAGAATGGGAAGTGTACAGCAAAGCAGGACTCTCAGACAAGTCAAAGTACAAGCTTACACGCTTCTCAGTTAGTCTTTCGTCCATGAACCGACACAGCCTCTCTATTGACAAAGTGGGTATTATCCGTTAATTAGGAGTGACTAGGCAGAAAACTTGTAAAAAAAGTGTTGCATCACACCTTCCACAGTACCGCCCAGGGGGCGGACCCTCCGGGTATATCCCCTCAGTCTGCATCTCGCAGATCATTTTTTTCTGTCTAGCAAGGAGTAGGACATGGCTCCCTTCGGGTCCATTGGTCCGGGGGAAAAATATATATATTTTTTTGCTACATTTTTTGGTTTCCTGCGATCTTCGATCAACTGCCGACTGGGTGACAGGCTGGATCCTCGATCCTTGTAGTCTCCCCAGTTCGGCCATCGAGCGTGCGCCGACCCTAGCTACGCGCTGGGTTTTCCACAACATGTCTTCTGGATAGCAGCACTCCAAAAATAAAAGCCTTTATTTTAAAATTCAGGGATCAAATACACACTGCACATCACGTCACACTGGTCAAAAAACTGGCTAATGCGTTTCACACTGTACTAGTGCTATGAATACACTAGCGTTGCTAGCCAGGTGCGGGGGGGGGGGCGGGCCGCACCCGGGTGACACCCACCAGAGGGGTGACACCCGTGGGTAGCGCAGCGGCCACACTGACATCGCCCGCCCGCTGCCCTGTGCCTTAGGCTCACGCTGCGGCTGTGTCCCTCAGCGGAGCGGAAGGAAGCCGCCGCCCCCTCTGCCTCCTCTATGTTTACATCCACAGAGGAGGAGCCCGCGCTCGAGAGACACACCGCTGTGTGTATCTGCCGCTTTGTTCTGAGGTCTGAAAGGTAAGGGGGGCATCTTTACTGATGGGGGGTGGGGGTGTCTGTACTGCTGGGGTCTGCACAAGAGGGAGTTTGCACCAGGGGGGGGCTGTAACTGAGGGGGGTGTCTGTACTGAGGGGGGTCTGGTACTGAGGGGGGTGTCTGTACTGAGGGGGGTGTCTGGTACTGAGGGGGGTGTCTGGTACTGAGGGGGGTGTCTGGTACTGAGGGGGGTGTCTGGTACTGAGGGGGGTGTCTGTACTGAGGGGGGTGTCTGGTACTGAGGGGGGGGTCTGGTACTGAGGGGGGGTCTGGTACTGAGGGGGGGGTCTGTACTGAAGGGGGGGGTCTGGTACTGAGGGGGGGTCTGGTACTGAGGGGGTGTCTGTTACTGAGGGGGGTCTGTTACTGAGGGGGGTGTCTGTACTGAGGGGGGTGTCTGTACTGAGGGGGGATTGGTACTGAGGGGGGTGTCTGTACTGAGGGGGGATTGGTACTGAGGGGGGTGTCTGTACTGAGGGGGGATTGGTACTGAGGGGGGTGTCTGTACTGAGGGGGGATTGGTACTGAGGGGGGGATTGGTACTGAGGGGGGATTGGTACTGAGGGGGGTGTCTGTACTGAGGGGGGGGGTCTGGTACTGAGGGGGGTGTCTGTACTGAGGGGGGTGTCTGTACTGAGGGGGGGTCTGGTACTGAGGGGGGGGTCTGGTACTGAGGGGGGGGTCTGTAACTGAGGGGGGTCTGTAACTGAGGGGGGATCTGTTACTGAGGGGGTGTCTGTTACTGAGGGGGGTCTGTTACTGAGGGGGGTGTCTGTACTGAGGGGGGTGTCTGTACGAGAGGGGTCTGTAACTGAGGGGGTGTCTGTAACTGAGGGGGTCTGCACTGAAGTGGGGGTGTCTGTACTGATGGAGCGGTCTGCACTGAGGTGGGGGTGTCTGTACTTATGGAGCAGTCTGCACTGAGGTGGGGGTGTCTGTACTGAGGGGGAGGTTCATACTGAGGGAGGCGGGTCTATATTGATGGCGGGGAGTCTGTACTTAGTGGAGCGGGTTTGTACTGAGGGAGGGGATCTATACTGTGGGAGGGGGGTCTGTAGTTAGTGGAGGGGGGTCTGTACTGAGGGGGGACTATAGTTGTTGGGGGGTGACACCATTTTTTTTTGCACCGGGTGACACCAACCCTAGTGACGCCACTGTATGAATAAGCACTAGTACAGTGTGAAACACGTTAACCAGTTTTTTGACCAGTGTGATGTGATGTGCAGTGTGTATTTGGATCCCTGAATTTTAAAAAAGGGATTTTTATAACAGCTTACCTGTAAAATCCTTTTCTTGGAGTACATCACGGGACACAGAGCGACTTAGTCATTACTAATGGGTTATATAGATTACCTTCAGGTGTTGGCACTGGCCAATTCCAAACCGGAAGTACCCTCCCCTATATAAGCCCCTCCCATCCGGGAACACCTCAGTTTTGTAGCCAAGCAATAAGTGTCCCAAAAAAAGAGGGGTGGGAGCTCTGTGTCCCGTGATGTACTCCAAGAAAAGGATTTTACAGGTAAGCTGTTATAAAAATCCCTTTTTCTTTTTCGTACATCACGGGACACAGAGTGACTTAGTCATTACTAATGGGACGTCCCAAAGCAATGCCAAATGAGGGGAGGGATACATAAGCTGGGCGCCATCAGGCATGAGGCTCTTTTGCGGCCTGCAACACACTGCGCCCAAAGGCGACATCCTCCTGACTTCTGACGTCTACCTGGTAGAATCTAGTAAACGTGTGTACTAAGGACCATGTTGTGGCCTTACAGACTTGAGCCAGGGAGGCTTGGTGATGCACTGCCCATGAAGTTCCAACTGCTCTTGTGGAGTGCGCCCTAACTTTGAACGGAGGCGGTCTCCTTTTCAAGCCATAGGCTTGTATTATGACCTGTCGAATCCACTTGGCTAAAGTAGATTTTTGATGCTGCCTGACCCTTTCTGGGGCCTTCCGGCAGAACAAACAAAGTATCCGTTCTACGAATCTGAGCAGTGGCTTTAAGATAAGCTTTAACTGCTCTTACTACATCCAAAGAATGCAATAACTTTTCCTCTACCGAACTAGGTTTGGGGAAAAAGGAAGGAAGAACCACATCTTGGTTCAAATGGAACCTCGATACCACCTTAGGAAGAAGGCTGGATGAGGACGTAATACTACTCTGTCCTTACGGATAACCAGATATGGCTCCCTACAGGACAAGGCGGCTAATTCCGATACTCTTTTAGCCGAATAAATGGCTACTAAGAAAATCAATTTCCTGGTGAAAAGAACCAAGGAAATGTGCCGCAATGGTTCAAACGGTTGTTTCTGTAGAACCGACAGAACCAGGTTTTAGTCCCATGGACATATGGGAATACTAACCGGAGGGCTAATACGCATCACTCCTTGTATGAAAGCTTTGACTAATGAATGCAAAGCCAAGGGCCTTTGAAAAAAATATTGACAAGGCCGTCTGACCCTTGATAGTACTCAAGGCAAGCTTCCTATGTACAGCCCACTGTAGGAAGTCCAGAATCCTACCTATTACGTACTTACGTGGATGCCATTTCCTGGCCTCACACCACGTGATGTACGCCTTCTAGATCCTATAATAGATCTGCCTGGATACCGGCTTCCTGGCATTGATCATGGTAGATACCACAGGATTAGAGAGCCCTCTCTTTTTTAGAATGTGGGCTTCAATAGCCAGGCCGTCAACCTAGGGCTGGTAAGGAAGGGTAGTATATCGGTCCTTGCGAAAGCAGGTCCGGACGATGTGGGAGGGTCCAGGGACTTCCCACTGACATTTTTACAATCTCCGCGTACCATGCCCTTCGGGGCCACGCTGGAGCCACCAGAATCACTGGTTTCTATTCTACCCTGATTCTGCGGATTAATCGCGGTGGGAATGCATATATCAGCTTGAACTGATCCCAAGGGAACACTAGGGCATCCGAACCGCAAGCTAGGGGATCCTTTGTGCGAGACACAAATCTGTCCACCTTTGCGTTGAATCTGGATGCTAGCAGATCTACATCCGGTGTTCCCCACCGCTGGCATATTGCCTGGAAAACCTCGGGGTGAAGAGACCATTCCCCGGGCATAATTGCGGGCGACTTAAAAAAGTCCGCTCTCCAATTTTCCACTCCTGGGATGAAAACCGCGGATATGGCTGTGACATACCTTTCTGCCCATTCCAGGATGCAATTCGCTTCCCTCTGGGCTGCACGACTCCTGGTGCCACCCTGGTGATTGATATATGCCACTGCTGTGGCATTGTCTGATTGAATTCTGACAGGTGACCCTTGGAGTTTGGATGTCCATGCTACTAGGGCATACCGGGCTGCTCGTATCTCTAAGAGATTGGTGGGCAGGGCCTTCTCTGCTTCTGACCATCTGCCCTGGAGAGACCATTGCTCCAGTACTGCCCCCCCCCCCAGCCTATGAGGCTGGCAACTGTAGTGACCACCTTCCAAGAAACCGGACTGAAGGGTTTCCCTTTTTCCAGATTCTGGGGCACCAACCACCAATGGAGGCTCTTGCGAACGGAAGGGGACAGGGACATTGGTAAGTCTAAAGCCTGAACTTTTTTGTTCCAGGCTGACAGTATGGCCCTCTGCAAGTTCCTTGAATGGAATTGACCGTAGGGTACCGCTTCGAATGAAGCCACCATTTTTCCCAGCAGCCTTATACACAGGCGTATGGATGGTTTTTCTTTTTTGTACCCACTAAGTGGGTCAAATCTTTCAAAGACGACACCTTCTCTGGAGGTAAGAAAATCTTTCTCTGATTTGAATCCAGTCTTAGCCCCCAAGTATTCCAGGCTTTTGACTGGTTTTAGGGCTGACTTGTCTCGGTTGATAATGCAACCGTGAGATTCCAGATACTTGATTATCTTGTGAACGACCACTTCTAGTTTTTTTCACTAAGTGGTCTATCAGCAACAAGTCGTCTAGATATGCCATTATCGTTACACCTTGTGTTCCTAGTTTGGCCAATCGTAGGGCCAGAATTTTTGTGAACACTCGTGGTGCCGTGGCCAGATCGAAAGGTAAGGCTCTGAACTGAAAATGGCGCCCTTCTACTGCAAGGCGTAGAAATTTCTGGTGGGCCGGACAGATGGGAATATGCAAATAAGCATCCCTTATGTCGATCGAGGCTAACCATTCCTGCCCTTGTAGGGCGGTGACCACCGATCGGATCGACTCCATCCGAAAAAGTCCTGATATGTAGGAACTTGTTTAGCCCTTTTATATTTAATATGGGCCTCATGTCCCCATTTGGCTTGGGGACTGTGACAAGGTTCGAGTAAAACCCGAACCCGTTTTCTTCCAAGGGAACCTTCATGATTACCCTTGGGGCAATAGTTGCTCTAGTGCCAGAAGGAGGGATCCACTCTTCTGGGGATCGCTTGGCACGTTTGACCTTATAAAATGGGCAGGAGGAATGTCTTTTAACTCCAGCCTGTATCCCAGACTTACTGCGGAGATCACCCATCTCTGATGGTGTCCCGCCAGGTCTCTGTGAACAACTGAAGTCTTCCCCTCACCCGACTGAGTGGGGGCAACCCTTCATGACTTAGGGGGAGGTTTTGTACCTCTCTTGACCCAGGGTTTCTTGTTACCCTGTGATTGTCCCTGATTTCTGCCCCCTGGATTTGACCGCGGAGGCCGTCGGAACTGTTTCACAGCCGATGTGCCCGGGACTGGAGAAGTAGGCCTCTTAGAAGAAGGACTTCTACCCTTGTTCTTAACCGGTAAGAGTGAACTTTCACCGGCAGAAATTTTCTGGATATATTTGTCCAGATCTTCTCCAAATAAGCGTTCTCCATGAAATGGGAAGCTAACCAGCAGTTTTTCACAGGGAGCTTCAGCAGACCAGTTTTTGAGCCACAGAAGCCTACGCATATGTACTATAGACAGCGTAAAGCGGGAGGCCTGTTGGATTGTATCCTTTATGGCGCCCACCGCAAAACACAAGGCTCTAGGCAGGTCAGCTAGGGCAAGAGCCTGCTGATCTGGTAAGTCCCTTAAGACTTGTTTCAACTGATCTTTCACTGCCTGGCCGACTCCAATCGCTGCTACCGCAGGTTGTGTCACCATGCTTGCTGTAGAGAAAACAGATTTTAGTAAAGACTCCAATTTTTTATATATTGGGTCTTTGCACATTGGAACATTATCTACTGGACATGTCAGTGATTTGTTAACAGAAGAGATGGCTGCGTCCACTGTAGGGACCCTCCATTTTTTTATGAACTTATCCTCCATGGGATAGATCACCGGAAATCTCTTGGGGGGAGCAAATATTTTATCAGGATGCTCCCAATCCTGGTAAATAAGCCCTTCTAATAAAGGATGGATTGGGAAGGAACAGACAGCCTGGGGAGCTTTTAGCGACCCCAGCGAGGAAACCGTAGTGGATGGTGGTTCCGCCAGAGGCATTTTAAATGCTGATCGGACCATGTTAGTCAGAGACTGAACCCATAATCTTTCAGCCTGAGATGCTGAGAAAGGTTCTTCCACTGTTGATTCCTCCATAACTGGATCAACCTCATCCTGATCCCCTTCAGGTAGGTCGATCTCTGTGTAGGGCTGTTCCTCCACTAACAGGCACTCTGAAGGAGGAGACGGAGATCGGACGCGCTTTTCCTGTGACAGGGAAGCAGCGATCAATGCTGTTAATCTCTCTTCCAATCCTCCCAGAGTTGAGGATAAAACCTCCTCTGTTATATATACAGGAGCAGGTGGACTGGGGACAGCCGCAGCACCAGGCATTCCTGCGGGGTTTCTACGGCTACTGACCTCTGAATTCTCAGGGGAGATTGGTGCAGTACAAGCATGCCCAATATCCTCAGAGCCCGATGGAGACCCCTTTGGCTTCCTGGAAAACCTATTTCCGGAGCGTCTGGACGACATATCCTTTAAAGCACAAAGCTGAGGTATTCCCGTCGTCATACACCAATTTTTGCTGGTAATAGTCTAACACAGTTGCTGCTATATACCAGCTGGTGTCCACTAAAGTGCCTTTCTATGGGGATGCCTGCATCAACCGCCTCTGTGTGCCACTGTTTGTTGCTAGCTCTGTTTGCATCCAGCTGACACTTGTACTGTGTCTTTTAACCATGCTGGGACGCCTGCACATGCGCAGAAGCGCCGCGGCGCGCATCGAGCGTCATCCACCCGCCCCGCCCCTTTTTTTTCATAGGAGGCGCGTGCACGCGCCCGCGCCATTGGCGCCCTTTTCGAAATCAACCAGGGACTAGGAGCCAGGGCCCTTTTTGCCGGAGGGCCTGTGCGGTGGATGAGCGCAGCAACAGGGCAGAGGAAGTGGATTCCCACAGAGAAACTTACCAACTGCCTGGATCTTTTGATTTGAGAAAACCAAAGATCCACATGACAAGAAAAATGGACTACAGCGGCCTCTAGTGGTTTAACACAGGTACCGCGGTCCCCCTTTTTTTTTTTTTTTCTTGACTACTCTTAAAATTTTACATTTTCAGTAGTTACAGGCAAACACAGATATTTAGCGGGAATACCGTTAGGTAACAGACAGAAAGACAAATTAGGCTTGGGGGTCCCCCAATAGAACCAAGTTCCTGGGGGCCCCCACTTACCTGATCCCCGCCACAGGACTTTGTTTGGTCCACAGAAGTCCAAACTTCACCTATCACGGCAGGCATTGTAATTAAACCTTCAGGGACCGGGTTCCCAAGGATTCCACTCCCCTGGACCTGTATAGCACCCTGCACAGACAACATCTTGGTCGTGGGTATGACCAGAGCTCTGGATCCCAGGGTCCAGCCCTCCTAAGAGAAGCATTACAGGCAAAACCTTGCTTTTCTGCTGCAAGGCCCGGGTACCGACCGTTTAGCTATGAAGCTTTTTTGGTGGGATCCGGAACAGCTTACTAAGGCCCAAAAGAACCTGTACGCAAGCCCAGTGAAAACACATGTTACTCTTTGGCCAACACCTTAGACACTGGCAAAAAACTGAGGTGCTCCCGGATGGGAGGGGCTTATATAGGGGAGGGTACTTCCGGTTTGGAATTGGCCAGTGCCAACACCTGAAGGTAATCTATATAACCCATTAGTAATGACTAAGTCGCTCTGTGTCCCGTGATGTACGAAAAAGAAATAAAGGCTTTTATTTTTGGAGTGCTGCTATCCAGAAGACTTGTTTGTTCCTGTTTGCTGATATTGGCATTGCCTGCACCCTTGGTTGCTGGGAGGAGGTAATTTTGAGGATTTCTACACCTGAGCGGCTCCCTTTTCTCTGCTTTTCCATGACATGCCCGTTGCTCCACGGGTGGCCAGTGAGCCTACGCTCCAGGGCCTGCATCGGACCGCTCAGCTTCGGCTGACCTTACGGCCGAGTCGCAGCTGCCTGTCCGGTGAGCGTCGCGCTTCAGGGCATACATATGATCGTCCCCTTGGGTCCAATCACAGCATGCCTGGCCAACAGTCACCTTCCGTGCGCGGACGATGATCTGTTTGGAATGTCTTCCAGCATGATACATGCAGGATAGGTAAGTAAACTCCCCTGCCTCGGCTGGGTGATTTGGCTGGACATTCCTAGAGAGATCAAGTAAGTGGTTGTGGCCCCTTTCTTCCCTCTCTCCCTGCCTTTCCCTCCTCCCTGGGCTTCTAGCTAAAGGTTGCTGGGGGTCACCTAAGGGGTTCCACTGGAGCGGGGCTGGCTGTAATTAACATTCAAAAGAAATGTCATTTCTGCTTACCTGTGTGTGCTTCCTCCTCCATGCTGTCGGCGGCCATTTTGCGGTGGTCCATGCCGGGTTCGGCCTCTAGTGACTGCCCGGCGGCCATCTTCCTGTGGTTTCGGCACCATTTTTTGTAGTTCCACACCCACTGGTCTCTATCGGCTGATCGGCGGCCATGTTTGTTATGATCCACGCTGTATGTATATATTGCCGTTCGGCGGCCATCTTTTTGTGATCTACGGCTGCTTTGGCCTCTATCGTCGGCTCGGCGGCCATTTTCTTAGAGCCCACATTATCTTCCATACAGACGCTTTGGCGGCCATTTTGCGAGAGTCTCCGGCCTCTAGGGTGCATTACACTGGCGCGAAAAATTCACACAGGAAGCGCTGATAAAAGAAGCAGACTGACGCAGCTGTGGGACAGCATCACAGGCGCAGCACATGGCAGCATAGCAGTACCGGTCCAGGGTGGTGAGTCCTCTGGGTAATCCAGCATCTCTGCAGCACAGGAGGGTGGCCTATTGATATCTTGCCTGGAGCCCTGTGGGTGTCAGCGTGTGGTCAGCATGGCATCTGAGCCAGATGTCTTCTCCCCTGAAACACCAGATTTAGCAGCTGGTGCCCCTGAGGTGTCTATGGACGCTATTTTGGCAATCCTAGAGGCGTTTGCTGCCAGGGTGGAAGCAGCACACGGGAATACAGGGGGTAGTAAACGCCCCCGTCCCCTGCAATCTTCTGGGGATATTTCTGAGACAGAACCAGGTCCAGCTACGGCTCATGGCCCAGATTCCGACGCATCAGAGACTGCAGACCGTGACCGTTCGGACAGTGAGGATGACTCCAAGTCCAGGTCAGTACGCGAGACAGCTTTGGTATCTGACCTTATTACTGCAGTGCGGGATATGCTAAAGTTGGAAAATACTGCAGAAGCAGCAGAGACTCCGGTCCCCTTTGGGTTTCGTAAACCTGCCCGCACTGCTAAGATGTTCCCTTGTGTGTCTTATTTTAATAAACTCTTATACAAGGAATGGGAGAACCCACTGAGGGTTTTTACAGCCCCAAAGAGGTTTGCGGTACGGTACCCCTTTGAGGAGAGTTTTCTGAAGAAATGGTTCTCTCCCCCTATAGTGGACCGGTGTCCAGACTTAATTGAGCTACCACTATTCCAGTAGAAGGGGCTCCTGTTTTCAAGGACCCTGTGGATAAGAAGGCTGAAGCACTCGCTCGCTACCTATACTCAGTGGTAGGCTCGGCAGTACGCCCGGCATTGGCGGTGGCCCTAGTGTCTCAGACACTTACTGAATGGGCAAAATTGCTACTCCAGGGGTTAAAGGAGCGAGATGCTCCTCCTAATGAGATAACTTTGGCCGACCAGTTGGTCCAGGGCCTTAAGTTTGTCTGCAAGTCAGACATGGATACTATTCCCCTGCTGTCAAAAGCTTTGGTTTATGCAGTAGCAATACGCCGCCTGATCTGGCTAAAGGGCTGGTCTGCAGACCAGACTTCCAAGAAAGCCCTGTTGGATCTGCCTTTTAAGGGCGACAGACTTTTTGGGGCTTCTCTGGATGACATCATCAAGGATGCCACAGGAGGTAAAAGCACTTTGCTTCCCCAAACTAGCAAGGGTAAGGGACCACGCCAAGGGCAAGGGCCCTCCTTTACTGCACGCAAGCGGTTTTTCGTCCCCTTAGGGCGACAGGGAAAAGACCCCAGGCCGACAAGGCGCCTGCCCAAGGACAAAAGCGTCCTTGGTCCCGCAGACCCAACAAGCCTGCGGACAAATCTGCGTCTGCATGAAGGTCTGCCCCCACCCAGCTCTCGGGTGGGGGGGTCGTCTTCGCAAATTCGCGACTCAGTGGACAACTCTAGTCTCCGACAGGTGGGTTTGCGAAGTAATCTACCTGGGGTTGATTCTGGATTCCTCAGAGGCAAAGGTATTCCTCCCTGTGGAGAAGTTGCAGACCCTTCGGGGCTGCAGTACGGCAGCTGACTTCCAGGAATTGGTCGTCACTCCGTTTTGGCATGCGAGTGTTGGGCCTCATGGTAGCCTCCTTCGAGGCGGTCCCATATGCTCAATACCACACTCGAGTGTTACAGAAGGAAGTTCTGTCCAGATGGAACAGATGCCCATCATCTCTGGATTATCAAATCCGAGTGAGCCACCTAGTCAGGAGATCGCTGTTATGGTGGCTGACAGCACCGGCTCTAATGGCCGGGAAGTCATTTCTTCCGGTTTACTGGATAGTGATCACGACGAATGCCAGCCTTACAGGTTGGGAGGGAGTCTGGGGTGTTCAGTCGGCGCAAGGTCGCTGGACCCCTGAGGAAGCCCTCCTGCCGATCAATGTCCTGGAAATCCGGGCGATCAGGCTGTGCCTCTTCAAATGGTCTCAGAGGCTGCAGGGGCGTCCAGTCAGACAACGCCACAGCAGTGGCATATGTAATTCATCGAGGAACAAGAAGCTCAGCTGCAGCATCGGAGGTCGCTCGCATCCTGAAGTGGGCAGAGAGGAGCGTACCGGCACTGTCGGCCGTGTACATTCCGGGTGTGGAAAACTGGCAGGCGGACTACTTGAGCCGCCAGATGCTGGACCAGGGAGAATGGTCCTTACACCCGGAGGTGTTCCAACTCCTCTGCCAAAGATGGGACACACCAGACGTAGATCTTCTGGCTTCCCAACTCAAATCGGAAGGTATTGAGGTTTGTGGACCGGTCAAGAGACCCATGGGCAGACGCAACGGACGCGTTGGTGGCATTGTGCGGTCAGTATCCGCTAATCTATGCCTTCCCTCCCTTAAGGCTTCTTCCTCTTCTGCTCCGCAGAGTGGAGGCAGAGGGAATTCCAATGATCCTAATTGCTCCAGATTGGCCTCAGCGTCCTTGGTACGCCGATCTAGTACGCCTGGTAGCAGACGTCCCCTGGCGCCTACCACTACGGAAGGGCCTGCTATCGCAAGGTCCCACACTCCATCCTGCTTTATGGTCACTGGCTTTAACGGCGTGGCTATTGAGAGCCAGGTACTGAGAGACCGGGGCCTATCAGATTCAGTAATCTATACTATGAGAAGTGCTCGGAAACCGCCCTCTAGGAAGGTTTATCACCGCACTTGGAAGGCCTACATCTCCATGTGTGAGGAAATGAAATGGCATGCGCGTACTTATTTGGTTTCCAGAATCCTGCTGTTTTTACAGCGTGGGGTGGACCAAAGGCTTGCCTTAAGTATGATTAAGGGACAGATATCTGCCCTGGCTGTCCTTTTTCAGCGACCCCTGGCGACTCACTCTCTCGTGAGTACATTTGTGCAGGGGGTTCGACATGTGGCCCCTCCGGTACGTCCCCCGCTACCTTCGTGGGACTTGAACCTGGTCCTCTCGGTGCTTCAGAAGGCACCGTTTGAGAATATTAGAGATATTCCCCTGTTGACACTTTCTCAGAAGGTGGTCTTTCTGGTGGCTGTTACGTCAGTTAGACGAGTCTCTGAGCTGGCAGCCTTGTCCTGCAAGGCTCCCTATTTGATTTTCCACAAGGATAAGGTGGTGCTGCGGCCGCAGCCTTCCTTTCTTCCGAAAGTCGTTTCGGCTTTTCATCTCAACGAAGACATTGTACTTCCATCCTTGTGTCCTCATCCGTCGAATCCTAAGGTGTCGACGTTGCATTCCTTGGACGTTGTCCGAGCTTTGAGAGTATACCTATCTGCTACTTCCCTGTTCCGGAAGTCAGACTCACTGTTTGTTTCGATGGCTGGTCCCAAGAAGGGCCAAGCGGTCTCGTCTGCCACCATCTCTAGGTGGATCCGACAGATAGTAATCCAGGCTTACGCCTTAAGGGGTCAAGCACCCCCCTTTCCGGTCTTGGCGCATTCGACCAGGGCAATAGGTGCCTCTTGAGCTTTCCGACATCAAGCGTCTGTTTCTCAATTATGTAAAGCGGCGACTTGGTCGTCTGCTCACACTTTCATAAAATTCTACAAGGTTGATGTAGGTGCATCTTCGGATGCCTCTTTCGGCCGCAAAGTTTTGCAGGCAGCTGTTTAGAATTGCAACTCCTCCGTTGGAGGGGTGCTGTTTTGTGTTTGGGGTGAAGTTTATTTTTATGCTGTTACCACCCCTCGTTTTTTCTCTGACACTGCTTTGGGACGTCCCACATTGCCAATAGAGAGGCTGTGTCGGTCCATGGACGAAAGAGTAAATAGGATTTTTTTACTCACCGTAAAATCCTTTTCTCTGAGTCCATGGACCGACACAGCACCCACCCCTCCTTTTAAGTTTGTACTGCTTTTTTGACGAACTGATCTGCGAGATGCAGACTGAGGGGATATACCCGGAGGGTCCGCCCCCTGGGCAGTACTGTGGAAGGTGTGATGCAACACTTTTACCAAGTTTTCTGCCTAGTCACTCCTAATTAACGGATAATACCCACTTTGTCAATAGAGAGGCTGTGTCGGTCCATGGACTCAGAGAAAAGGATTTTACGGTGAGTAAAAAATCCTATTTTTGCTGGTTCAGAGGGACAAGATAACTGAGTCATTTCATTTTCAAGATAACTTACAAAGCCATCCACAATGTGGCCCCCAGCTACATCATGAACCTAGTTTTAAAATGCCAACCTACTCGTTCCCTTGTCATCGCCTCCAGGACTTTTGCCGAAACCTATGGAACTCCCTACCCCAATCTTCTGTATTGTAAACATACTGTCTGCCCTCATGTTGTAAAGTGCTGTGCAAACTGTTGGCGCTATATAAATCCTGTATAATGAGTACCCTGATATCTTAATCATGAAATTTGAGATATGCTTACCACAATGTAATGTGATAATAGACAGACATGCATTTAACATGATGGCTCAGAAACCTGATGAAGAAATACAATGCCATGTAGCCACACTGGCTAAAAAATTGATTTTGGTGCATTAACATATGAACTGATACGTGACAGGATTGTATGTGGGATCTACAATAATGCAGATTGTGCTTGGTTGTTAAGGGAGAAAGATTTAACACGGGAAACAGCCATCAGAATATGTATGTGTAGCGGAGCCTCACTCCCCCTCTCGCCTATTGTGAATGGCTTGTGTCTAGGGGTACCTGAGAGAGGAGAGTGCAGGAACACTACGCCAAGCTCTCCCCTCGTATGTGTATGAGGTTTGAGCAGAGTTACTTGAATTACCTCCGGGTCTGTTCACTGCATTTGAAGCCTTAGTTGTTCTGTGGAGATGTGTCTGCCAATAACATAGAGCCCCACACCAATCGAAAGTCCAACACTCCTTTATTCCTTTTCTTGCAGGGTGAACACAATCAGTTGAACTTTCAGTAATGAACAAACAGGGGTGTGGATACGAGTAGGCCCAGGCACAACTGAACTCTCCTATTCCTTTGATAGCGAATAGGCCTGGCGTACGGTCTCTGCCACCGACCGTGAGTTTTGGCCGCTGCCACCAACCGGATGAACCGTTGAGGCCCCTGCCACAGGCCTAATAGCAGGTCTCTGCCACTGACCTGAGTTGAATAGCTGGACCGCTGCCACCGGTCATAGAACATGAATCACCTTCCTCTCTGAACTTGGCCCCTGTTTGGGAAGATATCCCTCCGGGCGGTCTCCAGAGATTCATCCGGCACTGGCAATCTGCTGCACCAGGTCTTCGGATGAGTCCCTCCTCCGGTCCCTTATGCCACTGGATTCGGGTGTCCCACTCCCGGGGCCCGCTAGGACAATCCCTCCCTTGCGGGACCCAGCGGAAGGTACTGGGCCCCAGGCCTCCGGATGAGTACCTCACCCCAGACTGAAGGTGTCTGGGATGGAACACGAAGTCCCGGTGTAGGCCGCCTGGACCCCGACCGCGAACAGCAGCCCTCAGGCTGAAGGTGCCTGGGACTCGAACTTCGTGGCGAAGATGTCCGGCCCCTTTATACCTTCTCCCAGGATGCACGGCGGGTTCCCCGCCCCGCCGTACAACCGCTGCGAGAGGCCACCAAGGGTACGGCACTGCAGCGATGGTTCAACCCCGGCCCAAAGTCACAGCGCCACCTGCTGGGCCGCAGGGAACTATACATCACTGGTGTCTTCACCAGAATTCAAAAGTATATACCTGCTACATATGTTTGAACATTCTAAAAGGGCCACTAAGGAATCAAAAAGAGAGGAATAAGCGTTTTGTGGTTACATAGTTAGTCAGGTTGAAAAAAGACACAAGTCCATCCAGTTCAAACATAAAAAAATAATAATATCATACAATCCCATATACCTAATTCTATACCCACAGTTGATCCAGAGAAAGCAAAAAACCCCAGCAGAGCACGATCCAATGTGCTACAGCAGGGAAAAAAATTCCTTCCTGATCCCCCGAGAGGCAATCTGATTTTCCCCGGATCAACTTTACCTATAAATGTCAGTACCCAGTTATATTATGTACATTTAAGAAAGAATCCAGGCCCTTCTTAAAGCAATCTACTGAGCTGGCCAGAACCACCTCTGCAGGGATTCTATTCCACATTTTCACAGCTCTTACTATGAAAAAACCTTTCCGTATTTGGAGGTGATATTTATTTTCCTCTAGACGTAAAGAGTGCCCCCTTGTCCTCTGTGTTGACCGTAAAGTGAATAACTCAACACCAAATTCACTATATGGACCCCTTATATATTTGTACATGTTGATCATATCCCCCCTTAATCTCTTCTCAAGAGTGAATAAATTCAATTCCTCTAATCTTTCCTCATAGCTGAGCTCCTCCATGCCTCTTATCAGTTTGGTTGCCCTTTCTCCAGTTCCCCAATATCCTTTTTGAGAACTGGTGCCCAAAACTGAACTGCATATTCCAGATAAGGTCATACTAATGATTTGTACAGGGGGGGGGGGGGTAAAATGATATATCTCTCTCTCTCTGGAGTCCATACCTCTCTTAATACAAGAAAGGACTTTGCTTGCTTTGGAAACCGCAGCTTGGCATTGCATGTTATTATTGAGCTTATGATCTACCAAAACCCCCAAATCCTTCTCCACTAAGGATCCCCCCAGTTGTACTCCCCCTAGTATGTATGATGCATTCATATTCTTAGCCCCCCAAGTGCATAACTTTACATTTATCAACATTTAACCTCATCTGCCACATAGTCGTCCAATTAGACAGAGCATTGAGGTCGGCTTGTAAATTGGAGACATCCTGTAAGGACGTTATTCCACTGCATAGCTTGGTGTCATCTGCAAAGACAGAAATTTTACTTTTGATCTCAGACCCAATATCATTTATAAAGCTATTAAAAAGTAAGGGTCCCAGCACTGAACCTTGGGGTACACCACTGATAACCTTAGACCATTCAGAGTAAGAATCATTAACCACGACTCTCTGAATTCTGTCTTTTAGCCAGTTTTCTATCCATTTACAAACTGATATTTCCAATCCTGTAGACTTTACCTTACACATGAGCCGTGTGTGTGGAACTGTATCGAACGCTTTTGCAAAATTCAAGTATACTACGTCTACCGCCACCCCTCTGTCCAAGGTTTTACTTACCTCTTCATAAAAAGAAATCAGGTTTGTCTGACAACTTCTGTCTTTCATGAATCCATGCTGTCTGTTGCTTAAAATATTTTTTTCCAGCAAGAACTCATCTATGTGGTCTTTTATTAATCTCTCCAGTATCTTCCCAACTATAGAAGTTAAACTAACAAGTCTATAGTTACTTGGTAAAGACTTTGTTCCCTTTTTAAATATAGGCACCACATTGGCCCTGCACCAATCCAGTGGTACTATTCCTGTCATTAATGAGTCCCTAAAAATTAGATACAATGGCTTTGAAATTACAGAGCTCAATTCTTTTAGGATCCGTGGGTGTATGCCATCTGGTCCAGGTGCTTTATCCACCTTTATTCTGTATAAATATTTCTGGACCATATCACTTTTGAGCCATTGTGGATTTGGGGCTGTGTCACTACCACCCCCATTTTGGACATGAGCTCCCCCATGCTCCTTTGTATACATAGAGCTGAATAAAGTATTTAATAAATTAGCCTTCTCTTTGTCCCCAGTCACCCACTCTAGATTATTTTGTAAAGGGCCTACATGCTCAGACTTGACCTTTTTACTATTAATATATTTGAATAATTTTTTGGGGTTTGTCCTACTATCTTTTGCAATCTGTCGTTCATTGTTAATTTTCGCATCCTTGATTTCCTTTTTACATATCCTGTTATATTCTTTGTAACATTTAAATGACACTAGTGTTCCCTCAATTTTATATTTTTTAAAAGCTCTTTTCTTATAGTTTATAGCTTTTTAACTTTGGCCGTGAGCCACATAGGTTTTATTTTTAGCCTTTTAAACTTATTGCCCATGGGAATATACTTTGCAGTGAGTTCACAAACAGTCTTTTTGGAGAATTCCCATTTCTGTTCTGTGCCCATTGATGCCAATATTCCCTCCCAGTCGAATGCCGCGTACACACGATCATTTTTCCCGTCGAGAAAAATGAATTTTTTTCCTTTAGACGAGAAAAACGATCGTCTGTGGGCTTTTTGTCGTTTTTCTCGACGGGAAAAACGGCATTAATCACGACGAGAAAAATTAGAACATGCTCTAATTTTTCTCGTCGTGATTCCCGTTGTTTTTTTCCGCGGCAGTTTTCCCATAGGGAAACACTGCCGGGGAGCCTACACACGGTCGTTTTTTTGACCAAAAAAAAAATGTAATTTAAAACGGCCGTGTGTGGGGGGAACAAGCTGTTCCTCACGTCGATTTTCTCGACGGTGTTTTCACCGTCTAAAAAATCGATTGTGTGTACGCAGCATAAGTCCTGGAGTACTACAATAGGTTTATAAATGTTTGCATTTTAACTGTCCCAGCAGTGCCATTACTCAATTTCTGGGTAGTTAAAATCCCCCATTATTATCACCGTCCCAGCCCTTTCCATCTGTGCAAGGAGCTGAGTCTCCACCTCGTCATTAACATTGGGTGGTCTATAACAAACTCCAATGATTAACTTTGAACTATGCACATCTGTATGCAGTTCCACCCATAATGCTTCAGACTTATCCCACTCTCCATCCACCAGGTCCTCTTTCACACTCGCTTTGAGATCACTTCTCACATAGAGACAGACCCCTCCACCTTTCCTTTTTATCCTTTGTCTTTCTGAAAGAGTGCATAACCAGGAATATTAATAGCCCAGTCATGTGAGGAATGAAGCCAAGTTTCAGCAATACCGATTACATCATAGCTCTCCTCATGCACCAGAGCTTCCAACTCACCTATTTTGCGTGGCAGACTTCCGGCATTGGTGAACAAACATTTTAATGCATTAATATATTTTGACTGGTCACATACTATCCTCTTTTGTGTTCCAAGATTGCAACTAGGAATTGCTACTATACTTACCTTGGGTTTATGTGCTTTGGTTACCCTACCACTAATGCCCCCTAATACTACCCTCTGGAATATGTTCCACGCTGACTCTCTATCTCTGGACCCTCATCCCTGTCGCCTAGTTTAAAAACCCCTCTAACTTTTTGGCCATCCTTATTCCTAGCTGATCTGCACCCTCCTCATTTAGGTGCAGTCTGTCCCTTCTATAGTACTGGTTATCGACTGAGAAGTCGGCCCAGTCCTCCAGGAACCCAAACCCCTCCTTACTACACCAGCTCTATAGCCACTTGTTCACTTTCCTAATCTCCCTCTGCCTTTCTGGTGTGGCTCGATGTACCAGTAGTATTCCTGAGAATACTACCTTTGGAGGTCCTTTTCCTCAATTTAGCTCCCAAGTCCCTAAAATCATTCTTTAGGACACTCCATCTGCCTCTGACTTTGTCATTGGTGCCAACGTGTACCATGACACCTGGGTCTTCCCCAGCCCCTCCCAGTAATCTGTCCACCAGATCCGTGATGTGCCGAACCCGAGCGCCCGGTAGACAATATACAGTTTGGCGCTTCAGGTCTATGTTACAGATTGCCCTCTCTGTCCTTCTAAGAATTAAATCCCCTACCACCAGAAACTGTCTTTCCTTTCCCTTCGCTTCCCCCTCACTCTCACTGGAGGAGTTCTTCCCCCGGCAGCTAGGAGAGTCCCTAAGCTCCAGCAGTGCTGGTCCCTGATTGGTTTCACCAATGTCACTCAATGGAGCATACTTATTGGGATGCTCCAGCCCTGGATCGGCCTCCCTGGCACTTCCCCCTCTACCCTTCCTGACTGTCACCCATCTACTATTTTCTAGTGCCTGCACCTCTTTGTCTCCACCCACCTCTGTGCTGGCCTCTGCCATCACCTGCCGGGTAAGTTTCCGGCTCTCCTTTAGTGTGGAGGGTCTTCCCAGTGCTGACAGTTGCTTCCCCAGATTCAGAACCTGGGCTTCCAGGGAAACCATGTGCTTACATTTTGCACAGCAGTAATCACCCTCGATCAGATGATCAAGGAACGCATACATGCCGCAAGATGTACACCGAGTCGCCTCACCACACCCGCCGGGCATCGTACCCATTAATTTCATGGGGATTAGAGAATATACCCTGTCCAAATTACCTAACAACTAGCTTCCTGACACAACTACTCAACAAGACAATACACAGGTACTCGCAGACCAGCGGACCTACGTGCACTCGCAGACTCGCGTGCACTCGCAGACCAACGGACCCGCGTGCACTCGCAGACCAGCGTGCACTCGTGGTGCAACAAAACAAAAGGCAATGCAGCAACTGTGGTAGTGAACATGCTATTGAGCGCAACAAGTGTCCGGCTTTTAACAAAAGATGTAACTTATGCAACAAATGAAATCATTTTGCAAAATGTTGTAGGTCCAAGCCCTAGAATAGAGGCTCTTATTCTCTTATACTCTTATTCGTATACCTTGCTGCATTAAAACCCCCTGGGGGAACGTTCCAGTATTCAAATTTATTTTGGGGTGCGCAGCTTGAACTTTCACATGTGTATGTTTCCTATTCTATCGTTTTACTTACCTGAGCCCTGAACTTCGGTGGCCTCGTTCCCGCGTTGTTTTCCAAACGGCTTAGGAAAGTAAACTAGGGGGCTGGCAAACATCAGATATTTTTTCACCTTAATGCATAAGATGCATTAAAGGGGTTAAATGGGTTCAGTTTTTTTTTTTTTTTTTTAAAACAAACATGTTATACTTACCTCCACTGTGCAATACGTTTTGACGCGGGACTTTCGAAGGCTCAGGAAAGTAAACTAGGGGGCTGGGGGGCTGGCAAACATCAGATATTTTTTCACCTTAATGCATAAGATGCACTAAAGGGGTTAAATGGGTTCAGTTTTTTTTTTTTTTAAAACAAACATGTTATACTTACCTCCACTGTGCAATTCGTTTTGCACAGAGTGGCCCCGATCGTCCTCTTCTGGGGTCCCACTGCGGCTCCTTCCCGCAAGAGCTAACCCCCTCTGGGAAGCTCTCTCCCGAGGGGGTTACCTTGCGGCCGCGCTCCCGTATGATACACTCGGCTTCCATAGCCACCAAGTGTATGACTCGGCACCGCCCCACCACATCATTGATTTGACTGACAGCAGCAAGAGCCAATGGCTGCGCTGCTATCAATCTAACCAATGAAGGGTCTTTAAGCCGTTTGGAAAACAACGCGGGAACGAGGCCACCGAAGTTCAGGGCCCAGGTAAGTAAAACGATAGAATAGGAAACAAACACATGTGAAAGTTCAAGCTGCGCACCCCAAAATAAATTTGAATACTGGAACGTTCCCCCAGGGGGTTTTAATGCAGCAAGGTATACGAATAAGAGTATGAGACTACATTAAAGTCTTTATTGAAAAGAATAATAAATACAGGTAAACATTAAAAAAATAGGATTTTTGTACTCACCGTAAAATCCCTTTCTCTGAGTCCATGGACCGACACAGCCTCTCTATTGACAAAGTGGGTATTATCCGTTAATTAGGAGTGACTAGGCAGAAAAACTTGTAAAAAGTGTTGCATCACACCTTCTACAGTACCGCCCAGGGGGCGGACCCTCTGGGTATATCCCCTCAGTCTGCATCTCGCAGATCAGTTCGTCAAAAAGCAGTACAAACTTAAAAGGAGGGGTGGGTGCTGTGTCGGTCCATGGACTCAGAGAAAAGGATTTTACGGTGAGTACAAAAATCCTATTTACTCTTTCGTCCATGGACCGACACAGCCTCTCTAATGACAAAGTGGGACGTCCCAAAGCAGTGTCAGAGAAAAAAACGAGGGGTGGTAACAGCATAAAAATAAACTTCACCCCAAACACAAAACAGCACTCCTCCAACGGAGGAGTTGCAACTCTAAACAGCCGCTTGCAAAACCTTGCGGCAGAAAGAGGCATCCGAAGATGCACCTACATCAACTTTGTAGAATTTTGTGAAAGTGTGAGCGGACGACCAAGTCGCCGCTTTACATATGTGGGAAACAGACGCTTGATGTCGGAAAGCCCAAGAGGCACCTATTGCCCTAGTCGAATGCGCCGTGACCGGAAAGGGGGGCGCTTGACCCTTTAAGGCGTAAGCCTGGATTACTATCTGTCGGATCCACCTAGAGATGGTGGCCGACAAGACTGCTTGGCCCTTCTTGGGACCAGCCACCGAAACAAACAGTGAGTCTGACTTCCGGAACAGGGAAGTAGCAGATAGGTATACTCTCAAAGCTCAGACAACGTCCAAGGAATGCAACGCCGACTCCTTAGGATTCGACGGGTGAGGACACAAGGATGGAAGTACAATGTCTTCGTTGAGATGAAAAGCCAAAACGACTTTCGGAAGAAAGGAAGGCTGTAGCCGCAGCACCACCTTATCCTTGTGGAAAATCAAATAGGGAGCCTTGCTGGACAAGGCTGCCAGCTCAGAGACTCGTCTAACTGACGTAACAGCCACCAGAAAGACCACTTTCTGAGAAAGTGTCAACAGGGGAATATCTCTAATATTCTCAAACGGTGCCTTCTGAAGCACCGAGAGGACCAGGTTCAAGTCCCACGGAGGTAGTGGGGGACGGACCGGAGGGGCCACATGTCGAACCCCCTGCACAAATGTACTCACGAGAGAGTGAGTCGCCAGGGGTCGCTGAAAAAAAGACAGCCAGGGCAGATATCTGTCCCTTAAATCGTACTTAAGGCAAGCCTTTGGTCCACCCCATGCTGTAAAAACAGCAGGATTCTGGAAACCAAATAAGTACGCGGATGCCATTTCATTTCCTCACACATGGAGATGTAGGCCTTCCAAGTGCGGTGATAACCCTTCCTAGAGGACGATTTCCGAGCACTTCTCATAGTAGAGATTACTTAATCTGATAGGCCCCGGTCTCTCAGTACCTGGTTCTCAACAGCCATGCCGTTAAAGCCAGTGACTGTAAAGCAGGATGGAGTATGGGACCTTGCGATTGCAGGTCCTTCCGTAGTGGTAGGCGCCAGGGGACGTCTGCTACCAGACGTACTAGATCGGCGTACCAAGGACGCTGAGGCCAATCTGGAGCGATTAGGATCATTGGAATTCCCTCTGCCTCCACTCTGCGGAGCAGAAGAGGAAGAAGCCTTAAGGGAGGGAAGGCATAGATTAGCCGATACTGACCACACGCTGCCACCAACGCGTCCTCTGTTGCGTCTGCCCATGGGTCTCTTGACCGGGCCACAAACCTCAATACCTTCCGATTGAGTCGGGAAGCCAGAAGATCTACGTCTGGTGTGCCCCATCTTTGGCAGAGGAGTTGGAACACCTCCGGGTGTAAGGACCATTCTCCCTGGTCCAGCATCTGGCGGCTCCGGTAGTCCGCCTGCCAGTTTTCCACACCCGGAATGTACACGGCCGACAGTGCCGGTACGCTCCTCTCTGCCCACTTCAGGATGCGAGCGACCTCCGATGCTGCAGCTGAGCTTCTTGTTCCTCCTTGATGATTGACATATGCCACAGCTGTGGCACAGCCTTGTCGCCCGGATTTCCAGGACATTGATCGGCAGGAGGGCTTCCTCTGAGGTCCAGCGACCTTGCGCCGACTGAACACCCCAGACTCCCCCCCAACCTGTAAGGCTGGCGTCCGTCGTGATCACTATCCAGTAAACCGGAAGAAATGACTTCCCGGCCATTAGAGCCGGTGCAGTAAGCCACCCTACCAGGGATCTCCTGACTAGGTGGCTCACTCGGATTTGATAATCCAGAGATGAAGGGCATCTGTTCCATCTGGACAGAACTTCCTTCTGTAACACTCGAGTGTGGTATTGAGCATATGGGACCGCCTTGAAGGAGGCTACCATGAGTCCCAACACTCGCATGCAAAAAACGGAGTGACGACCAATTCCTGGAAGTCAGCTGCCATACTGCAGCCCGGAGGGTCTGCAACTTCTCCACAGGGAGGAATACCTTTGCCTCTGAGGAATCCAGAATCAACCCCAGGTACACTAGGCGTTGAGTGGGCACCAATACTGACCTTTGCGTGTTTAGTATCCAACCACAGTCTCGAAGAGTCTGACAGGTAATAGACACGTTTACCTCTAATTCTGAGCTTGAAGGGGCCTTCAACAGAAGGTCGTCCAAGTAGCCCATGATAGCGATACCCCGCTGTCTTAAAAGTGCCAGAATCGGATCGAGCACCTTGGTGAACGTCCTGGGTGCTGAGGCAAGGCCAAACAGCAGGGCCACAAACTGGTAGTGGTTCTTCCCGATAGCAAATCGCAGAAACCTCTGGTGTCTGGAGTATATGGGGGCATGCAGGTATGCGTCCTTGATGTCCAAGGAGGCCAGAAAGTCCCCCGGATGGAGAGCCGTGACTACAGATCGAACCGACTCCATCCGAAATCTTTGTACTTTCACAAAGCAATTGAGGGCTCTGAGATCCAAGATTGGACGAACCCCCTCCTTCTTTGGCACAATGAACAGATTTGAGTAAAAACCCTGACCCGGTTCCTGTTCTGGAACAACTACTCCGCGTTCCAGTAGACCCTGGACCGCCCCATACAGGGCCTCCCGACGGGTCGGTAGTAGCTGGAGATTGGAGGTGACGAATCTGTCCGGTGGAAAAGAGAGAAATTCTATCTTGTAGCCTGAGGAGATTACTTCGCAAACCCACCTGTCGGAGACTAGAGCTGTCCACTGAGTCGCGAATTTGCGAAGACGTCCCCCCCACCCGAGAGCTGGGTGGGGGCGGACCTTCATGCGGACGCAGATCTGTCCGCAGGCTTGTTGGGTCTGCGGGACCAAGGACGCTTTTGTCCTTGGGCAGGCGCCTTGTCGGCCTGGGGTCTTTTCCCTGTCGCCCTAGGGGGACGAAAAAAACGCTTGCGTGGCCCCTACCCTTGCTAGTTTGAGGAAGCAAAGTGCTTTTACCTCCTGTGGCATCCTTGATGATGTCATCCATAGAGGCCCCAAAAAGTCTGTCGCCCTTAAAAGGCAGATCCAACAAAGCCTTTAGCCAGATCAGGCGGCGTATTGCTACTGCATAAACCGAAGCTTTAGACAGCAGGGGAATAGTATCCATGTCTGACTCGCAGACAAACCTAAGGCCCTGGACCAACTGGTCGGCCAATGTTATCTCATCAGGAGGAGCATCTCGCTCCTTAACCCCTGGAGTAGCAAACTTGCCCATTCAGTAAGTGTCTGAGACACTAGTAGTGATGAGCCGAACACCCCCGGGTTCGGTTCGCACCAGAACCCGCGAACGGACCGAAAGTTCGAACGAACATTAGAACCCTATTAAATACAATGGATGCGAACGTTCGAATTCTAAAGTGCTAATTATAACAACTATTATGCATGTTATTGTCATAAATAGGGTTTGGGAACCCGGGTTGTGCACCAGGGGACATGTATCAATGCAAAAAGAAGTTTTAAAAACGGTCGTTTTTCGGGAGCAGTCATTTTAATGATGCATAAAGTGAAAAAAAAAAAGTCAAATATTCCTTTAAATATCGTACCTGGGGGGTGTCTAAAGTATGCCTGTGAAGTGCCACGTGTTTCCCGTGTTTAGAACTGTCCCTGCACAAAATGACACTTCTAAAGGAAAAAAAAGCCATTTAAAACTGCTTGCGGCTTTAATGTAATGTCTGGTCCCGGTAATATGGATGAAATTCTTTAAGAAAAATGGCATAGCTACCCCATGACCCCCCCCCTACCCCAGCCCATTACCAGCCCCTTTGGGTCTTGTATGGATATTAAGGGGAACCCCGCACATAAAATAAAAAAGGCCCTATATACTCTGAACAGCCGTATACAGGCGGTGCATACAAGACAGGGACTGTAGGTTTGTTCTTATGTAGAATCTGTTTGTAATTTTGAACAGGTACATTGTTGAAGTGTAGCTCCAGCCCAAAAATCTATTTTTAAACTTTTTGGGAAACATAGGTAAGGGTTATCACCCCTGTAACATTTGTTTTGCTGTCTGTGCCCCTGTTCAGAACATTTCACCTCACTTTCCGTCCCAATGACAACTGTTTTTGAAATGTGGTGTTTTTCTTGAAACAAGGATTGCTGATAAAGCATCAGTACAGATGAGACCCCTTTCTCCCATATTTATTCTTACAGGAGAGAATTTTCCTTTCTAGGGGTAGATTTCCTCTCACTTCCTGTTGTCTTCTTTCGTTTGCAAGTAGGAGTCGTTTGTAAGTTGGATGTTTGAAAGTAGGGACCTGCCGTATATACTCTGCAGAAATAGGCCCCTTAGTTGTTGGTGTTGGCACAACACTGTAAGCACTCAGTTACTCTTGGTTGGTGCTGGAACGCCCTGCTGTCAACTATTATATCAGGAATTTTAATTACATATAATTGTTGAACAGTGGTAGTAAAAATTGGGGCTTTGATGGTGGTGCTGGTGCCACAACACTGTAAGCCCTGACAGTTACTCTTGGTGGGTGCAGCAATGGGCCCTGCTGTGAATTATTAGATCAAGAATTGTAATTACATGCCCCTTTTGAACAGGGGCTGAAAAATTGGGCCTTTCGTGGTGGTGGTGGTGGTGGCGTTGCCACAAGACTGTAAGCCCTCAGAGTTACTCTTGGTGGGTGCAGCAATGGACCCTGCTGTGAATTATTAGATCAAGAATTGTAATTGCATGCCCCTGTTGAACAGGGGCTGAAAAATTGGGCCTTAGGCACTGGTGGCACAACACTACAACCCCTCACAGATACTGTACTTGGAGCACAGCAATGAGCCCTATGGCAAATTATTGCTAAAAAAATTGTAATTACACGCCCCTGTAAAACAGGGGCTGAAAAATTGGGCCTTAGGCACTGGTGCCACAACACTCCAACCCCTCACAGATACTGTACTTGGAGCACAGCAATGAGCCCTATGGCAAATTATTGCTAAAAAAATTGTAATTACACGCCCCTGTAAAACAGGGGCTGAAAAATTGGGCCTTAGCCACTGGTGGCGGCACCCATAAACAAAAATGATCTTCCAAGCTATCATCATCAATCGTATCATTGAGGACTCGGAGGAGGAGGATAGCCAGTCAACATAACAGCACAGGCACTCAGCATCAGCATCAGTCTTGAAGGGATGTGACATGTTAAAATCAATTAGTCTGTTATATCAGCATCAGGTGTGTGGTAGCTGGTGGTGATCCAAGACTGGTTCATCTTGATGAAAGTCAGTCGATCAACCGAGTCGGTGGACAGGCGCACCCTGTGATCCGTGACAAATCCTCCAGCAGCACTGAATGTGCGTTCCGAAAGAACGCTGGATGCAGGACAGGCCAGTAGCTCAATTGCATACTGTGCAAGCTCTGGCCAGTGATCCATCCTCAAGACCCAGTAAGCCAGAGGATTTTCGGTGGGGAAGGTGTCCAAGTCTGACCTTGCCCCTAGATATTCCTGCACCATGTTTATCAGACGCTGGCGATGGTTGCTGGAACCGATCATACTTTGGGGCTGCGGACTAAAGAATTGTCTGAACGCATCGGTCAGACGGCCACCTTCCCCACCGCTCCTTCTTTGACTGGCCGAAGCCTCAGCAACTCGTTGTCCAGGACCAGGAGTTTGTAACCTCCCAGTCTCTGGGAACGCGTTGCACAGACCTTTCTGCAAGGCCTCCCGGAGTTGTCTCATCCTCTGCTCCCTCTGCGACGGTAACATAAGGTCCGCAACCTTACCCTTGTACCGTGGATCAAGGAGAGTGGCCAGCCAGTAATGGTCCCTCTCCTTGATCCGAAGAATACGAGGATCCTTCCGCAGACTTTGCAGGATCAGGGAGGCCATGCAGCGTAGGTTTGCTGAGGCATTCGCTCCGGAGTCCTCTGGGTCACTAAGGACGACATGATCCGCAGCCACCTCCTCCCAGCCACGTACAAGTCCACTGGTTTCTTGGGACTGTAAATCATCCCTAAAAGACTGCTGCTGATGATGCTGAGTGCCAGCCTCCACCTCCATGCTGACACAATCCTCCTCCTCCTCCTCCTCCTCCTCCTCCTCTTCCTGTGCGATGGGTGGGACAGAAGGAACACTGTCTGGGTAAAGGGGGCCTTGAGAGGCAAGGAAGTCCTCCTCTTCCTGCCTCTGTTCTGCCTCAAGTGCCCTGTCCATTATTCCACGCAGCGTGTGCTCCAACAGGTGGACAAGAGGTACAGTGTCACTGATGCATGCACTGTCACTGCTCACCATCCTCGTGGCCTCCTCAAATGGTGCCAGGACAGTGCATGCATCCCTGATCATGCCCCACTGGCGTGGAGAAAAAAAACCAAGCTCCCCTGACCCTGTCCTGGTGCCGTAGTCGCACAGGTACTCATTGATGGCCCTCTGCTGCGTGTGCAGCCGCTGCAGCATGGCCAACGTTGAGTTCCACCTGGTGGGCATGTCACATATAAGGCGGTTCTTGGGCAGGTTCAACTCCTTTTGCAGCTCAGCCAGGCGAGCACTGGCATTATAAGATCTGCGGAAATGCACACAGACTTTCCTGGCCTGCCTCAGGACATCCTGTAAGCCCGGGTACCTGCCCAAGAACCGCTGCACCACCAGGTTAAGGACGTGAGCCACACAGGGCACATGGGTCAGTTGTCCCTGTCGGAGGGCGGAGAGGAGGTTGGTGCCATTGTCGCAAACCACCATTCCTGGCTTAAGCTGGCGTGGCGTCAACCACCTCTCGGCCTGGCCCTGCAGAGCAGACAGGACCTCTGCCCCAGTGTGGCTTCTGTCCCCCAAACACACCAGCGCAAGCACGGCATGGCATCTTTTTGCCTGCGTACTTGCGTAGCCCCGTGAACGGCTACGGAGCACCGCTGGTTCATAGGACAAACCACAGGAAGAGGCCATGGAGGAAGAAGAAGAGGAGGGGGTGGAGGAGAGAGGTGTGTCACAACCAGTAGTAGCATTTTGGAGGCGTGGCGGTGGGACAACCTCCAACACTACTGCACCTTGTCCTGCATCCTTCCCAGCTGCCAAAAGAGTGACCCAATGGGCCGTGAAAGAAAGGTAACGTCCCTGTCCATGCCTGCTGGACCATGAGTCAGCGGTAATATGCACCTTACCGCTGACCGCCCTGTCCAGCGAGGCCAAGACATTGCCTTCCACATGCCGGTAGAGAGCCGGAATAGCCTTCCGTGAGAAAAAGTGGCGTTTGGGAACCTGCCACTGAGGAACCGCACATTGCACAAACTCACGGAAGGGGGCCGAGTCTACCAACTGAAAAGGCAGCAGTTGAAGCGCTAGCAATTTAGCCAAGCTAGCATTCAACCGCTGGGCATGTGGATGGCTGGGAGTGAACTTCTTTCGACGGTCCAGCAGCTGGGGCAGGGAAATTTGCCTGCTAGAATCGGACGTCGGTGTACTGCTAGCAGAGTGGCCGCAAGTACTTGGCTGTGACACACCTAATTCTACACCTTCATTCCTCTCAGTGCATGTTTCAGAGAGGACTGAAGTTATAGTGGGGTTGGAGATCCCAGCTGATGCGGTGCAAGGAGAGGTCCGCTTTGTTCTTTGGTGTGGGTCTTTGAGGTAGGCTTGCCAACGAGCTGCATGGCAGGTCAACATATGTCTGGTCAGGCATGTGGTACCCAAGCGGCTGATGTTTTGGCCACGCGATATACGCTTGAGACATATGTTGCAAACAGCAGCTGTGCGATCTGATGCACTAGCCTCAAAAAAGGCCCACACCAAAGAACTTTTTGAATGACGGGCAGAGGCAGCGCCCTGCACAGGCGGAGCTCTGCGGTGTGATTCCATCGGTGTACTGCCCTTACGCTGGCCACCAAAGGGCATCCTGCCTCGTTGGAGATGTGCCTCCTCCTCCTCCTCCTCCTCCTCCTCTCTCCTATTAGGCACCCACGTGGAGTCAGTGACCTCATCATCACCTCCCTCCTCATCACTGGAGCCAATCTGGCAGTATGCTGCAGCTGCTGGAACATGACTGCCAGATTGGTGTCCTTCTTGAGCATCCCCTCTGTCTGCTCTCACGCTACTGCCTTCCTCTAGCTGGGTTTCATCATCAGACCCTTCGAAACGCTGGGCATCCTCCTGGAGCATGTACCCAACACTGTGCTGAAACAGTTCGGGGGACTCCTCAGGAGGAGGACATGGTGGGTCTAGGGAAGGAGTGACTGATAATGAGTCTGACATTGATACCAGGGAAGAGGACGCTTTGGCAGCTGCTTTTCCAGTACCCTGAGCCTGGGTGAGAGAGGATGATGAGGAGGAGGAGGGCTTGGTCATCCACTCTACCAAGTCTTCGGCATGATGTGGCTCAACATGTCCAGCTGCCGAAAAGAAGGACAAGCGTGTCCCATGGCCATGTGCTGATGACAATGCACCGCGTCCACGACCAGCACTGTTGCCCCCAGACACAGAGCCTGCTTGCCCTCTTTTATTGCCTCCTGACTGTCTGCCTCTCCTTGTTTGCCTTCCAGACATTCTAATAGATGGCCTGCAGGGAGATGGGAAAAAAGCAATAAGGGCTACCTTCAGGTGTCCTTCTCTGTCCCTTGAAACAAGGACTTTGACAGTGAAAGAAACTGACACACTCTCCCTACCTACAGTTTTCTGTCCCTAGAAAAAACATTTTTTTAAAGCACAATTTAGCACAAGGAGAATTCACTCACTGTCCTTCCAGGTCCCTGGAAACAAGGACTTTGACAGTGAAAGAAACTGACACACTCTCCCTACCTACAGTTTTCTGTCCCTAGAAAAAATGTTTTTTTTAAGCACAATTTAGCACAAGGAGAATTACCTCACTGTCCTTCCAGGTCCCTGGAAACAAGGACTTTGACAGTGAAAGAAACTGACACACTCTCCCTACCTACAGTTTTCTGTCCCTAGAAAAAATGTTTTTTTTAAGCACAATTTAGCACAAGGAGAATTACCTCACTGTCCTTCCAGGTCCCTGGAAACAAGGACTTTGACAGTGAAAGAAACTGACACACTCTCCCTACCTACAGTTTTCTGTCCCTAGAAAAAATGTTTTTTTTAAGCACAATTTAGCACAAGGAGAATTACCTCACTGTCCTTCCAGGTCCCTGGAAACAAGGACTTTGACAGTGAAAGAAACTGACACACTCTCCCTACCTACAGTTTTCTGTCCCTAGAAAAAATGTTTTTTTTAAGCACAATTTAGCACAAGGAGAATTACCTCACTGTCCTTCCAGGTCCCTGGAAACAAGGACTTTGACAGTGAAAGAAACTGACACACTCTCCCTACCTACAGTTTTCTGTCCCTAGAAAAAATGTTTTTTTTAAGCACAATATAGCACAAGGAGAATTCACTCACTGTCCTTCCAGGTCCCTGGAAACAAGGACTTTGACAGTGAAAGAAACTGACACACTCTCCCTACCTACAGTTTTCTGTCCCTAGAAAAAATGTTTTTTTTAAGCACAATTTAGCACAAGGAGAATTACCTCACTGTCCTTCCAGGTCCCTGGAAACAAGGACTTTGACAGTGAAAGAAACTGACACACTCTCCCTACCTACAGTTTTCTGTCCCTAGAAAAAATGTTTTTTTTAAGCACAATTTAGCACAAGGAGAATTACCTCACTGTCCTTCCAGGTCCCTGGAAACAAGGACTTTGACAGTGAAAGAAACTGACACACTCTCCCTACCTACAGTTTTCTGTCCCTAGAAAAAATGTTTTTTTTAAGCACAATTTAGCACAAGGAGAATTACCTCACTGTCCTTCCAGGTCCCTGGAAACAAGGACTTTGACAGTGAAAGAAACTGACACACTCTCCCTACCTACAGTTTTCTGTCCCTAGAAAAAATGTTTTTTTTTAAGCACAATATAGCACAAGGAGAATTCACTCACTGTCCTTCCAGGTCCCTGGAAACAAGGACTTTGACAGTGAAAGAAACTGACACACTCTCCCTACCTACAGTTTTCTGTCCCTAGAAAAAATGTTTTTTTTAAGCACAATTTAGCACAAGGAGAATTACCTCACTGTCCTTCCAGGTCCCTGGAAACAAGGACTTTGACAGTGAAAGAAACTGACACACTCTCCCTACCTACAGTTTTCTGTCCCTAGAAAAAATGTTTTTTTTAAGCACAATTTAGCACAAGGAGAATTACCTCACTGTCCTTCCAGGTCCCTGGAAACAAGGACTTTGACAGTGAAAGAAACTGACACACTCTCCCTACCTACAGTTTTCTGTCCCTAGAAAAAATGTTTTTTTTAAGCACAATTTAGCACAAGGAGAATTACCTCACTGTCCTTCCAGGTCCCTGGAAACAAGGACTTTGACAGTGAAAGAAACTGACACACTCTCCCTACCTACAGTTTTCTGTCCCTAGAAAAAATGTTTTTTTTAAGCACAATTTAGCACAAGGAGAATTACCTCACTGTCCTTCCAGGTCCCTGGAAACAAGGACTTTGACAGTGAAAGAAACTGACACACTCTCCCTACCAACAGTTTTCTGTCCCTAGAAAAAATGTTTTTTTTAAGCACAATTTAGCACAAGGAGAATTACCTCACTGTCCTTCCAGGTCCCTGGAAACAAGGACTTTGACAGTGAAAGAAACTGACACACTCTCCCTACCTACAGTTTTCTGTCCCTAGAAAAAATGTTTTTTTTAAGCACAATTTAGCACAAGGAGAATTACCTCACTGTCCTTCCAGGTCCCTGGAAACAAGGACTTTGACAGTGAAAGAAACTGACACACTCTCCCTACCTACAGTTTTCTGTCCCTAGAAAAAATGTTTTTTTTAAGCACAATTTAGCACAAGGAGAATTACCTCACTGTCCTTCCAGGTCCCTGGAAACAAGGACTTTGACAGTGAAAGAAACTGACACACTCTCCCTACCTACAGTTTTCTGTCCCTAGAAAAAATGTTTTTTTTAAGCACAATATAGCACAAGGAGAATTCACTCACTGTCCTTCCAGGTCCCTGGAAACAAGGACTTTGACAGTGAAAGAAACTGACACACTCTCCCTACCTACAGTTTTCTGTCCCTAGAAAAAATGTTTTTTTTAAGCACAATTTAGCACAAGGAGAATTACCTCACTGTCCTTCCAGGTCCCTGGAAACAAGGACTTTGACAGTGAAAGAAACTGACACACTCTCCCTACCTACAGTTTTCTGTCCCTAGAAAAAATGTTTTTTTTAAGCACAATATAGCACAAGGAGAATTCACTCACTGTCCTTCCAGGTCCCTGGAAACAAGGACTTTGACAGTGAAAGAAACTGACACACTCTCCCTACCTACAGTTTTCTGTCCCTAGAAAAAATGTTTTTTTTAAGCACAATTTAGCACAAGGAGAATTACCTCACTGTCCTTCCAGGTCCCTGGAAACAAGGACTTTGACAGTGAAAGAAACTGACACACTCTCCCTACCTACAGTTTTCTGTCCCTAGAAAAAATGTTTTTTTTAAGCACAATTTAGCACAAGGAGAATTACCTCACTGTCCTTCCAGGTCCCTGGAAACAAGGACTTTGACAGTGAAAGAAACTGACACACTCTCCCTACCTACAGTTTTCTGTCCCTAGAAAAAATGTTTTTTTTAAGCACAATATAGCACAAGGAGAATTACCTCACTGTCCTTCCAGGTCCCTGGAAACGAGGACTTTGACAGTGAAAGAAACTGACACACTCTCCCTACCTACAGTTTTCTGTCCCTAGAAAAAATGTTTTTTTTAAGCACAATATAGCACAAGGAGAATTCACTCACTGTCCTTCCAGGTCCCTGGAAACAAGGACTTTGACAGTGAAAGAAACTGACACACTCTCCCTACCTACAGTTTTCTGTCCCTAGAAAAAATGTTTTTTTTAAGCACAATTTAGCACAAGGAGAATTACCTCACTGTCCTTCCAGGTCCCTGGAAACAAGGACTTTGACAGTGAAAGAAACTGACACACTCTCCCTACCTACAGTTTTCTGTCCCTAGAAAAAATGTTTTTTTTAAGCACAATTTAGCACAAGGAGAATTACCTCACTGTCCTTCCAGGTCCCTGGAAACAAGGACTTTGACAGTGAAAGAAACTGACACACTCTCCCTACCTACAGTTTTCTGTCCCTAGAAAAAATGTTTTTTTTAAGCACAATATAGCACAAGCACAAAACACACTGACACTCTCCCTACCTATCCTTCTCTTTCCCTAAACTAAAGGAATCCAGGTTAAGCAAGAAAGAAATAAAAGTCACTGTCCCTGCCTATGCTGCTCTATCCCTGCTCCGGAACACACTACACTAGGCCGCCGTGCTGGCGGCCTTTTATAGTGTGGGGCGTGTACTAAACCCCCTCAGCAATAATTGGCCACAGGCATCCTGCCTGTGGCCAATCATTGCTCTCCTCGCTGCCGGCGCTGTGATTGGCCAAGCATGCGGGGTCACAGTGCATGCTTGGCCAATCACAGCGCCTGGATGACACTGCGATGGCGTAGTGCATTGTGGGCCGTTCGCGTCACTCGAATTTGGCGCGAACGGCCCAAATCGTTCGATCTTCGTCGAACGATCGAACAGCCGATGTTCGAGTCGAACGTATGTTCGACTCGAACACGAAGCTCATCCCTAGACACTAGGGCCCCCGCCAATGTTGGGCGTACTGTCGAGCCTACCACTGAGTATAGGTAGCAAGCGAGTGCTTCAGCCTTCTTATCCACAGGGTCCTTGAAAACAGGAGCCCCTTCTACTAGAATTGTGGTGGCTCTATTAAGTCTGGACACCGGAGGGTCCACTATAGGGGGAGAGGTCCATTTCTTCAGAAAACTCTCCTCAAAGGGATACCGTACCGCAAACCTCTTTGGGGCTGTAAGGAGGCTCAGTGGGTTCTCCCATTCCTTGTATAAGAGTTTATCAAAATAAGACACACAAGGGAACACCTTAGCAGTGCGGGCAGGTTTATGAAACCCAAGTGGACCGGAGTCTCTGCTGCTTCTGCAGTATTTTCCAACTTTAGCGTATCCCGCACTGCAGTAATATGGTTAGATACCAAGACGTCTCGCGTACTGGCCTGGACCTGGAGTCATCCTCACTGTCCGGTCACGGTCTGCAGTCTCTGATGCGTCAGAATCTGGGCCCTGAGCCGTAGCTGGACCTGGTTCTGCATCAGAATTATCCCCAGAAGCTTGCAGGGGACAGGGGCGTTTACTACCCCCTGTCTTCCCGTGTGCCGCTTCCACCCTGGCAGCAAACGCATCTAGGATTGCCGTCATAGCGTTCATAGACACCTCAGGGGCACCAGCTGCTAAATCTGGTGTTTCAGGGGAGAAGACATCTGGCTCAGATGCCATGCTGACCACACGCTGACACCCACAGCGCTCCATGGGAGAAAAAGAAACCCTGGACTGCCGCACTCTGTATAGACAGTTATTTATTCCAAAATTTCAAGTAAAAAATCCAAATTCTAAATAAATCCATAAATCCAAAACAACAAATGCAGATAGTGTGCATGCAGGGAAGGGTGGCTAACGCGTTTCACGTCACGAATTGACGCTTACTCATAGCTTTTAGGATTGCCAACATAGCGTCCATAGACACCTCAGGGGCACCAGCTGCTAAATCTGGTGTTTCAGGGGAGAAGACATCTGGCTCAGATGCCATGCTGACCACACGCTGACACCCACAGGGCTCCAGGCAAGATATCAATAGGCCACCCTCCTGCGCTGCAGAGATGCTGGATCACCCAGAGAACTCACCACCCTGGACCGGTACTGCTATGCTGCCGTGTGCTGTGCCTGTGATGCTGTCCCACTGCTGCTGTGTCAGTCTGCTTCTTCTATCAGCGCTTCCTGTATGAATCTTACGCGCCAGTGTAATGCACCCTAGAGGCCGGAGACTCTCGCAAAATGGCCGCCAAAACGTCTGTATGGAAGATAATGTGGGCTCTAAGAAAATGGCCGCCGAGCCGACGATAGAGGCAAAAGCAGCGGTAGACCACAAAAGATGGCCGCCGACCGGCAATCTATACATACAGCGTGGATCATAACAAACATGGCCGCCGATCAGTCGATAGAGGCCAGTGGGTGTAGAACTACAAAAAATGGTGCCGAAACCACAGGAAGATGGCCACCGGGCAGTTACTAGAGGCCGAACCCGGCATGGACCACCACAAAATGGCCACCGACAGCATGGAGGAGGAAGCACACACAGGTAAGCAGAAATTACATTTCTTTTAAATGTTAGTTACAGCCAGCCCCGCTCCAGTGGAACCCCTTAGGTGACCCCCAGCACCCAGCAACCTTTAGCTAGAAGCCCAGGGAGGAGGGAAAGGCAGGGAGAGAGGAAAGAAAGGGGCCAAAACCACTTACTTGATTTCTCCAGGAATGTCCAGCCAAATCACCCAGCCGAGGCAGGGGAGTTTACTTACCTATCCTGCATGTATTATGCTGGAAGACATTCCAAACAGATCATCGTCCGCGCACGGAAGGTGACTGTTGGCCAGGCATGCTGTGATTGGACCCAAAGGGACGATCATATGTATGCCCTGGAGCGCGACGCTCACCGGACAGGCTGCTGCGACTCGGCCGTAAGGTCAGCTGAAGCTGAGCGGGCCGATGCAAGCCTTGGAGCGTAAGCTCACAGGCCAGGCTGCTGCAACTCGGCCGTAAGGTCAGCCGAAGCTGAGCGGTCCGATGCAGGCCCTGGAGCGTAGGCTCACCGGCCACCCGTGGAGTGACGGGCATGTCGTGGAAAACCCAGCGTGTAGCTAGGGTCGGCACACGCTCGATGGCCGAAACTGGGGAGACTACAAGGATCGAGGATCCAGCCTGTCACCCAGTCAGCAATTGATCGAAGATCGCAGGAAACAAATGTAGCAAAAAAAAAAAAAAATATGTCTTTTTCCCCCGGACCAATGGGCCCGAAGGGAGCCATGTCCTACTCCTTGCTAGACAGAAAAAAACTGATCTGCGAGATGCAGACTGAGGTGATATACCCGGAGGGTCCGCCCCCTGGGCGGTACTGTAGAAGGTGTGATGCAACACTTTTTACAAGTTTTCTGCCTAGTCACTCCTAATTAACGGATAATACCCACTTTGTCAATAGAGAGGCTGTGGCGGTCCATGGACGAAAGAGTAATATAAATTCTGGTTGTAAGAGTACATTCAAATTCCATGGTACGGCAAGGCAACCATGATTGTACAGCATTACATTTAATAATTGAACTGTATAGAAACTCTGACGCGTTTTGACCTATTAAACCGCTTGCCAACCGCCGCACGACTTTTTACGTCGACAGAATGGCACGGCTGCGCAAATGGGCGAATATTTACGTCCCCCTTAAAATTGCCGCTGTGTGGTCACGCACGCGCACTCAATGTCCGCCGGTGTCCCGTGATCGTGTCACTGAAGCTGAAGAACGGGGAGATTCCAGTTGTAAACACAACATCTCCCCGTTCTTCCTAGTGACATGTCACTGATCGTCTGTTCCCTCTAATCGGGAACAGTGATCAGTGACGTGTCACTCGTAGCCACGCCCCCTAACAGTTAGAATCACTCCCTAGGACAAACTTAACCCCTTTAGCGCCCCCTAAAGGTTAACCCCTTCACTTCCAGTGTCATTTTTTACAGTAATCAGTGCATTTTTATAGCACTGATCGCTGTAAAAATGGTGTCAAAAGTGTCCGCCATAATGTCGCAGTCACGATAAAAATCGCTGATCGCCGCCATTACTAGTAAAAAAAAAATATTAATAAAAATGCCATAAAACTATCCCCTATTTTGTAGACGCTATAACTTTTGCGCAAACCAATCACTAAACGCTTATTGCATAGGATGCATTAAGGTGAAAAAACACGAAGGTGTACAACCACTTTAAGGTAAAAAAACATGGACCTTTACAACCCCTTTAATGTTGAAAAATGTAAAATACATTTTGATGCCAAAAATATGAATGCAATCTACTCACTAGGGGGGAAACCTCTGGGGGAATCTAGGATGGAAAAGGACCTGGGGGTCCTAGTAGATGACAGGCTCAGGAATGGCATGCAAAGCCAAGCTGCCGCAAGCAAAGCAAACAGAATATTGGCATGCATTATAAAGGGGATTCACTCCAGAGATAAAACAGTAATTCTCCCACTTTACAAGACTCTGGTCCGGCCACATCTGGAGTATGCTGTCCAGTTCTGGGCTCCAGTCCTCAGGAAGGATGTGCTGGAACTGGAGAGAGTCCAGAGAAGGGCAACAAAGCTAATAAAGGGTCTGGAGGATATTAGTTATTAGGAAAGGTTGTGAGCACTGAACTTATTCTCTCTGGAGAAGAGACGCTTGAGAGGGGATATGATTTCAATGTACAAATACCGTACTGGTGACCCCACAATAGGGATAAAACTTTTCCGTGAAAGGTAATTTAAAAAAACACGCGGCCATTAGAAGAGAAGCGGTTTAACCTTAAACTGCGCAGAGGGTTATTTACTGTAAGAGCAGCAAGGATGTGGAATTCTCTTCCACAAGCAGTGGTTCCAACGGGAAGCATCGATAATTTCAAATAACTATTAGATGGGTACCTTAACGACCATACCATACAGGGGTATACTATGTACTATTAACATGAAAACACACACACAGGTTGGACTTGTTTCTTTTTTCAGCCTCACCAACTATGTAACTAAATTGAATGGTACCGCAGTACCATGTAATCTGGTGCCTGCAAACAGACTGCATTTGGAGTACCATTAACATTGTCCTGACACCCTCATCGGATTATAAAGTGTGACAGCAGGAAGGTAAAGTCACCTGGTTGCATCCAGGGGGGTAGATATATTTCGCCCAGATTCAGGCTTTACGCCGACTTATACAACTAGGTGGAGAGTTGTATAAGCCCAGCTGAGGCTAATGGGCTCATGGATGACTCATACCTCTAGGGAGAGTGTGGGGCGTCGTGCAGACAGGGAGTTGATGAGACCAGCTGAAGCTTATCAGCTCATTTAGGCCTCTATAAGAACTCCCAGCTTCATTAGATGTTAGCTCATGCCTGGAACCAGACCTGTGTGGACTGTCTAGGGAGAGTGAACCCCTGTGCGGTGAGACAAAGCCTGTGTGGCTATTTGCTTGGACATTTAAAACCAGGGACTTAGGGACTAGGACAGCACTAGGCTGATCCCAGTTGTTAGTTAGGAAACCTGTATGTTTAGTCAGAGGTCAAGTTGACCAGGATTTATTTTGTTTATGTTTCTTTTGCTTTGCTGTGTTTTGTCACTGTAAATAGAAAATAAACCGCACCTTTTTGATTTTGAAAACCACAACCTCCGTTTGCGGGGCCTGTTTTTGTGTGGGGAGCCCATCTCGGGGGTCACACACACCCGCTGCCGAGCTAACCCCCTCACAGTTGGTGGAGAATGCGGGCAGTTTTTTTTTAAGCCAGCATGGAGGAGATACTGAAGCAGCTGGCTCTAGCAAATGCCAATCAACAGCAGACAAATGCAGGTTTGCAAAAGAGCCTTGCAGCTCATCAACAGAGCCTTGCAGCTCAACAACAGAACTTCGCAGCCCAGCAGCAAGCTCATCAACAGAGCCTTGCAGCCCAGCAGCAAGCTCACCAACAGAGTCTGGAAGCTCAGCAACAAGCCCAGCAGCAATCTGAGGCCCGCTTCATAGACCTGTTACAGAAGCAAGAGCAGAGACTACAACAAATGGAAGCAGTAATGCAGCAACGTCCGCAGACCAGTGAGGAAAGCCGTCCCACTAATACCGCGTCCTTTGGGGTGAGTCGTTTATTGACAAAAATGACTGGAGAGGATGATCCAGAGGTATTTTTGACCACATTTGAAAGGACTGCTGAAAGAGAACAGTGGCCTGAGGAGCAGTGGGCTGGACTGGTGGCTCCTCTGTTAACTGGTGAATCGCAGAAGGCTTACTATGACCTAGAGCCTGACCAAGCAAAAGACTATGTGATGCTAAAAGCTGAAATATTGGCAAGGCTGGGTGTCACCCAGGCTGTCCGGGCTCAGCGTGTGCATAACTGGACTTTCCAGCTTTGAAAACCCCCCAGGTCTCAAATGTATGATCTCATTCACCTGAGCAGAACGTGGCTACAGCCAGAGACTTTGTCCGCACCAAAGATTGTGGAACGTGTTGTAATGGATCGGTTTTTGAGAGCTCTTCCTACTGCCATCCAAAAGTGGGTAAGCCATGGAGACCCAGAGACGGCCGATGGTCTTGTGGATCGTGTGGAGAAATACTTGGCTACAGAGAACCTGACGGCCTCTTCCAGAGACACTCGGACTTTCCACCCTAAGACCAGACCATCCCCAGGGGCGGATAAGAGGATTCCAAGGGGTGAGGGTGGAGAGAGTAAGAGGGTGGGAGCTCTACCCCAAGTTTGGCGAGAACAGCCTGGGAAATCAGCGGCTCAAGAGGCGGCAAGAAGGATCGTTTGCTACCGCTGCCGGCAAGCGGGACATATTGCAGCCAATTGCCCGGTTGTGGAGGAACCCATGCAGTGTGACTTTCTGACGGGCAGACGTCAGTCGCTGTGTGCGACAGTCGCATGCACTGCCATTCGAGGAACTGAGAAACATTTATGCAAAATGTGTGTTAATGGTAGAAATGTTGTGGTATTGCTGGATTCAGGTAGCCTTGTGACCCTGATAAAGGCGGAGTTAGTTAAAACAGAGGTCTCTGGGAATAGCAAGGTAGCTGTTATTTGTGTGCATGGGGACACCCGAGAGTATCCAGTGACTACAGTGTGTTTCGAGACCCCCAAAGGTACCCTCTCTCATCCAGTGGGCTTAGTATCTCAGTTACCGCATGACGCCATTGTGGGAAGGGATTTTCCGAAGTTCTGGGAACTGTGGGATGATCCTGAGCCCCCCACTGGTGCCCCTATGTACCAGGAATGTGATAGCCAGAACTCCCCTGAGAGTGGTGAGGACTCTCCGGAATTTCCCTTATCAGTATTGGCAGGGGAGACTCAAGAAACTGGAGAGGAGCCCACCTCCTCAGACGAAAACCTACCGTCTGTGGAGTTTTCTGATCTTGAGGTTCACAGGGAAAACTTTGCCACAGAACAGTTGAAAGACCCCGCCCTAATAAAGGCACGGGAAAACGTAGTGAAAATAGATGGCGAGTTAGTGAACCCAGATAATACCTGCACTTACCCATACTTCAGCGTAGAGAAGGACCTACTGTATCGGGTGGCAAAAAGGGCAGAAGAAACCGTTGAGCAGCTTGTGGTGCCCAAACCTTACAGGAAGTTGGTGTTGGAGTTGGCCCATGGGCACATTCTTGGAGGTCATCTGGGGACAGAGAAAACCCGAGAGAGGGTATTACAGAGATTCTATTGGCCGGGGGTGATGAAGGACATAGAAAATTATTGTTCCTCCTGCCCTGTGTGTCAGAGGTCGGCCCCGATGCCACATTTCTGTAGCCCGCTGGTCCCTCTACCCATCATTGAGGTCCCGTTTGAGAGGATCGCCATGGATTTGGTAGGTCCTATAATCAAGTCCGCTAGGGGGCACCAGTACATATTAGTTATAATGGACTATGCCACCCGTTATCCAGAAGCGATCCCTCTCCGAAATACCTCGGCCAAAACCATAGCCAAAGAGCTATCTCTTGTGTTTAGCCGGGTGGGTATTTGTAAAGAACTGCTTACGGACCAAGGTACACCCTTTATGTCCCGGGTTATGAAGGAGCTGTGTAAATTGTTCAAAGTGACGCAATTACGTACATCTGTGTATCACCCCCAAACCGATGGGCTGGTTGAAAGATTCAACAAAACCCTAAAACAAATGTTGAAGAAAGTGGTGGATAGAGATGGAAAGGATTGGGACTGTCTACTTCCTTATCTGATGTTTGCTATTAGGGAGGTGCCCCAATCCTCTACGGGATTCTCCCCCTTTGAGTTACTGTATGGGAGACACCCAAGAGGGCTGTTGGATATTGCCAAGGAAACTTGGGAAAGTGAGAGTTCTCCCCACAGGAGTGTGATTGAGCATGTCGCCCTGATGCAAGACCGAATTGCACAGGTAATGCCCATCGTGAAGGAACATTTGGCCCAAGCGCAGTTAGCACAGCAGAGAGTGTACAACCGTGGAGCCAAGACCCGTACCTTTTCCCCGGGGGATAGGATACTGGTACTTGTCCCTACGGTTGAAAGTAAATTCCTTGCCAAATGGCAAGGCCCCTACGAGATAATAGAAAAAGTGAGCGAAGTGAATTACAAGGTCAGACAACCAGGAAGGCGAAAGCCCGAACAGATCTATCACGTTAATCTGTTGAAAGCCTGGAGGGATAGAGAGTCCCTAGTCGCAGACACTTGGTCACCAGCTCAAACTGGTTGCGTGATTCCTGAGGTTGGAATAGCAGCCACCTTGTCACAACCCCAACAACAGGAGGTTAAGGAGTTTGTGCTTCGCAACAAGGAGGTATTCTCTGAGCTGCCGGGAAAAACATCTGGGGTAGAGCATGACATCATTACCCCGCCCGGTGAAAGGGTGAAGTTAAAACCCTATCGGATCCCAGAGGCCCGACGGGAGGCAATACGGGAGGAAGTACAGAAAATGCTGAACTTAGGGGTGATAGAGGAGTCCCAAAGTGATTGGTCTAGTCCCATTGTGTTGGTGCCTAAACCGGATGGGAGCTGGCGATTTTGTAACGATTTTCGTCAGTTGAACAAAGTTACAAAATTTGACACCTACCCCATGCCACGTATAGATGAGTTGATCGACCGGCTGGGAACAGCCCGATACATGACGACTCTTGACCTCACAAAAGGGTATTGGCAAATCCCCCTGGCCAAATTGGCCAAAGAGAAAACCGCATTTGTAACCCCAGACGGGCCGTTCCAATATAAAAGAATGCCGTTCGGGTTACAGAATGCGCCGGCCACATTCCAGCGGAAAATGGACCAGATGCTGAGGCCCCATCGGAAGTATGCTGCGGCTTACCTGGATGACGTAATTGTCCATAGCACAGATTGGGCCTCACATCTGCCAAAAGTGCAAGCAGTCCTGGACTCTGTTCGGGAAGCGGGGTTTACGGCTAACCCCAAGAAGTGTACCATTGGGCAGGAGGAGGCCAAATATCTTGGGTACACCATTGGGAGGGGAGTAATAAAACCCCAACTCAACAAAGTCGAGGCCATCCAGAGTTGGCCACGTCCCAACAGCAAGAAGCAGGTACGAGCCTTTCTGGGAATCGCTGGGTATTATCGGCGATTCATTCCCCACTTTGCTTCTAAGGCTGTGCCCCTAACCAACCTAACGAAGGGGAAAGGGTCGGTCATGATTAAATGGACCCCCGAGGCTGAGGCAGCATTCCAATTCTTGAAACAAGCCTTATGTAGCCAGCCAGTGTTGTACTCACCCGACTTCTCTAAAGACTTTGTCGTACAAAGTGATGCGTCAGATGTGGGGTTAGGAGCAGTATTGTCCCAGGTCTGGAACGGGGAAGAGCACCCAGTCATTTACCTCAGCAGGAAGTTGAAGTCCCATGAGGTAAATTACGCCACCGTTGAAAAGGAGTGTTTAGCGGTGAAGTGGGCTCTAGATTCCCTTCGGTACTACCTGCTAGGTAGGCACTTTGACATGGTTACGGATCACGCTCCGTTAAAGTGGATGGCTCAAAACAAGGAAACAAATAGAAGAGTGAATAGGTGGTTCCTGGCCCTCCAGGAATTCAACTTCACAGTAAAGCATCGCCCTGGCGTTCAAATGGGGAATGTGGATGCTTTGTCTCGAGTACATGAATGCCTGATTGCTGGTGTTCCAACCCCGAGGTTAAAACAAGAGGGGGGGGTATGTGACAGCAGGAAGGTAAAGTCACCTGGTTGCATCCAGGGGGGTAGATATATTTCGCCCAGATTCAGGCTTTACGCCGACTTATACAACTAGGTGGAGAGTTGTATAAGCCCAGCTGAGGCTAATGGGCTCATGGATGACTCATACCTCTAGGGAGAGTGTGGGGCGTCGTGCAGACAGGGAGTTGATGAGACCAGCTGAAGCTTGTCAGCTCATTTAGGCCTCTATAAGAACTCCCAGCTTCATTAGATGTTAGCTCATGCCTGGAACCAGACCTGTGTGGACTGTCTAGGGAGAGTGAACCCCTGTGCGGTGAGACAAAGCCTGTGTGGCTATTTGTTTGGACATTTACAAAACCAGGGACTTAGGGACTAGGACAGCACTAGGCTGATCCCAGTTGTTAGTTAGGAAACCTGTATGTTTAGTCAGAGGTCAAGTTGACCAGGATTTATTTTGTTTATGTTTCTTTTGCTTTGCTGTGTTTTGTCACTGTAAATAGAAAATAAACCGCACCTTTTTGATTTTGAAAACCACAACCTCCGTTTGCGGGGCCTGTTTTTGTGTGGGGAGCCCATCTCGGGGGTCACACACACCCGCTGCCGAGCTAACCCCCTCACAAAAGGCAGTGCATTTTGAATGCAGGGGGAAACGCACAGGGAACACACCTTTCCTGCAGTGTTCTGGTGTAAACCGGCCCTTAACCTTTGTGGGTAAAGTAGAAAAAAAATATATATATCAACTTACTGGATAGTTGCAACTTTTTTGGAGAGGGAGGCATCAGCCCGATCCTAGACAGAGCAGAAACAAAGAACTTAACATTCAAAGACAGAGTGCCGAGCAGCTGTGAATGATTTACAGCAAGTTAGACTTTGGGGGAGATTTACTAAAACTGGAGAGTGCAAAATCTGGTGTAGCTCTGCATGGTAGCCAAACAGCTTCTAACTTCAGATTGTTTAACCATTTCCCGCCCAGTCAATAGCATATTGACGTCCGGGAAGTGGTTCTGTTATCCACACTGGACGTGCGGAATAACAGCCGCCGCGCGCCCGGGGGGGCGCGCATCGCGGCGATCGGTGGGTCAGTCTGACCCACCGCTACACTGATCTCGGTAAAAAGCCTCCGTTGGAGGCTTTTTACCATGTGATCAGCCGTGTCGAATCACGGCTGATCAGGAAGTAAACAGGAAGAGCCGTTGATCGGCTCTTCCTCACTCGCGTCTGACAGACGCGAGTAGAGGAGAGCCGATCGGCGGCTCTCCTGACAGGGGGGGTTCGTGCTGATTGTTTATCAGCGCAGCCCCCCTCGGATACCCACACTGGACCACCAGGGAAGCCCCCAAGGACCACCAGGGAAGCCCTAAGCATGTGGATGGCCCCCATGGCTATCCACATGTAGTAAAAAAAAAAAATATGTAAAAAAAAAACATTAAAAAAATATGCCAATCAGTGCCCACACATGGGCACTGACTGGCACAATCATGCCAAGTAAATAATGTGTGGTGGCTGGCATTGCTAGGCAGCAGTGTCACCAGTGCCACCTACTAGTGTCCATCAGTGCCGCCTATCTGTGCCCACCTATCAGTGCCCGTCCATGCCACCTATCAGTGCCACCCATAAGTGCCCATCAGTGCCGCCTAAAAGTGCCCATTAGTGCCGCCTATGAGTGCCAATCAGTGCCGCCTATGAGTGACAATCAGTGCCACCTGAGTGCCCATCAGTGCCACCTATGAGTGCCCATCAGTACCACCTACAAGTGCCACATATCAGTGCCCATCAGTGCCGCCTATCAGTGCCCATCAGTGCCACCTCATCTGTGCCACCTCATCGGTGCCCATCAGTGTCGCCTTATCAGTGCCCTTCAGTGCCGCCTTATCAGTGCCCGTCATTGAAGTAGAAAAGGTACTTATTTACAAAAAAAATTAACAGAAACAAAGAAAAACATAGTTTTTTTTAAAAAAATCGCTCTTTTTTTATTTGTTGCGCAAAAAATAAAAATCGCAGAGGCGATCAAATACCACCGAAAGAGAGCTCTATTTGTGGGAACAAAATAATAAAAAAATTGTTTGGGTACAGTGTAGCACAACCGCGCAATTGTCATTCAAATTGCGACAGCGCTGAAAGCTCAAAATTGGCTTGGGCAGGAAGCTGTATAAGTGCATGGTATTGAAGTGGTTAATGAAGCTTTGACAAAAAAAAACCTGGAAGCGGATTGGTTTCTATGCAGAGCTGCACTTGTGCCGATTTTGTACTCTCCAGTTTTAGTAAATCAGTGCAAAAATGGCAGCAGAAATTCAAGCAAATACATAAAAAGCCTCAGACGTACCGTACTAAAGGGTATGGAAACCCCAACAATGCTTCCTTTTGATTTGTTACATATAATACTGAAAGTGTTCCATTTGAAAAGTGCAAAAAAAGAAAAAGAAAGAAGAATTTCCCGTTGATCCAGACAAAAATCCAGCACTGTCATGTACAGTGTTATCAGGCCTATCCAGTTGATTTCTGAGTCAGAGACTCCCCATGTTATGGAGGAAGGTGTTCAGTAGTCATGTCCTAGGGTGGAAATGCTGCCCGTTTATAGGTGCAATGAGTGTTGTCACCCTAGGCGAGGAAGTACTGGCAGGATCACCGGAGTGGAGGAAAGTTGAAAAAAACAAAACAAAAATGTAGACACTATGGGGTTGATTTACTAAAACTGAAGAGTGCAATATCTGGTGCAGCTCTGCATAGAAACCAATCAGCTTCCGGGTTTTATTGTCAAAGCTTATTTGAATAAGCTGAAGTTAGAAGCTACCATGCAGACAGTGGCGGCTGGTGCTTAAACTTTTTTTTTGGGGGGGGGGGGCACAAATAAACTGGAAAAAACAAAAACCATCAGTTGCAGCCTCACTGTGCATATCAAATGCAGCCACTGTGCTCATCTATTGCAGCCTCACTGTGCCCATCAAATGCAGTTACTGTGACCAATGATGGAGCTTATTCTATCCCCACTCACACCAATGATGGGTTTCATTCTCACCCCACTCACACCAATGATGGGGCTTATTCTATCCTCACTCACACCAATGATGGAGCTTATTCTATCCCCACTCACACCAATGATGGGGCTTATTCTCTCCCCACTCACACCAATGATGGGGCTTATTCTCTCCCAACTCACACCAATGATGGGGCTTATTCTCTCCCCACTCACACCAATGATGGGGCTTATTCTCTCCCCACTCACACCAATGATGGGGCTTATTCTCAGGCTGACATGGGGGGGGGGCTCTGAGTGGGGAGGTAATAAGGGGAAGGAGGAGGGAGCCAGGGCGGTGACGTCAATACCCGCGGCTGAGGCTCCCGGAAGTGGAGCACCCCTATGGTTCCCCCAAAATCCAACTCCTCTCACCCTGAACCCCCATAATACATCTTTCCTCACTCTGCCTCCCTATCATTCTACACCGATACGGCATCCCATCATCCAACTCCCTTCACTCCCATGTGATCCCATAACACTGATACGGCATCCCATCATTAAACTCCCTTCACCCCCATGTCATCCCATAACACCGATACGTCACCCCATCATCCAACTCTCCCCAGCCTGCACCCACATGATACCGATACGGCATCCCATCATCCAACTCTCCCCACCCTGCACCCCCATGTCATCCCATAACACCGATACGGCATCCCATCATCCAACTCTCCCCACGTCATCCCATAACACCGATACGGCATCCCATCATCCAACTCCCTTCACTCCCATGTGATTCCATAACACCGATACGTCACCCCATCATCCAACTCTCCCCACCCTGCACCCCCATGTAACCCCCCTGATACCGATACGGCATCTTATCATCCAACTCTCCCCACCCTGCACCCCCATGTCATCCCATAACACCAATAGGGCATCCCATCATCCAACTCTCCCCACCCTGCATCCCATGACAGCGATACGGCATCCCATCATCCAACTCCCTTCACCCTGCACTCCCATGTGATCCCATAACACTGATACGGCATCCCATCATTAAACTCCCTTCACCCCCATGTCATCCCATAACACCGATACGTCACCCCATCATCCAACTCTCCCCACCCTGCACCCACATGATACCGATACGGCATCCCATCATCCAACTCTCCCCACCCTGCACCCCCATGTCATCCCATAACACCGATACGGCATCCCATCATCCAACTCTCCCCACGTCATCCCATAACACCGATACGGCATCCCATCATCCAACTCCCTTCACTCCCATGTGATTCCATAACACCGATACGTCACCCCATCATCCAACTCTCCCCACCCTGCACCCCCATGTAACCCCCCTGATACCGATACGGCATCTTATCATCCAACTCTCCCCACCCTGCACCCCCATGTCATCCCATAACACCAATACGGCATCCCATCATCCAACTCTCCCCACCCTGCATCCCATGACAGCGATACGGCATCCCATCATCCAACTCCCTTCACCCTGCACTCCCATGTGATCCCATAACACCGATACGGCATCCCATCATTAAACTCCCTTCACCCCCATGTCATCACATAACACCGATATGTCACCCCATCATCCAACTCTCCCCACCCTGCACCCCCATGTAACCCCCCTGATACCGATACGGCATCCCATTGTAACGACACCTAAAAATACGAAAGGGGGGTAACAAATGCTGTTTAGATATCTTCCCTCCCCTGGACACAAATTCCCTGTCTATCCTCCACAGCCAGGCGATCACTTCCCATAAGATTAATCCTTCCAGAAGAAACGAGACGTACTCTGTCTCTTCCAGGATACGAGACAACGCTCTGTATTTCAAGTTCCAAAACAGGGAATCACTTTATTTTCAAAACACATGGTAACACATTTCTCTTCAAAACCCTTCCCTCCCATCCTTGGGGAACAGGGCGGGTTAAACTGTCCAATGACAATGGTGATACAGGTCAGGTGTGTTCAAACTTCTCCTTCAGTAAACAGTCTTAGCAGGAGGGGTGATTCCCCCCCCCTCCTCACAGAAGACACTTCAACATCCCATAATATGTAGCCAGACGGTCGACCAGCTCCAATCCACATCGTCACAGTAGCAGACTTAATTCATAATAGACAATAGAATGCAAATCACCTTAACTCCTCACAGCAATGATTACACAACCCCCCCCCCCCCCCTCACAGTACACATCCAATCTAGATACAATGTATGTGCAGCATTGAATATGGCTATCATAGACCATATTGGGGTTTTCATTCACCCTGTGCCCCTAATAGAGACACAGGGTGGTTGACACATAAGAGGCATTGGGGGAGCTGAAGCAAGGGTATCTCATACTTTCTAAGCGATTCTGAGTTCCCCGGGCCTTCCCGTTACACCCATCATCCAACTCTCCCCACCCTGCACCCCCATGTCATCCCATAACACCGATACGGCATCCCATCATCCACCTCTCCCCACCCTGCACCCCAACGTCATCCCATAACACCAATAAGGCATCCCATCATCCAACTCCCTTCACCCTGCACTCCCATGTGATCCCATAACACCGATACGGCATCCCATCATCCAAATCTACCCACCCTGCACCCCCATGTAACCCCCCCTGATACCGATACGGCATCCCATCATCCAACTCTCCCCACCCTGCATCCCCATGTCATCCCATGACACTGATACGGCATCCCATCATCCAACTCCCTTCACCCTGCACTCCCATAACACCGATACGGCATCCCATCATCCAACTCTCCCCACCCTGCATCCCCATGTCATCCCATGACACTGATACGGCATCCCATCATCCAACTCCCTTCACCCTGCACTCCCATAACACCGATACGGCATCCCATCATCCAACTCTCCCCACCCTGCACCCCCACGTCATCCCATAACACCGATACGGCATCCCATCATCCAACTCCCTTCACCCTGCACTCCCATGTGATCCCATAACACCGATACGTCACCCCATCATCCAACTCTCCCCATCCTGCACCCCATGTAACCCCCCTGATACCAATACAGTAACCCATCATCCAACTCTCCCCACCCTGCACACCCACGTCATCCCATAACACTGATACGGCATCCCATCATCCAACTCTCCCCACCCTGCACCCCCATGTCATCCCATAACACAGATACAGCATCCCATCATCCAACTCCCTTCACCCCCACGTCATCCCATCATCTAACTCCCTTCACCCTGCACTCCCATGTCATCCCATAAGACCGACATGGCATTACAATGCCATCATTCAACTCTCCCCACCCTGCACCCTCCATAGCACTATTATCCAACTCCCTTCAACCCCCCCCCCATAACCCAAATCCCCTCAACTTGCACTCCCATGTCACCAAAAATCAAACCTCCTTCACATAGCACCCCCCTATAATCCTACTCCCCTCACCCAGCACCCTCCATGTCACCTTGCACCCCCCATGGTATGCCATCATCCAATTCCCCTACCCCCCCCCCCCCCCCAGCACCCAAAATCAAAACCTCTCACCCTGCACTCCCTATGACACGTCATCAGTCAACTCCCTTCAATTTGCACCCCATCATCCAACTCCTCTCACCCTGCACCTTCCACGGCACCCAAAATACCAACTCCCCCCATCTTACACCATCCATGGCACCCCATCATCCAACACCCTGCACCCCAAAATCCAACTCCCCTCGCCCTGCACCCCCATAATACATCTTTCCTCACTCTGCCTCCCTATCATTCTACTCTACTCACCTTGCACACCCCCACGGCACCCCAAAATCTAACTCCCCTCACCTGCACCCCGCTGGAGCACTGAGAATACATTAACCTACCATCATTATATCCGTGTGACCCTGTTGCACTGATATTGCACCCCCATAATACCTGGCAGGACTGAAACCATGACCTTTGTCAGCTTCCCCTCACCCCTGGAGCACCTCCATGTCACCCTGCAATGTTGACAGTGCACCATCCCTCCCCCACCCTGTCATTATGAGACACTTATCACTCAGTTCCCCCACCCTGCAGGCTCACCTGGCCACCTAACACCCTGTCATTCAGGATTATTCACCACCCCCCATGTGTCACCTTCCAATCACACCCCTCTAAATTTCCCCAACTCTTTGTTTACACTTCATCCCCTTCCGGTTCCTCTAACATGACATCACATCCGGGTTGTCGCCCACCCTGTGACCTCACCCAGCCATGCCGCTCACCACGTGACCTCGGAGTCTCCGCCCCCTCCCGTCTTTCTGCCGAACAGCTCCGTTCCTGTAGATACCACCGGCGCCATGAATATCCGGAACGCACGGGTGAGCGGACAATGCCGGGCAGATCTATGGGGGGAGGGGATCGGGGGAAGTCAGTGTGTTCAATAATAGAGAAATATGAGCCCGCAGTATGCCTGTCTTCTATTCATTTCAGTGTGGCCCTGGAGGAGTATGGCTGATTTTCCCATGATGCTTCACTGCCGGGCATGTGTGCTAAACCGGATCCCGAGCAATGCACGGTGTCCGATCACTACATCTGTCATAGTGTCCTGCAATGCACGGCGTCCTGTCATTGCTCCCCTTTACACGGTGTCCTGTCATTGCTCCCCTTTACACGGCGTCCTGTCATTGCTCCCCTTTACACAGTGTCCTATCATTGCTCCCCTTTACACGGTGTCCTATCATTGCTCCCCTTTACACGGTGTCCTATCATTGCTCCCCTTTACACGGCGTCCTGTCATTGCTCCCCTTTACACGGCGTCCTGTCATTGCTCCCCTTTACACGGTGTCCTGTCATTGCTCCCCTTTACACGGTGTCCTATCATTGCTCCCCTTTACACGGTGTCCTATCATTGCTCCCCTTTACACGGCGTCCTGTCATTGCTCCCCTTTACACGGCGTCCTGTCATTGCTCCCCTTTACACGGCGTCCTGTCATTGCTCCCCTTTACACGGCGTCCTGTCATTGCTCCCCTTTACACGGCGTCCTGTCATTGCTCCCCTTTACACGGTGTCCTGTCATTGCTCCCCTTTACACGGTGTCCTATCATTGCTCCCCTTTACACGGTGTCCTATCATTGCTCCCCTTTACACGGCGTCCTGTCATTGCTCCCCTTTACACGGCGTCCTGTCATTGCTCCCCTTTACACGGCGTCCTGTCATTGCTCCCCTTTACATGATGTCCTGTCATTGCTCCCCTTTACACGGTGTCCTGTCATTGCTCCCCTTTACACGGCGTCCTGTCATTGCTCCCCTTTACACGGCGTCCTGTCATTGCTCCCCTTTACACGGTGTCCTGTCATTGCTCCCCTTTACACGGTGTCCTATCATTGCTCCCCTTTACACGGTGTCCTATCATTGCTCCCCTTTACACGGCGTCCTGTCATTGCTCCCCTTTACACGGCGTCCTGTCATTGCTCCCCTTTACACGGCGTCCTGTCATTGCTCCCCTTTACATGATGTCCTGTCATTGCTCCCCTTTACACGGTGTCCTGTCATTGCTCCCCTTTACACGGTGTCCTGTCATTGCTCCCCTTTACACGGTGTCCTGTCATTGCTCCCCTTTACACGGTGTCCTGTCATTGCTCCCCTTTACACGGTGTCCTGTCATTGCTCCCCTTTACACGGTGTCCTGTCATTGCTCCCCTTTACACGGTGTCCTGTCATTGCTCCCCTTTACACGGTGTCCTGTCATTGCTCCCCTTTACATGATGTCCTGTCATTGCTCCCCTTTACATGATGTCCTGTCATTGCTCCCCTTTACACGGTGACCTATCATTGCTCCCCTTTACATGATGTCCTGTCATTGCTCCCCTTTACACGGTGACCTGTCATTACTCCCCTTTACACGGTGTCCTGTCATTACTCCCCTTTACACGGTGTCCTGTCATTACTCCCCTTTACACGGTGTCCTGTCATTACTCCCCTTTACACGGTGTCCTGTCATTGCTCCCCTTTACACGGTGTCCTGTCATTGCTCCCCTTTACACGGTGTCCTGTCATTGCTCCCCTTTACACGGTGTCCTGTCATTGCTCCCCTTTACACGGTGTCCTGTCATTGCTCCCCTTTACACGGTGTCCTGTCATTGCTCCCCTTTACACGGTGTCCTGTCATTGCTCCCCTTTACACGATGTCCTGTCATTGCTCCCCTTTACATGATGTCCTGTCATTGCTCCCCTTTACATGATGTCCTGTCATTGCTCCCCTTTACATGATGTCCTGTCATTGCTCCCCTTTACATGATGTCCTGTCATTGCTCCCCTTTACATGATGTCCTGTCATTGCTCCCCTTTACACGGTGACCTGTCATTACTCCCCTTTACACGGTGTCCTGTCATTACTCCCCTTTACACGGTGTCCTGTCATTGCTCCCCTTTACACGGCGTCTTACGGCTGCGCCCCCTCCCGCGGTGTCTTACGGCTGCGCCCCCTCCCGCGGTGTCTTACGGCTGCGCCCCCTCCCGCGGTGTCTTACGGCTGCGCCCCCTCCCGCGGTGTCTTACGGCTGCGCCCCCTCCCGCGGTGTCTTACGGCTGCGCCCCCTCCCGCGGTGTCTTACGGCTGCGCCCCCTCCCGCGGTGTCTTACGGCTGCGCCCCCTCCCGCGGTGTCTTACGGCTGCGCCCCCTCCCGCGGTGTCCTATAGAGCTGCACAATTACTCATTAAAGAATCAAAATCGTGATTCTACTCCCCTCCTGATCTTAAAACAGTATTTCCTGATTCTATGTAACAAGTGCAGAGCTCTCTGCTCACTTCTGACAGCTGACAAGAAAAAAAAAATCCAGGCAGCCTGCCAAATTTATCTCAACATCAGCGATAACTATAAACATTGTAACATTTCGTTCATAGATCAAATAAATGAATATCCGTCTGCAAATAGTCAGTTTGCACCTTTCTCATCAGGGTTCCCATGAGAGTACCCCCATAGATCAGGGTACCTATCAGCTGTCAAAGAACCAGCGAAGAGCTCTCCCATGGGTTCACAGGCAAACTTTTTAAAGTGTATTAAATCCCTTAAACAATGATCTGCTAAATATTGATAGTGTTTTTGTTATGTTTGAGAAGTGCAAAAAAATTTTTTGGTCCCGCCTGAAATCCTGTGAGTGGATACCGTCTTGTGTTTGCTGCGTCCGTAGACTTTTATCAGTTAGCTTTATATGCAGAGAGGGTGTTCTGTAGTTGTGTCTGGGGTGGGAAAGGAACTGCTGCTCTTCTGTTGTTCTGTAGGTACAGTACGGTGAGTGAGCGTTGTCACCCTAGGTCAACAAATTTGTCCCTGCGGGATCCAAAAAATGGAAAAAAAACTACCTAGAAAAATAAACGGGCTAATTCCTCCCTCCGCTATTGGTGCCCCATCGTAGGCTCCCTCCGCTATTGGTGCCCCATCGTAGGCTCCCTCCGCTATTGGTGCCCCATCGTAGGCTCCCTCCGCTATTGGTGCCCCATCGTAGGCTCCCTCCGCTATTGGTGCCCCATCGTAGGCTCCCTCCGCTATTGGTGCCCCATCGTAGGCTCCCTCCGCTATTGGTGCCCCATCGTTGGCTCCCTCCGCTATTGGTGCCCCATCGTTGGCTCCCTCCGCTATTGGTGCCCCATCGTTGGCTCCCTCCGCTATTGGTGCCCCATCGTTGGCTCCCTCCGCTATTGGTGCCCCATCGTTGGCTCCCTCCGCTATTGGTGCCCCATCGTAGGCTCCCTCCGCTATTGGTGCCCCATCGTAGGCGGACACTGCAAGGTGTTTTTTCACCTTGATGCATAGGATTCATTAAGGTGAAAAAAACGGAAGGTTTACAACCCCATTAAGCAAGCTTCGGGAGGCAGTAAGGGATATGAAAGCCTAGCGAGCTATGGTCCATAGCGAGAGTCGGAAACGACTGAACAACAATCTGAATGAAGGACAAGCCATCAAAACAGGGAAGGGGTGGGTGTAAAAAGAAAACATTATGTGAATTTCCTCTTTAAATAGCTTGTTGGATGGATAAACTCTCTTGCCACGCAAATTTAAAAAAATCCTTAAAAATCTGTACTCAACTCCTGATACTCCCCTCCCCCCAACCCCCCCCCCCCCTTTTTTGTCCATTTTTTTTATCCCACTTGCCTGCAATGCTGTAGTGCTCTTCAAAGCACATACCCACCCGCACAGCAAATCCAGCATTGTTCTACTGCAATCCACTAATAGAGGGATTACACAGTGGGGGTCCCATGTCGCCATCTTGGTGCCTCTTCCAGACACCTCAGTAATCCCCCTCCTGTCTGTGCTGATCTTGCCGCCTCCTGGGAGATGTAATGTGAGCATTCCAGGAGGTGCCTGGACCCAGGTCCACATCATTCTGGCTAAGCCTGGAATGGTGTGGGAGCGGGGCAAAAAAAAAAGGGGGGGAAAAAGCTGAACCAAAAAAAGTCAAATTTTTTTCTGGGTGCATTCGAAAAAAAATTAAGTTTAATTTTGTTCTTTGTGGGGGGAAAAACTTAGTGGATCTTTTGTCAATCTCTTCCCTGGTACCTTTCACAAAAAAATAAAATGGTGGTGGAGAAGTAAGTCTGCACTTGTACGAATAAGCCCTAGGTCTAATTTTTCCATGGGGGTGCCCTGTAAGTGATGCTACAACCCAGAAAAGTAAATGCAGAGTTTGTTGCTGATCTTAAAGTGGTTGTACACACGTACATATACCCAATGAAAGGACTACCCTCGGGTGATGCACATGAAATCCTCCAACATAAGTTATACCTGTTTTATCTTCTCTATATCCATTCAAAAAGCTGAATCTATAAGCTTGTCTGAGTGTTCAGAAAAAAGGGGGTGGAGAGCTCAAGTTACACTCTAAAGAGCTCAGTGAGGAGAGGTCTGAGAGCTGATTGGAGGGAAGTGACACACCCCCTTCACACAGCACTAGAGTTGCACCGATATCAGTATCGCTGCCGATACTGAGCATTTGCACAAGCACTTGTACTCGTGCAAATGCTCTGATACTAAAACCGATACCCTCAGACTCACTTTGCTGTGCGATTTCAAAGCCCAAATTGGTGTGATTTTGTTATGCAGTTCAGGTAGGATTCCAATGCAAATTGTAGTGCATGAGATTAGAAATTGAACAGGACTCTTTTTTTTTTTTTAAATCGCACTGCAGCCGGTCCGCACATATGTGAACAGGCTGTAAGAACCAATGAAAACTGATATCTCTGCAGGTGAAATGTTTGTGATTTTATTTATTTTTTTTATTTTTTTTCCCCCATCAGATTTTATGTATGGATGGTATGAACAGCCCTAAAAAAAAAAAAAAAAAAAAAAAAACTGTCACATGACATTAAAAATCGGTATCGGTAATTGGTATTGGCTAGTACTTGCAAAAAGGTATCGGTACTCTGTTTGAAAAAAATGGTATCGGCGCATCCCTACACAGCACACAGGGACAAAGGTGACGTTTTTAGTGTCATGTGACAGTTTATTTTTTTAGGGCTGTTCATACCATACTTGCATGAAACCGGATGGGAAAATCGCACAGATTTCACCTGCAGAGATATCAGATTTCTGATAATCTGGTGAATATCCCTCCCATGTCACCTTATTTCTCTTGGTGTCAGAAAAAACTTGTCAGTAGTGATTCATGCAGATATAAGAGGAATGACGCAGCAGACAGAAATGACACTTGGTGATTTTAACAAATACAATTACAAACAGTACAGGGATATGCTTTGTTCACATTTCATGTCTAAGGTTTACAACCCATTTGTATGCCCCGCTTTGTGATTTGTACCTACAGGTAAGCCTATAATGGACTTACCTATAGGTAAAATGAATATCTCCTAAACGTACACTGTTTAGGAGATATTCATCCTGCATGCAGCAGCTAACGTCAGTGGTGTATGTGCTCTGAAGATCTGGCGTATTGTGCTGGAACTTCAGAGCTTCTTGCCGGAATCGAGGGCTCCCACGTGCATGAGCGACGTCATCGCGGCTCCGGCCATTCACAGCGCCGGAGCCCGCAAACCCAGAAGAAACGCCGGGGGAACATGTCAGCCCCCTCAGCAGGGGCTTTGTTCTAAGGTAAGTATTTCATAATGTGCTAGTATGCAATGCATACTAGCACATTATGCCATTATCTTGCAGGTTTTTTAGGGGGGGGGGGGGGTTACTACCGCTTCAAGGTTTCTTGTGAAATTTATACCGTATGTTTATCATGATACATTTGTGTTGTTTGTATTTTTTTCTCTCCTTATTTTTTTGCATTGACTTGTGTGTCTCCACCCTACAGCCCGAGGACCTCATGAATATGCAGCACTGCAACTTGCTGTGTTTGCCAGAAAATTACCAGATGAAGTATTACTTTTACCATGGACTGTCCTGGCCACAGGTAGGTTAAGTGTGGTCTTGTAAAGCCCCATTTACACTTGGGGCAGCTTGCGATTACCCGCGGGAGACTGTTGGCATTTTTATCACTTTCAGCGCTGAGCAATGTTGTTGATAAACATTGCCAGCTGTTTTTTTTTTTTTTGACCGCTGTGAGCAGGGAACTGCTCTGCACTTTTTACATAAATCGTGGAAATGCTGGATTAAGATTGTGTGTGTGGGGGGGGGGGGGGGGGGTTTGAATCGAGATTACAATCTTTTTTTGATAAAAGAAAAAGATGAGAATGGTGCGCCTATTTAATAATGTGCCATAAAGTAATATACTCAAAGAATGAATAGGAGTATACAAACAAATAAATAAATGTGAATAAAAGTCCAACTAAAGCCCAATGGTAGGAATCGGTTCATATAAAGGTAAAAATCTCATAGGCATAACTTGATAGAAGAAAAAACAGATAAATCATCATTTCAAACATCGACTGTTACATTTATGAATTGGCCTCTCGCCTCCAACAATGACCCCAAGGGTCAAACAAGGCTCATCAGATAGTCAGTCAGATAAGGAATCCTGCTGATGGATCTGTAAAGGCATCCAGGCCCCAGTCGAAGACGAAGAACTACGTCCAAAACTTGGCCTCAAAACATCTTGGGTAATTCCATATATAGAGGAAACAGCTCGCTCCAAGGAATGACACTTCTTGTATAAATGGCACTCAAAGGAAACAAAGAACAGCCATGGTGCAGAATTGCCAAATGAAAAGTAAATTTATTCAGTAAAAGAAACTGCTTACATCAAGTAAGGGTAAAAAGCAATGGGAGTAGTGACATATACTCGCCTCCTCACCATACTTCCTTAAAACACCACCGGAACTGGCGTCACGCGACTTCATCCGACGCGTCGTGTCACTGGTCACGCGACTTCCTCAGGAGTCTCTGATTGAGCAGCTCTACTGTGCATAGATTAAGTAGATGTAAAATCGAACTAAATGATATTTAGTTTGCTACCCTAAACAATTTTCTGTTTTTATCCACTTGCTGACATACGTATCTATACGTTGCGGTTTACAAGTGGTTTACTGGGATTATAACTTAAGATAACAGCCATGACACCGGTATAGTTTTCTGTGGTCAGCTTTCTTCTGAAACCGGTCCGAGCGGCTGCTGGAACGGTCTCCAAAGCGGCGGGAGGGGAATCGCAGGGTTTTCTCTGGCTTACTGTTTCGGCTGGTTTGCCCATTCACCCCTCTCGGGAGGGGTTTCTCTGGCTTACTGTGCGCTTAGGCGCAGTTCTTGAACTGTATTTGGCGCTTTACAAATAATAAAATCAATCAATCACTGTTTCCGCTGGTTTGCCCATTCACTCCTCTCGGGAGGGGTTTCTCGGGCTTACTGTTTCCGCCAGTTCGCCCGAGAAACAATCCAACGGTGCTGCTGGCTGCTCCCATAGGCGCTCAAAGAGTTAATACTCTTTGATTGCCTCTATGGCCTTGGAGGACTGGAGCAACATCATGTCCCTTCCTGTCCAGGCTGAAATTAAATAACTTTTTGTTTATGTAAAAGATCAAATTTTATATATATATATATATATATATATATATATATATATATATATATATATATATATATATATATATATATATTAAAAAAAATATATATATCTTTATTTTTTATTTATTTTTTATCTTTTGCTTTAAAGGTAAAGAAGAGATTTGGTGTCTTTTTGACCGCAGATCTCTACATAAAAAGGACCTGTCCTTATTTATATTACAAGAGATGTTTACATTCCTTGTAATAGGAATAAAAGTGACAAAAAAAATTAAAATAAAGGGACAATGTAAAAAAAGTAAAGCGCCCCCATCCCTCTATGCTCGCACACAGAAATGAACGCATACGTAAGTCACACACGCATATGTAAATGGTTAGGTATTCACACCACACATGTGAGATAACACCGCAAACGTTAGAGCGAGAGAAATAATTTTAGTGTTTAAAACGTTTCCTATGGAGATTAAGTACCGTAGTTTGTCGCCATTCCACGAGCATGCGCAATTTTAAAGCGTGATATAATGGGTATCAATTCTGCGTGACATCATCTTTCACAAAAAAAGTGTTTGTTTTTTTAATTCATTAAATTGCCTTTGCAAACCTCTGCGCAAATACCGTGTGACATATTAAAAATTGCAACAATCGCCATTTCTTTCTCGTACATCACGGGACACAGAGCGACATAGTCATTACTAATGGGTTATATAGATACCGTCAGGTGCTGGCACTGGCAACTTCCAAAACCGGAAGTACCCTCCCCTATATAAGCCCCTCCCATCCGGGAGCACCTCAGTTTTTTGCCAGTGTCTAAGGTGTTGGCCAAGAAGAAACGTGTTTTTCACTGAGCTTGCGTACAGGTTCTTTTGGGCCTCAGTAAGCTATTCCGGATCCGACCAAAAAAGCTTCATAGCTAAACGGTCGGTACCCGGGCCTTGCAGAGAAGAGCAAGGTTTTGCCTGTAATGCTTCTCTTAGGAGAGCTGGACCCTGGGATCCAGAGCTCTGGTCATACCCACGACCAAGATGTTTTCTGTGCAGGGTGCTATACAGGTCCAGGGGAGTGGAATCCTTGGGAACCCGGTCCCTGAAGGTTTGATTACAATGCCTGCCGTGATAGGTGAAGTTTGGGCTTTTGTGGACCAAACAAAGTCCTGCGGCGGGGAACAGGTAAGTGGGGGCCCCCAGGAACTTGGTTCTATTGGGGGACCCCCAAGCCTAATTTGTCTTTCTGTCTGTTACCTAACGGTATTCCCGCTAATATTCTGTGTATGCCTGTTACTACTGAGAAAATGTAAAAATTTTAATAGTAGGCAAGAAAAAAAAAATGTAAGACCGCGGTACCTGTGTTAGACACTAGAGGCCGCTATGGTTCTTTTTCTTGTAATGTGGATTTTTTTCTTCCAGAATCAAATCCAGGCAGTTGGTATGTTCTCTGCTGGGAAGCTGTCTCCTCTGCCCTGTTGCTGCGCTCATCCATCCCCGGGCCCTGCGGCAAAGGGACCCTGGCTCCCATCTAGCTCCTTGTTGTTTTCAAAAAAGGCGCCGAAGGCGCACGTGCCCGCGCGCGTGCACGCGCCTCTATTCATAGAGGCGATCTGGAAAAAGGGGCGGAGCGGGTGGATGACGCTCAGGTGTGCGCCGCGGCGCTACTGCGCATGTGCGGGCGTCCAGCGTGTTTTGAAGCACATTATAGCTGGCTGTTGAAGTGCACAGACAGAGCTAGCAACAATATAAAGGCACATAGAGGCGGTTGATGCAGGCATCCCCTAGAAAGGCACTTTAGTAGACACCAACTGTGATATAGCAGCAATTGTGCTAGACTATTCTCAGTAAAAGTGGTGTATTACGGCTGGAATACCTCAGCTTTAGGCTTAGGAATATGCCGTCCAGAAGCTCCGGAACTGAATCTTCCAGGAAGCGAAGGGGGTCTCATCGGGCTCTGAGGATCTTGGGCATACTTCTGCTGCACCAGTCTTCCCTGAAGTTCAGAGGTAAGTGACCGTAGAGACCCCGCAGGGGTACTTGGTACTGTGGCTGTCCTCAGTTCACCTGCTCCTGTGTATGTAACAGAGGAGGTTTTTTCCTCAGCTCTGGGAGGATTAGAGAGAGATTGTCAACATTGATCGCTGCCTCCCTGTCAGGGAAAGCACGCCCGATCTCCGTCTCCTCCTTCAGAGTGCCTGTTAGCAGAGCAACAGTCCCATACAGGGATCGACCTGTCTGAAGGGGATCAGGATGAGGTTGATTCTGTTATAGAGGAATCAACAGTGGGGGAACCTTTTCTCAGCATCTCAAGCTGAAAGATTATGGGTTCAGTCTCTGACTAACATGGTCCGATCAGCATTTAAAAATGCACCTTGCGGAACCATCAACCACTACTGTATCCTCGTTGGGGTCGCTAGAAGCCCCCAGACTGTCTGTTCTTTTCCACTTCACCCTTTACTGAAAGGGCTTATTTACCAGGATTGGGAACGTCCTGAGAAAATATTTATTCCCCCAAGAGATTTCCGGTGGTCTATCCCATGGAGGATAAGTTCATCAAAAAAAAAAAAAAAAAATGGAAGGTCCCTACAGTGGACGCAGCCATCTCTTGTATGTATAAATCACTCACATGTCCAGTGGATAATGTCCAAATGTTCAAGAACCCAATAGATAAAAGATTGGAGTCCTTATGAAAGTCTGCTTCTTTCTACAGCAAGCTTGGTGACACAACCAGCAGTAGCAGCTATTGGGGTCTGCTAAGCAGTGAAGGATCAGTTGAAACAGGTCTTGAGGGACTTGACAGATCAGCAGGCTTTGCCCTAGCTGATCTACCTAGAGCCTTAGGCTTTGCGGTTGACGCCATAAAGGATTCATTCCATCAGGCCTCCCGCCTTACGCTGTCTATAGTACATATGCGTAGGCTCCTATGGCTCAAAAACTGGTCTGCTGAAGCTCCCTGTAAAGAATGGCTGGTTAGCGTCCCATTTCATGGTGAACGCTTATTCAGGGAAAACCTTGACAAATATATCCAGAAAATTTCCAGCGGTAAAAATACGCTCTTGCCGGTTAAAAACAGAGTTAGAGGTCCCTCTTTGAGAGGCCTGCTTCTCCAGTCCCTGGGGCATCGGCTGTGTAACAGTTCCGACGGCCTCCTCGGTCAATTCCCGGGGGTAAAAAACAGGGACAATAGCAGGGTAATGAGAAACCCTGGGTCAGGGGAGGTACAAAACCTCCCCCAAAGTTAAATTCATTGAAGCCCCCACTCAGTCGGGTGGGGGGAGGACTCCAGTTGTTCGCAAGAGACCTGGCGGGACACGATCAAGACAGATAGGTGCTCTCCGCAGTATGTTTGGGATACAGTTTGGAGTTAAAAGACCCTCCTCCTTCCCATTTTTGAGGTCAAACGTGCCAAGGGATCCCCGGAAGAGAGAGTCCCTCCTGTTGGCACTAGAACAACTATTGCTCCAAGGAGTAATTATGGAGGTTCCCCTGGAAGAATGAGGGTTCGGGTTTTACTCAAACCTCTTTACAGTCCCGAAGCAAACGCGGACGGGAGGCCCATATTAATTCTAAAAGGGCTATACAAATTCCTGTATATCAGGACTTTCCGATGGAGTCGATCCGATCGGTGGCCACTGCCCTACAAGGGGAGGATTGGTTAGCCGCGATCGACATCAAAGATGCTTATTTGCACATTCCCATCTTTCCAGTCCACCAAAAATTTCTACGCTTTGCAGTAGAAGGGCGCCATTTTCAGTTCAGAGCCTTACCCTTCGGTTTGGCCACAGCACCACGAGTGTTTACAAAAATTCTGGCCCTTTATTGGCCAATCTAAGAACACAAGGTGTAATGATAATGGCATATCTAGATGACTTGTTGCTGATAGACCACTCAGTGAAAAAACTAGACGTGGTCGTTCACAAGACAATCAAGTATCTGGAATCTCACGGTTGGATTATCAACCGAGACAAGTCAGACCTAAAAACCAGTCAAAAGTCTGGAATACTTGGGGCTAAGGTTGGATTCAGGCCAGAGAAAAATATTCTTGCCTCGAGGAAAGGTGTTGTCTTTGAAAGATTTGATCCACTTAGTGGGTACAAAAAAGACAGCCGTCCATACGCCTGTATATGAGGCTGCTGGGAAAAATGGTGGCATCATTCGAAGCAGTACCCTACGGTCAATTCCATTCAAGGAATTTGCAAGGGGCCATACTCTCAGCCTGGAACAAAAAAGTTCAGGCCCTAGACTTACAATGTCCTTGTCCCCTTCCGTTCCCAAGAGCCTCCGTTGGTGGTTGGTTCCCCAGAATCTGGAAAAAAGGAAATCCTTCAGTCCGATTTCTTGGAAGGTGGTTACTACAGATGCCAGCCTTATAGGCTGGGGAGCAGTACTGGAGCAATGGTCTCTCCAGGGCAGATGGTCGGATGCAGAAAAGGCCCTGCCCATCAATCTCTTAGAGATACGAGCAGCCCGGTATGCCCTAGTAGCATGGACATCCAAACTCCAAGGGTCCCCTGTCAGAATTCAATCAGACAATGCCACAGCAGTGGCATATATCAATCATCAGGGGGGCACCAGGAGTCGTGCAGCCCAGAGGGAAGTAAATTACATCCTGAAATGGGCAGAAAGATATGTCCCAGCCATATCTGCGGTATTTATTCCAGGAGTGGAGAATTGGAAGGCGGACTTTCTAAGTCGCCAGCAATTATGCCCAGAGGAAGGGTCCCTTCACCCCGAGGTTTTCTGGACAATATGTCAGCGGTGGGGAACATCGGATGTAGATCTTCTAGCATCCAGATTCAACGCAAAGGTGGACAGGTTTGTCTCTCGGACAAGGGATCCCCTGGCTTGCGGCTCGGATGCCCTAGTGTTCCCTTGGGATCAGTTCAAGCTGATATATGCATTCACACCGCCACAATGGTTACCTCGATGACTCCGCAGAATCAGGGTAGAAAAGGAACCAGTGATTCTGGTGGCTCCAGCGTGGCCCCGAAGAGCGTGGTACGCGGAGATTGTAAAATGTCAGTGGGGAGTCCTTGGTCTCTCCCACGTCGTCCGGACCTGCTTTCGCAAGGACCGATATACCACCCTTCCTTACCAGCCCTAGGTTTGACGGCCTGGCTATTGAAGCCCACATTCTAAAAAAGAGAGGGCTCTCTAATCCTGTGGTATCTACCATGATCAATGCCAGGAAGCCGGTATCCAGGCAGATCTACTATAGAATCTGGAAGGCGTACATCGCGTGGTGTGAGGCCAAGAAATGGCATCCACATAAGTACGTAATAGGTAGGATTCTGGACTTCCTACAGTGGGCTGTAGATAGGAAGCTTGCCTTGAGTACTATCAAGGGTCAGATTTCGGCCTTGTCAATATTTTTTCAAAGGCCCTTGGCTTCGCATTCACTAGTCAAAGCCTTTATACAAGGAGTGATGCGTATTAGTCCTCCGGTTAATATTCCCATATGTCCATGGGATCTAAACTTGGTTCTGTCGGTTCTACAGAAACAACCATTTGAACCATTACATCATATTTCTTTGGTGCTTCTCACCAGGAAATTGATTTTTTCTAGTAGCCATTTGTTCGGCTAAAAGAGTGTCGGAATTAGCCGCTATGTCCTGTAAAGAGCCATATCTGGTTATCCATAAGGATAGAGTAGTGTTACGTCCTCATCCAGCCTTTCTTCCTAAGGTGGTATCGAGGTTTCATTTGAACCAAGATGTGGTTCTTCCTTCTTTTTTCCCCAAACCTACTTCGGTAGAGGAAAAGTTATTGCATTCTTTGGATGTAGTAAGAGCAGTTAAAGCTTATCTAAAGGCCACTGCTCAGATTCGCAGAACGGATACTTTGGTTATTCTGCCGGAAGGCCCCAGAAAGGGTCAGGCAGCGTCAAAATCTACTTTAGCCAAGTGGATTCGACAGGTCATAATACAAGCCTATGGCTTGAGAAGGAGACCGCCTCCGTTCAAAGTTAGAGCGCACTCCACGAGAGCAGTTGGAACTTCATGGGCAGTGCATCACCAGGCCTCCCTGGCTCAAATCTGTAAGGCCACAACATGGTCTTCAGTACACACGTTTACTAGGTTCTACCAGGTGGACGTTAGAAGTCAGGAGGATGTCGCCTTTGGGCGCAGTGTGTTGCAGGCCGCAAAAGATCCTCATGTCTGATAGCGCTCAGCTTATATATGGTGTATCCCCCCCCTCATTTGGCATTGCTTTAGGACATCCCATTAGTAATGACTATGTCGCTCTGTGTCCCGTGATGTACGAGAAAGAAAATAGGATTTTTATAACAGCTTACCTGTAAAATCCTTTTCTTGGAGTACATCACGGGACACAGAGCTCCCGCCCCTCTTTGGGGACACTTATTGCTTTGCTACAAAACTGAGGTACTCCCGGATGGGAGGGGCTTATATAGGGGAGGGTACTTCCGGTTTTGGAAGTTGCCAGTGCCAGCACCTGACGGTATCTATATAACCCATTAGTAATGACTATGTCGCTCTGTGTCCCGTGATGTACTCCAAGAAAAGGATTTTACAGGTAAGCTGTTATAAAAATCCTATTTTTATTCCCTAGGGTCTCTGTTAAAAAAAAAAAAAAAGTATGTTTGGGGGTTATAAGCAATTTTCTAGCAAACATTTCTGATTTAAACTTGTAAACAAAAAGTGCCAGAAAAAGCCTGGTCGTCAAGTGGTTAAATAAAATACTGTGATTTCATCCTTTGTTGCATCTCAGCGCTGGTGGTCTCCTGGAGCCTCTTTGCAGTTACAACTTTTATTTATGTATGCACTTGAGGATGGCTGTATGGCATTTCTCAGGGCGGGTTTTACATGGTGACAACTAGGGGTCGACCGACTATCGGGGGGCTGATATTTTTTAAAGTATCGGTCACAAACGTACGCAAATTACTGATATTGCCATGGCAGCCATCTTTTTGGGGCCCACTATGTCATCGGCCTGGGTGGAAGAAGCCAGGATTTGGGTTTTGCACTGCAGGCCCAGTGGGGCACTGGACCTGCAAATGTTTTGACAGTCTGACTGAGTCCCGGCTTCTTTTACCCGGATAGGGCAAAAGCCGATGCCTCCCTCGCCTCAGACAGTGCACGTCACGGAACGGCTGGACCAGCAGGGTGCCAGCCAGCCACCGACAGCAGGGTGCCAGCCAGCCACCCACAGCAATTTTCAAAACTTTAAATGTACAGAATATTGGTACACACAGCAGGGTAGGAGGGCGCACCGACCTAGTGCATAACCAATGGCAAGGTTTATTCATAAAATATATAATGATAAAATTCATACTCACAAACAAGCTTTAAAATACAGCTTAACTGCTTGCCGACTGCTGCACGCAGATATACGTCGGCAGAATGGCACGGGCAGGCAAAAGGATGTATATATGCGTCCCCTTTTAAGAAACGGCATTGTGGAAGTGCGGCGGCGCGCGCTGCGAGCTCCGTGACTTCGACCGCGGGTCCCGCAGACTCGATGTCCTCGGGCATACCCGCGATCGTGTCACAGTGAGGAAGAAGGGGGAAATGCTTATGTAAACAAGCATTTCCCCCAGTCTTCCTAGTGACAGGACAGTGACCAGAGCTTCCTGTGATCGGGAGCGGTGATCACTGTCGTGTCACACACAGCCCATCCCCCCTACAGTTAGAAGCACTCCCTAGGGCACACTTAACCCCTTCACCGCCATATAGTGGTTAACCCCTTCACTGCCAGTGTCATTTTCACAGTAATCAGTGCATTTTTTATAGCACTGATCGCTGTAAAAATGACAATGTTGTCAAAAGTGTCCGATGTCCATAAAGTTGCAGTCACGATAAAAATCGCAGATCGCCGCCATTACTAGTAAAAAAAAAATAAAAAATTCTATCCCCTATTTTGTAGACGCTATAACTTTTGCGCAAACCAATCAATATACGCTTATTACGATTTTTGTATTTTATTTTTACCAAAAATATGTAGAAGAATACGTATCGGCCTAAACTGAGGAAAACATTTTTTTAATATATTTTTTGGGGGGATATTTATTATAGCAAAAAGTAAAATATATTGTATTTTTTTTAAATTGTCGCTCTATTTTTGTTTATTGCGCAAAAAATAAAAACCGCCGAGGTGATAAAATACCACCAAAAGAAAGCTCTATTTGTGGAAAAAAAATGACGTCATTTTTGTTTGGGAGCCACGTCACATGACCGCGCTATTGTCAGTTAAAGCGACGCAGTGCCGCATTGCAAAAAGTAGCCCGGTCTTTGGCCAGCAAAATGGTCCTGGGCTTAAGAGGTTAAAAACCCTCCAACAGTTGCGTGCAATGTCGCTATGCGCCTGCAACCTGAAACAGATGACCGGGGGTACCAGACAGCATCGATCGCAACTTGCACGTTACGAGGGCGTACCCTCTTCCTCAGAGCCACAGCGATATCGGATGTTGTCTGGTACCTCCGGTCAATCTGGTCCAGGTTGCAGGCGCATAGAGACATTGCACGCAACTGTTGGAGGGTTTTTAAGCTGTATTTTAAAGATCGTTTGTGAGTATGAATTATTTCATTTTATATTTTATGAATAAATCTTGCCATTGGTAATGCACTAGATCGGTGCGCCCTCCTTTTTCTTTGTTTCAGCCTCAAGAATACCCATTGTTCTGAGGAGGGCTGCAAGACTATAGTCATCCCATATTTCATTAGAAGGCTCTGGTTGTGCCACTTCGTGACTGAGCTCCCGAGCGCAGGAGATAGTTTGTACCCACAGCAGGGTGCCAGCTAGTTTCCCAGAGCAGGGTGCCAGCCACCCACCCACAGCAGAGTGCCAGACAGCGAGCTAGTTTCCCAGAGCAGGGTGCCAGCCAGCCACCCACAGCAGAGTGCCAGACAGCCAGCCACCCTCCCAAAGCAGGGTGCCAGCCAGCCACCCACAGCAGAGTGCCAGACAGCCAGCCACCCTCCCAGAGCAGGGTGCCAGCCAGCCACCCACAGCAGAGTGCCAGACAGCCAGCCACCCTCCCAGAGCAGGGTGCCAGCCAGCCACCCACAGAAGTTTCTTTATCGTACACCACGGGACACAGAGCTAGTCATTACATAATGGGTTAAGGGTCACCAGCGGTGATTGGACACTGGCACAACCAATGGAAGACAGTTCCCCTCCATATAACCCCTCCCATCAGGGAAGTACCTCAGTTTTTTCGCCAGTGTCGAAAGGTGTTGGACGCGTTAGGAGGTGCTAAAGGAAAGCTCTACCAAAGAGACCCTCTGGGGGTAAAAGAGCTATGCTTTCGGATCCATCCAAGACGCCTACAAATGAGCTGAATCTGGATGGGATCCGGGCCTCATCCATGAGGCGTCGCCTGTAATGTCTCTCTTCGGAGGACTGGGCTCTAAGATCCAGCACTTTCGCTATTTCGCTATAAAGTCCTGGTAAGAGTCTTGTACAAGGCCCAGGGGAGAGGTATCCTTTAAATAGGAACCCATATCCCTGAAGGTTGGCACACATAGCCCACCGTGAAGGGTGAAGTTTGGTATCTGTCTGAAAACTTTCAGCAGAAAAACCTGCGGCGTGGATAAGGTGAGATTAGAAGGTCCATAACTAGGTTGGGACCTTTTTCAAAAAGTGGATGTCTTCTTTTTTTCCACCACTGGGGGGAGTAAAGAGCTGAATATACTCACCTCACTCTGTTCAGTGTCGGCTTCGGCGAAGTACACTGCTCGTCACCTCCGCTGCTGAGCTTGCTTGAGCACCCCGCTCCTCCTTCCGGTGGCCGATACAGACACCTGCAGATGCAGGTAAGTGGGGACAGGGGCTGATGAGAGTCCTCTCTCACTATGGCCACCACCATAGTGCTAAAGGCCGCGCGCGCGCGGGAGCGCGCTTTATCGGAGGGGGGGGGGCCGAGGCGTGCGCGGGCACGTGGCGCGCGCAGGCACAGAAACGGCGCCAAATTTAAAAGACTGTCAGTGTAAAAAGCACTGCAGCAGCAAGCAAGCTCGTTAGTTCTCTTGTTCCTGGCAGAGAAACACAGCAGCTATACAGGGACGTAAGACTCCATGTGGTTGGATTGGGTACTTCCTAGAAGACATCCATGTTATGCATAGTTATGTGTTAAAAGTTGCATACTTAATGTATTTGCTAAACTGAACACGGTAGTATATGCATTTAGGTACCTTGTATTTTGTCTAAACAGTAAGCCTTCCAGGGGAAGTAATACGGACAAAAACAGATAAGAAAGCACCACCGCCTGAGAGGAGGCTTTAACTGTGCTGACTCGGTACCTTTCTCTCCTGTGTTGCTAAATGCACCTGTTCAGGATGAGCCATTACCTCTGTCAGGTATGGCGGCTTCCTCAGTGAAGCCTGGGCCTGTATATGTCACTGAGGACACTTTATCAGCTGCCCTAAATAATCTGGGAGAAAAAAAAAAAAAAAAAAAATTGCTACCTTAATCGCTAAGTCCTCTAAAAAGGGACAATAAGCGAAGCAGGTCTCTTCCAGTATTGGACCTCCCTTCAGAAGTACCTGAGGGAGGAGGATGAGGAGGAGGAGGCTACATCAGCAGAGGATGAGGAGCCAGATTTTAAGGTCACAGGTACAATGCTATAGCAGTGCATTTAAGTTAACCTCTGCGGAGGTAACGGAATTACCTGTCTCCTCCCTAGGGTCATTAAGATCCCTGCAAGGTGCATGCTCCTTCCCGGTTCATCCGTTACTAGAGGATCTAATATACGCAAACTGGCAACATCCAGATAAGCGTTTCTCACCTCCAAAAAGGTTTAACATTTTTTATCCTATGGGGGAAATTTTTTTAAAGAAATGGAACCTGCCTGCGGTAGTTGCGGCTATTTCTTGTGTAAATAAAAACCTGACATGTCCGGTGGATAATGTACAAGGGTTTAAAAGATCCTTCTGAGAGGAAGTTGAAATCCTCCTTCCTTTTGGCCGGCTCAATTACCCAACCTGCAGTAGCAGCAGTCGGTATGTGTCAGGTCATCAGCCAACAGGTAAAGCAGGGGCTGAAGGAACTGCCTTCAGAGCAGGCTAGAAATTGGGAAGATTTGCCTAAAGCCTTATGCTTCACAGTGGATGCCATTAGAGATTCTATCATACAGGCATCACGCCTTACACTCCAGCTGGTACAGATGCGCAGAGTACTTTGGCTTAAGCATTGGTCAGCGGAAACCCCATGCAAAAAGCTGTTGGCAAGTTCCCGTTCCATGGCGAACGCCTATTTGGGGAAGATTTAGAAAAATATATACAGAAGATATCAAGTGGTAAAACGACTTTTTACCTGAGAGAAAGAAAAACAAGAGATCTTGTTTTAAACGCTCTCTCTCCCCAGCTCCCGGGAAATCTGACTCCAACCAGTGGCGGCGGCCTGTTTTAGCCACCCACAAAAGCCAAGGGGCAAGCTCAGAAGAACAAGAAGCCGTGGGGTGCAAGAGCTAATAAGCAAGCCCCCAAAGCCTCTCAGTGAAGGGGCGCCCCCGCTCGGCCGAGTGGGAGGAAGGCTTTGTCAGTTCTGAGCGACTTGGTGGTCAGAAATCCAGGACAATTGGGTAGTATCCACAATATCCTCAGGGTACAAACTGGAATTTCGAGAGATCCCACCTTCTCAATTCCGAAGTTCAAGACTCTCCAAGGATCCACAAAAAAGAGAATCCTTCTTCAAAGGTTTGAATCACTTAATGGCTCAAGGGGTAGTTACAGACGTACCCCAAAAAGAGCGAGGTTCAGGTTTTTACTCAAACCTCTTTGTGATTCCAAAGCCAAATGGAGATGTCAGACCCATCCTGGATCTAAAATCCCTAAATCGGTTCCTGAACGATCGCCATTTTCGAATGGAAACGATCCGATCCGTGGCCGCCACTTTAAAGGGCGGAAAATTCATGGCGCCCATAGATATCAAGGACGCACATTTACACATACCCATCCTCCCCGCTCACCAAAGATTCCTAAGGTTTGCGGTAGAAGATCGCCACTTTCAATTTGTGGCTCTGCCGTTTGGTGTAGCCACCGCGCCCATAGTATTCACAAAGGTGCTAGCTCCTCTGTTAGCAAACCTAAGAACACGGGGCATTGCGGTAACAGCCTATCTGGACGATCTACTAGTAATAGATCAGTCAAAGGAGGGATTGGGTCACGCTGTACACACTACAGTAGGATACCTGGAGCATTTAGGATGGATTATAAATTTACAAAAATCCTCTCTCCAGGCCCAAAGAAGGATAGTGTACCTGGGCATGATCATAGATACAGCCCAAAACGGGGTATACCTGCCAGAACCGAAGATACAGTCTCTGAAAGACCTGATCCACAAGGTCAAAGCAAACAAGAGGCCGTCTATTCGCCTTTGCATGAGACTATTGGGAAAGATGGTAGCCTCCTTCGAGGCGGTACCTTACGCCCAGTTAAATTCGAGACTACTTCAAGGCAATATTTTAGCTTCCTGGAACAGGAAGAGCTAAGCTCTGGATATACCCATGCGCCTGTCCTCACAAGTACGCCACAGCTTCGATTGGTGGCTAGAAGCCAGGAATTTACGGAAGGGAAAGTCCTTCCTCCCAGTGGCCTGGAAGGTGGTATCTAGGGATGCCAGCCTATCGGGCTGGGGTGCAGTATTCGAGGAGGCTTCTACCCAGGGAACCTGGGCCAAGACTCAGGGGATCCTGCCCATCAATGTGCTAGAGATCCGGGCGGTATATCTAGCCCTCAAAACCTGGACATACAGGTTACAGGGCTACCCAGGTCGGGTTCAATCCGACAATGCTACTGCAGTAGCTTACATCAATCACCAAGGAGGCACCCGCAGTCGGGCAGCCCAAAGAGAGGTGAACCGGATCCTGGCATGGGCAGAAGAGCATGTACCTTGCCTTTCTGCAATCTTCATTCCAGGGATAGAAAATTGGCAAGCAGACTACCTGAGTCGTCAGCAGCTGCTACCAGGAGAGTGGTCTCTTCACCCCGAGATCTTTCAGGCCATATGTCTGAGATGGGGAAACCCAGATGTAGACCTGCTAGCTGCCAGGTTCAACAAGAAATTGGACAACTTTGTGTCCAGAACGAGAGATCCTCTAGCCTACGGGACAGACGCTCTAATAATACAGACGCTCTAATAACTCCATGGAATCAGTTCTCACTGATCTATGCATTCCCTCCGATCCCTCTTCTACAAAGACTGCTTCGCAGGATCAAGGAGGAGGGAATACCAGTAATCCTAGTGGCCCCAAACTGGCCCAGGAGGCCTTGGTATGCCGAGATCGTAAAAATGGCGATAGGAAGGCCCTGGAAGCTTCCACTTCGACACGACCTGTTGTCACAGGGTCCAGTATTCCACCCTTCCTTACAAAGGCTAAATTTGACGGCCTGGCTGCTGAGACCCACATTTTGAAAAAGAGAGGGGTCTCTGGCCTGGTTCTTTCTACGCTCATTAATGCTAGAAAGCCAGCCTCCAGACTCATCTATCATAGAGTCTGGAAAGCATACGTTTCCTGGTGTGAATCCAGAAGTTGGAATCCTCTGAAATATGAAATAAGTAGGATTCTTGCTTTTTGCCAGTTAGGAGTGGATATGAAATTAGCCCTTAGCACCATCAAAGGGCAAATATCGGCTCTATCAGTCTTCTTTCAGAGACCATTGGCATCTCACTCCCTAGTTCGGACATTCATTCAGGGGGTACTGAGGATAAATCCTCCAGTCAGGTCTCCCTTGTGTCCATGGGATTTGAATTTGGTATTGTCAGTGTTGCAAAGCAACCTTTTGAACCTATTCGCCATATTCCTTTAATTATATTAAGTAGGAAATTGGCCTTTCTGATTGCTATAGCTTCTGCTAGGAGAGTATCAGAGCTAGCAGCTCTTTCTTGTAAAGAGCCTTATCTAATTTGTCACAAGGACAAGATCGTACTACGACCCCATCCGGCTTTTCTACCTAAGGTGGTGTCGGCTTTTCACTTGAATCAAGACATTGTTCTGCCTTCCTTTTTTCCAAACCCGCGGACGGCGGGGGAAAAATTATTACACTCTCTAGATCTAGTGAGAGCGGTAAGGGTGTATCTGCAAGCAACCGCTCAGATACGTAAAACAGATGTTTTGTTTATTTTACCAGATGGTCCCAAGAAGGGCCAAGCGGTATCAAAATCCACCATTTCCAGGTGGATTAGACAAGTAATTGTTCAAGCTTATGGTTTAAAGAACAGGACTCCTCCTTTTCCTGTTAAGGCGCACTCTACCAGGGCGATAAGTGCTTCATGGGCAGTGCACCACCAGGCTTCGATGGCTCAGATCTGTAAGGCTGCAACTTGGTCCTCAGTCCATACATTTTCCAAATTCTATCAAATAGATGTGAAAGGACATGAGGATTCCGCCTTTGGGCGAAGTGTGCTGCAGGCAGCAGTATAGGGCTTCTGGTCCGCAAGCGGCCTGTGTTGATCTGTGTCTCCCCCCCTTCATATGAGCATTGCTCTGGGACGTCCCATTATGTAATGACTAGCTCTGTGTCCCGTGGTGTACGATAAAGAAAATAGGATTTTTATAACAGCTTACCTGTAAAATCCTTTTCTTGGAGTACACCACGGGACACAGAGGTCCCACCCTTCTTATGGGAACCTTACTGCTTTGCTACAAAACTGAGGTACTTCCCTGATGGGAGGGGTTATATGGAGGGGAACTGTCTTCCATTGGTTGTGCCAGTGTCCAATCACCGCTGGTGACCCTTAACCCATTATGTAATGACTAGCTCTGTGTCCCGTGGTGTACTCCAAGAAAAGGATTTTACAGGTAAGCTGTTATAAAAATCCTATTTTTCAGAATTTAAATGTACAGAATATTGGTACCTGATATCACCATTTCATCGGCCTGAAAGGCACCCAGAAAATCGGTCTCGCCCCGAAAAAACTATATCACTCGACCCCTATTGACAACACTGGGCTATGTGTGCAAAATGTGTGTTGCAATGGTCCCTTGCAGTCTTCAATCCCTGTGACGGGGGACAGCACAGGAGTAAAATTGAGACTGGGACAGAGCTGTCGTCCTATAACAGGAAGGGCCGAACAAAGACCCTAATGACCACATTGGGTATTAGTTTAAAAAAAACTGCAGATTTAATGCTCGAATCACACTTCATAAAGCAACGCAAGTGTGAATAAGGCCTAAGGCTGGATTCACACCTATGCCTTTTTAGCGCTTTTTGCATTTAGCAAATATGCACTACATAACGTGTTACAAAGGAAACCATGTTAAATGGACTGTAGTGCAAATCTGCAAAATGCCATAGGTGTGAATCCAGCCTAAAAGAGGACTTAAAGCGGAGCTCCGCCGGAAAAATAAATATTAAAAGCCAGCAGCTACAGCTACAGCAGCTGCTGGCTTTTAATATTTGGACACTTACCTGTCCTGGAGTCCAGCGACGTCCGCAGCAGAGGACGAGCGACCGCTCGTCGCTCTGCTGCTCCCTCTGCCATCCTCGCTGAGGGAACCAGGAAGTGAAGCCCTGCGGCTTCATGCCCGGTTCCCTACGGCGCATGCACGAGTCGCGCTGCGCCGTTCTGATTGGTGCTCCTGTGTTCTGGGAGCCGAGTGTCTCCCAGAACACCAAGGGAAGTCTGCGGGAAGTGACGTCACTCCCGCAGATTCCCGGAGAGAGGACTCCCGGATGTGGGTGAAAATACCTGTCTTAGACAGGTATCTTCACCCCCCTCCCCCCTGAAAGGTGTCAGTTGTGACACCGGAGGGGGGGAGGGTTCCAAATAGCAAAAGTTGCTATTTAGGGTGGAGCTCCACTTTAAACTGTGAAAGCTGTGTCCAAGAAAAAGATAACTGGGGGGGGTTGTGAAGAACCAGTCACCAGGACTGACTTGCTATACTGTGTCTATGTGTGGAGGTGGCCATCATGTAGAGGAGCAGGGCTTTGCTTCCTCCTGTCAGAGCCGCATCCCTAAAATTGGTGATCTGATGACTGGTGGAGGAAGCACAGATCCACAGAATAAATGAGGGATAAGCGGGGAGATGATAGCACTGAAGGTTATCAGATACAGCTTCCCTTTCATCCTGGAGAACTGTGAGCAGCACAGTGTACCCAAAATCTAAAGTCTATGGTGGCTTGCAGTAATGTGAGTAGTACTACGGAACGTTTTTAAAGCCTTGTGCGCAATACTAATGATGAATTGAATACTAATTACCGTATATACTCGTGTATAAGCCGAGGCACCTAATTTTACCACAAAAAACTGGGAAAATGTATTGACTCGAGTATAAGCCTAGGGTGTCCATCTGCATGCCTCATTGTGCCTCACTTTGTCTGTGTCCAGGCCTCACTGTGTCCAGGCCTCACTGTGTCCAGGCCTCACTGTGTCCAGGCCTCACTGTGTCCAGGCCTCACTGTGTCCAGGCCTCACTGTGTCCAGGCCTCACTGTGTCCAGGCCTCACTGTGTCCAGGCCTCACTGTGTCCAGGCCTCACTGTGTCCAGGCCTCACTGTGCCCAATCTCCCTACCTGATCTCCGGCGCTGTGTGACTAGACTGACGTTTAACATGGGAGTCTATGGAAGGGGTGCCCGGATTTGAAAAAACTGTGCTCCCCGGCTGTAGGTCCCCCAGACAACAAACTTTGCAAACTTGTAGAGGAAGAGTGGGGCTATATTTGTGCCAAGTTTGGGGTCCAGGGGACCTACGACTGGCTGGGATCAGGTGCACAAATGTGAAGATGGACACAGACTCGAGTATAAGCCAGGGGGGCATTTTCAGCACAAAAAAATGTGTTGAAAAATTCGGCTTATACTTGAGTATATACGGTATGTCTAAATGTGCAGTTGGATATTATTAGTTGTCAGCATGAAATAGTGATGATTTTGTTGAATTTTATTTTTACTCTTTTAGCTCTCTTACATTGCAGAAGATGAAAATGGAAAAATTGTTGGCTATGTCTTGGCAAAAATGTAAGTTGTAAGCTGCCTATTACCATAGATATTCTCCAGATTGAATGTTTCTGCTGTAAAATGTGTTTAGATTGTAGGCAACACAAAGTGGGCAGTTGGTGTTTGTCTTAAACAGGTTGCATACCCTGTGTTTTTGTACAGAATCAACGGTGTCTATGTTGGTCACTTGCTTACATCCCTAAGGCCCAGTTCACATACACTATATTACCAAAAGTATTGGGACACCTGCCTTTTCACACAAATTAACTTTAATGGCATCCCAGTCTTGGTCCGTAGGGTTCAATATTGAGTTGGCCCACCCTTTGCTGTCCACAAGGTTTAGGAGTGTGTCTATGGGAATGTTTGACCATTCTTCCAGAAGTGTATTTGTGAGGCCAGGCACTGATGTTGGATGAGAAGGTCTGGCTCGCAGTCTCTGCTCTAATTCATCCCAAAGGTGTTCTATCGGGTTGAGGTCAGGACTCTGTGCAGGACAGTCAAGTTCCCCCGCCCCAAACTCACTCATCCATGTCTTTATGGACCGTGCTTTGTGCACTGGTGTGCATTCATGTTGGAACAGGGCCATCCCCAAACTGTTCCCACAATGTTGGGAGAATGAAATTGTTCAAAATGTCGTGGTTTGCTGACACCTTAAGAGTTCCCTTCACTGGAACTAAGGGGCCAAGCCCAACCCCTGAAAAACAACTCCACACCATAATCCCCCTGTGCACAAAGCAAGGTCCATAAAGACATGGATGAGCGAGTTTGGGATGGAGGAACTTCATTGGCCTGCACAGAGTCCCGACCTCAACCTGATAGAACACATTTGGGATCAATTAAAGTGGAGACTGTGAGCCAGTCCTTCTCGTCCACATCAGTGCCTGACCTCACAAATGCACTTCTGGAAGAATGGTCAAACTTTCCCATAGACACTCCTAAACCTTGTGGACAACCTTCCCAGAAGAGTTGAAGGTGTTACAGCTGCAAAGGGTGGGACAACCCAATATTGAACCCTACGGACTAAGACTGGGACGCCAGTAAATTCATGTGCGTCACAATACTTTTGATAATATAGTGTATATGCGAATTGGATGCGTTTTGAACTGCATCCTATTTGCATGATATGTGAACCTGCAGCGTTTTTCAATCGAGCCGGTTCACCTATGTGTGGGCCGGCTGCAGCACGTTTTTAAAAAGAGTCTGGTACGGTTTCCATTTTTATACACTTTGACAATTCACACCTTATCCACTGAAGAAAGTCGCACCGGAGGGGGCTGAAATCCCGCTGTCAAAGCCAGACCGCACATATGTGAACCCGGTCTTAAAGCTGAACTCCAGACAAACAAAAAAGGAAAAAAAGAACTGTTTAGTTTGCCATAGGATTTTCAATTTCTGTCCACCCAGCGCTTGGATTTATACAGCTCTGCCACACAGAACAGCCTTGTCTTGCTGAGCAGAATAAAAAAAAGCGTTGCCTTTATTTCTACTTTCATGTCAGTAAGCAATACTTTTTTTTACTAAATGTGGAATACCACTTTAACCACTTAAGCTCCAGCATAAAAACCAGGCCCTTTTTAGCGATTTCAGCACTTGCGTCGATTTAACTGACAATTACGCGGTCGTGCGACGTGGCACCCAAACAAAATTGACGTCCTTTTTTCCCCACAAATAGAGCTTTCTTTTGGTGGTATTTGATCACCTCTGCAGTTTTTTTATTTTTTGCGCTATAAACAAAAATAGAGCGACAATTTTGAAAAAAAAAATGCTATATTTTTAACTTTTTGCTATAATAAATATCCCCCAAAAATATATAAAAAAAAACATATTTTTTCCTCAGTTTAGGCCGATACGTATTCTTCTACATATTTTTGGTAAAAAAAAAAAAAAAAAGCAATCGCGTTTATTGATTGGTTTGCGCAAAAGTTATAGCGTTTACAAAATAGGGGGTAGTTTTATGGCATTTTTATATATATTTTTTTTTTTACTGATAATGGCGGCGATCAGCGATTTTTTTTTTTTTATCGAGACTGTGACATTATGGTGGACACATCGGACACTTTTGACACATTTTTGGGACCATTGTCATTTTAACAGCGATCAGTGCAATAAAAATGCACTAGTTACTGTAAAAATGACACTGGCAGTGAAGGAGTTAACCACTAGGGGCGCTGAAGGGGTTAAGTGTGCCTAAGGGAGTGATTCTCACTGTTAGGGGGCATGGCTACGAGTGACACATCACCGATCTCCGCTCTGATTACACAGAGCGGAGATCAGTGACAGTGTCAGTAGGCGAGCGGGGAGATGTTGTGTTTACACTAACATCTCCCCGCTCCATGCCTCCGTGAGACGATCGCGGGGATCCCCGCAGTGATCGAGTCCGCAGGACCCGCGGTCCGACTCACGGAGATGACTGCAGGGTCGCGAGCGCGCCGCCACACGGCAGGCAGTTAAAGGGGACGTACAGGTACGTGATTGTGCATGTCCGTGCCATTCTGCCGATGTGTATATATACCGTGAGTGGTCGTTAAGTGGTTAAAGTGATACTAAACCCAGGAGCCTGCCTTCACTATATCTGGTCTCCCACAGTATACAGAACATGAAAATGCAATTATTTTAGTAAATATAAACTTCTAAATACCTTTTCTCATCAGCAGTATATAGTAGTCTTGTGACTCCTATAAGTGTCTGGTTAAAGCTTGTTTGAGTTTTCATGCTCCCCTCACTGTCTTAGAACACTGCAGGACCCTGACCCTCTGTCTGGACAGTGCTGATTGGCCCTGTGCTGATCACATGGACCCTCCCAATAAAAAAACCTCTCTAGCAATACACACCAAACAGCATGTGCAGCTTGTCCCCTACCCTCTGTACTATGTGGAGATGAGTTGGGGACACTGGAAAAAGGGGAGGATCCAAGATAACTGGATCAAACAGCCTTTTTACACAGTGCAGAGGATTAACCCCTTAGGTTCCACAGTGCGTGTAACGAGCATGCTTTACTGCATATACAGAATAATTTTGCTGATGTGGGTTTAGTAACATGTTAAACATGTATTTGAAGGTGGAGGCTTACAGGCTTTAATACAATTTAAATTCAGTTTTATTTGGCAGTTGCCAAACTTGGAGTGGCATGTGCTTGCCGAGGTGGATTTTGAAATGGGTCTTAATTTAACATCAAATCATTTTTTTTTTGAAGGGAGGAAGATCCAGACGATGTTCCACATGGCCATATCACTTCTTTGGTATGATTTTTTTTTTTGTTCTGCAACCTGTCAATGTTATATTTCCACTGAGTCTATTGCAATATCCGAATCTGATTTTTATTTTATTTTTCCCTTTAGGCTGTGAAACGGTCTCACAGACGACTTGGTCTGGCACAAAAATTGATGGATCAAGCTTCCAGAGCAATGATTGAGAACTTCAATGCTAAATATGTTTCTTTACATGTGCGGAAAAGGTAGAATGCTTTTCCTGATTGGTTCTGCTTGGTCATATTCTGACATTTTCAGTGAGTGAATAGCTGTAATTATAAGGCCTCATGCCCACGGATGTTTTTACAGCCGCGTTTTTTACAGCTTAAAAACGCCTGTCCATGTTAGTCTATAGCAGGGATATGCAATTAGCGGACCTCCAGCTGTTGCAAAACTACAAGTCCCATCATGCCTCTGCCTCTGGGTGTCATGCTTGTGGCTGTTAGTCTTGCTATGCCTCATGGGACTTGTAGTTCTGCAACAGCTGGAGGTCCGCTAATTGCATATCCCTGGTCTATAGCTTCATGCCCACCTAGACGTTTTTGAGCTGCAAATAGCATAGACGTTTTTAAGCTGTAAAAAAAAAACAGGACCAGTGCGTACGTCGGCGTTAGGCATAAAAAACGCAAAGTGTCAAAAGCGCAAAAACGCTGCAATCGCGTTTTTTTTTTAGCTGTGACGTTTTTTTTTGTTTGTTTTTTTTTTTTTTTTTTCGAAAAAATAAATAAATAAAAAAAAATACAATAACATGGACAGGCGTTTTTTAAGCTGTAAAAACGTCCGTGGGCAATGAGGCCTAAAGCCCAACTCCAGTAAAAGTAAAAAAAACTCCCTTACAGTGCACTGCAAGAGTCCTATGCTGGTGTCTGTCTAGGGCAGTGGTCTCCAAACTGTGGCCCGGGGAGCAAGATGTGGCCCTTTGCTTCCATTTACCTGTTCCTTGGGGCATTATTTCTCCCTGACACTGGAGCACTATATCTCCCACTGACACCAATGACAGGGCACTAATCCACTGCCACCAATGATGGGGCACAATTCCTTCCACTGATACCAGTGAGAGGGCACTATTCCACTATCACCAATGATGGGACACTCATCCTCCCACTGACACCCATGGTGGGACACTCGTCCTCCCGCTGACACCCATGGTGGGCCACTCGTCCTCCCGCTGACACCCATGGTGGGCCACTCGTCCTCCCGCTGACACCCATGGTGGGCCACTCGTCCTCCCGCTGACACCCATGGTGGGCCACTCGTCCTCCCGCTGACACCCATGGTGGGCCACTCGTCCTCCCGCTGACACCCATGGCGGGCCACTCGTCCTCCCGCTGACACCCATGGCGGGCCACTCGTCCTCCCGCTGACACCCATGGCGGGCCACTCGTCCTCCCGCTGACACCCATGGCGGGCCACTCGTCCTCCCGCTGACACCCATGGCGGGCCACTCGTCCTCCCGCTGACACCCATGGCGGGCCACTCGTCCTCCCGCTGACACCCATGGCGGGCCACTCGTCCTCCCGCTGACACCCATGGCGGGCCACTCGTCCTCCCGCTGACACCCATGGCGGGCCACTCGTCCTCCCGCTGACACCCATGGCGGGCCACTCGTCCTCCCGCTGACACCCGTGGCGGGCCACTCGTCCTCCCGCTGACACCCGTGGCGGGCCACTCGTCCTCCCGCTGACACCCGTGGCGGGCCACGCGTCCTCCCGCTGACACCCGTGGCGGGCCACGCGTCCTCCCGCTGACACCCGTGGCGGGCCACGCGTCCTCCCGCTGACACCCGTGGCGGGCCACGCGTCCTCCCGCTGACACCCATGGCGGGCCACGCGTCCTCCCGCTGACACCCATGGCGGGCCACGCGTCCTCCCGCTGACACCCATGGCGGGCCACGCGTCCTCCCGCTGACACCCATGGCGGGCCACGCGTCCTCCCGCTGACACCCATGGCGGGCCACGCGTCCTCCCGCTGACACCCATGGCGGGCCACGCGTCCTCCCGCTGACACCCATGGCGGGCCACGCGTCCTCCCGCTGACACCCATGGCGGGCCACGCGTCCTCCCGCTGACACCCATGGCGGGCCACGCGTCCTCCCGCTGACACCCATGGCGGGCCACGCGTCCTCCCGCTGACACCCATGGCGGGCCACGCGTCCTCCCGCTGACACCCATGGCGGGCCACGCGTCCTCCCGCTGACACCCATGGCGGGCCACGCGTCCTCCCGCTGACACCCATGGCGGGCCACGCGTCCTCCCGCTGACACCCATGGCGGGCCACGCGTCCTCCCGCTGACACCCATGGCGGGCCACGCGTCCTCCCGCTGACACCCATGGCGGGCCACGCGTCCTCCCGCTGACACCCATGGCGGGCCACGCGTCCTCCCGCTGACACCCATGGCGGGCCACGCGTCCTCCCGCTGACACCCATGGCGGGCCACGCGTCCTCCCGCTGACACCCATGGCGGGCCACGCGTCCTCCCGCTGACACCCATGGCGGGCCACGCGTCCTCCCGCTGACACCCATGGCGGGCCACGCGTCCTCCCGCTGACACCCATGGCGGGCCACGCGTCCTCCCGCTGACACCCATGGCGGGCCACGCGTCCTCCCGCTGACACCCATGGCGGGCCACGCGTCCTCCCGCTGACACCCATGGCGGGCCACGCGTCCTCCCGCTGACACCCATGGCGGGCCACGCGTCCTCCCGCTGACACCCATGGCGGGCCACGCGTCCTCCCGCTGACACCCATGGCGGGCCACGCGTCCTCCCGCTGACACCCATGGCGGGCCACGCGTCCTCCCGCTGACACCCATGGCGGGCCACGCGTCCTCCCGCTGACACCCATGGCGGGCCACGCGTCCTCCCGCTGACACCCATGGCGGGCCACGCGTCCTCCCGCTGACACCCATGGCGGGCCACGCGTCCTCCCGCTGACACCCATGGCGGGCCACGCGTCCTCCCGCTGACACCCATGGCGGGCCACGCGTCCTCCCGCTGACACCCATGGCGGGCCACGCGTCCTCCCGCTGACACCCATGGCGGGCCACGCGTCCTCCCGCTGACACCCATGGCGGGCCACGCGTCCTCCCGCTGACACCCATGGCGGGCCACGCGTCCTCCCGCTGACACCCATGGCGGGCCACGCGTCCTCCCGCTGACACCCATGGCGGGCCACGCGTCCTCCCGCTGACACCCATGGCGGGCCACGCGTCCTCCCGCTGACACCCATGGCGGGCCACGCGTCCTCCCGCTGACACCCATGGCGGGCCACGCGTCCTCCCGCTGACACCCATGGCGGGCCACGCGTCCTCCCGCTGACACCCATGGCGGGCCACGCGTCCTCCCGCTGACACCCATGGCGGGCCACGCGTCCTCCCGCTGACACCCATGGCGGGCCACGCGTCCTCCCGCTGACACCCATGGCGGGCCACGCGTCCTCCCGCTGACACCCATGGCGGGCCACGCGTCCTCCCGCTGACACCCATGGCGGGCCACGCGTCCTCCCGCTGACACCCATGGCGGGCCACGCGTCCTCCCGCTGACACCCATGGCGGGCCACGCGTCCTCCCGCTGACACCCATGGCGGGCCACGCGTCCTCCCGCTGACACCCATGGCGGGCCACGCGTCCTCCCGCTGACACCCATGGCGGGCCACGCGTCCTCCCGCTGACACCCATGGCGGGCCACGCGTCCTCCCGCTGACACCCATGGCGGGCCACGCGTCCTCCCGCTGACACCCATGGCGGGCCACGCGTCCTCCCGCTGACACCCATGGCGGGCCACGCGTCCTCCCGCTGACACCCATGGCGGGCCACGCGTCCTCCCGCTGACACCCATGGCGGGCCACGCGTCCTCCCGCTGACACCCATGGCGGGCCACGCGTCCTCCCGCTGACACCCATGGCGGGCCACGCGTCCTCCCGCTGACACCCATGGCGGGCCACGCGTCCTCCCGCTGACACCCATGGCGGGCCACGCGTCCTCCCGCTGACACCCATGGCGGGCCACGCGTCCTCCCGCTGACACCCATGGCGGGCCACGCGTCCTCCCGCTGACACCCATGGCGGGCCACGCGTCCTCCCGCTGACACCCATGGCGGGCCACGCGTCCTCCCGCTGACACCCATGGCGGGCCACGCGTCCTCCCGCTGACACCCATGGCGGGCCACGCGTCCTCCCGCTGACACCCATGGCGGGCCACGCGTCCTCCCGCTGACACCCATGGCGGGCCACGCGTCCTCCCGCTGACACCCATGGCGGGCCACGCGTCCTCCCGCTGACACCCATGGCGGGCCACGCGTCCTCCCGCTGACACCCATGGCGGGCCACGCGTCCTCCCGCTGACACCCATGGCGGGCCACGCGTCCTCCCGCTGACACCCATGGCGGGCCACGCGTCCTCCCGCTGACACCCATGGCGGGCCACGCGTCCTCCCGCTGACACCCATGGCGGGCCACGCGTCCTCCCGCTGACACCCATGGCGGGCCACGCGTCCTCCCGCTGACACCCATGGCGGGCCACGCGTCCTCCCGCTGACACCCATGGCGGGCCACGCGTCCTCCCGCTGACACCCATGGCGGGCCACGCGTCCTCCCGCTGACACCCATGGCGGGCCACGCGTCCTCCCGCTGACACCCATGGCGGGCCACGCGTCCTCCCGCTGACACCCATGGCGGGCCACGCGTCCTCCCGCTGACACCCATGGCGGGCCACGCGTCCTCCCGCTGACACCCATGGCGGGCCACGCGTCCTCCCGCTGACACCCATGGCGGGCCACGCGTCCTCCCGCTGACACCCATGGCGGGCCACGCGTCCTCCCGCTGACACCCATGGCGGGCCACGCGTCCTCCCGCTGACACCCATGGCGGGCCACGCGTCCTCCCGCTGACACCCATGGCGGGCCACGCGTCCTCCCGCTGACACCCATGGCGGGCCACGCGTCCTCCCGCTGACACCCATGGCGGGCCACGCGTCCTCCCGCTGACACCCATGGCGGGCCACGCGTCCTCCCGCTGACACCCATGGCGGGCCACGCGTCCTCCCGCTGACACCCATGGCGGGCCACGCGTCCTCCCGCTGACACCCATGGCGGGCCACGCGTCCTCCCGCTGACACCCATGGCGGGCCACGCGTCCTCCCGCTGACACCCATGGCGGGCCACGCGTCCTCCCGCTGACACCCATGGCGGGCCACGCGTCCTCCCGCTGACACCCATGGCGGGCCACGCGTCCTCCCGCTGACACCCATGGCGGGCCACGCGTCCTCCCGCTGACACCCATGGCGGGCCACGCGTCCTCCCGCTGACACCCATGGCGGGCCACGCGTCCTCCCGCTGACACCCATGGCGGGCCACGCGTCCTCCCGCTGACACCCATGGCGGGCCACGCGTCCTCCCGCTGACACCCATGGCGGGCCACGCGTCCTCCCGCTGACACCCATGGCGGGCCACGCGTCCTCCCGCTGACACCCATGGCGGGCCACGCGTCCTCCCGCTGACACCCATGGCGGGCCACGCGTCCTCCCGCTGACACCCATGGCGGGCCACGCGTCCTCCCGCTGACACCCATGGCGGGCCACGCGTCCTCCCGCTGACACCCATGGCGGGCCACGCGTCCTCCCGCTGACACCCATGGCGGGCCACGCGTCCTCCCGCTGACACCCATGGCGGGCCACGCGTCCTCCCGCTGACACCCATGGCGGGCCACGCGTCCTCCCGCTGACACCCATGGCGGGCCACGCGTCCTCCCGCTGACACCCATGGCGGGCCACGCGTCCTCCCGCTGACACCCATGGCGGGCCACGCGTCCTCCCGCTGACACCCATGGCGGGCCACGCGTCCTCCCGCTGACACCCATGGCGGGCCACGCGTCCTCCCGCTGACACCCATGGCGGGCCACGCGTCCTCCCGCTGACACCCATGGCGGGCCACGCGTCCTCCCGCTGACACCCATGGCGGGCCACGCGTCCTCCCGCTGACACCCATGGCGGGCCACGCGTCCTCCCGCTGACACCCATGGCGGGCCACGCGTCCTCCCGCTGACACCCATGGCGGGCCACGCGTCCTCCCGCTGACACCCATGGCGGGCCACGCGTCCTCCCGCTGACACCCATGGCGGGCCACGCGTCCTCCCGCTGACACCCATGGCGGGCCACGCGTCCTCCCGCTGACACCCATGGCGGGCCACGCGTCCTCCCGCTGACACCCATGGCGGGCCACGCGTCCTCCCGCTGACACCCATGGCGGGCCACGCGTCCTCCCGCTGACACCCATGGCGGGCCACGCGTCCTCCCGCTGACACCCATGGCGGGCCACGCGTCCTCCCGCTGACACCCATGGCGGGCCACGCGTCCTCCCGCTGACACCCATGGCGGGCCACGCGTCCTCCCGCTGACACCCATGGCGGGCCACGCGTCCTCCCGCTGACACCCATGGCGGGCCACGCGTCCTCCCGCTGACACCCATGGTGGGCCACGCGTCCTCCCGCTGACACCCATGGTGGGCCACGCGTCCTCCCGCTGACACCCATGGTGGGCCACGCGTCCTCCCGCTGACACCCATGGTGGGCCACGCGTCCTCCCCGCTGACACCCATGGTGGGCCACGCGTCCTCCCGCTGACACCCATGGTGGGCCACGCGTCCTCCCGCTGACACCCATGGTGGGCCACGCGTCCTCCCGCTGACACCCATGGTGGGCCACGCGTCCTCCCGCTGACACCCATGGTGGGCCACGCGTCCTCCCGCTGACACCCATGGTGGGCCACGCGTCCTCCCGCTGACACCCATGGTGGGCCACGCGTCCTCCCGCTGACACCCATGGTGGGCCACGCGTCCTCCCGCTGACACCCATGGTGGGCCACGCGTCCTCCCGCTGACACCCATGGTGGGCCACGCGTCCTCCCGCTGACACCCATGGTGGGCCACGCGTCCTCCCGCTGACACCCATGGTGGGCCACGCGTCCTCCCGCTGACACCCATGGTGGGCCACGCGTCCTCCCGCTGACACCCATGGTGGGCCACGCGTCCTCCCGCTGACACCCATGGTGGGCCACGCGTCCTCCCGCTGACACCCATGGTGGGCCACGCGTCCTCCCGCTGACACCCATGGTGGGCCACGCGTCCTCCCGCTGACACCCATGGTGGGCCACGCGTCCTCCCGCTGACACCCATGGTGGGCCACGCGTCCTCCCGCTGACACCCATGGTGGGCCACGCGTCCTCCCGCTGACACCCATGGTGGGCCACGCGTCCTCCCGCTGACACCCATGGTGGGCCACGCGTCCTCACCGCTGACACCCATGGTGGGCCACGCGTCCTCCCGCTGACACCCATGGTGGGCCACGCGTCCTCCCGCTGACACCCATGGTGGGCCACGCGTCCTCCCGCTGACACCCATGGTGGGCCACGCGTCCTCCCGCTGACACCCATGGTGGGCCACGCGTCCTCCCGCTGACACCCATGGTGGGCCACGCGTCCTCCCGCTGACACCCATGGTGGGCCACGCGTCCTCCCGCTGACACCCATGGTGGGCCACGCGTCCTCCCGCTGACACCCATGGTGGGCCACGCGTCCTCCCGCTGACACCCATGGTGGGCCACGCGTCCTCCCGCTGACACCCATGGTGGGCCACGCGTCCTCCCGCTGACACCCATGGTGGGCCACGCGTCCTCCCGCTGACACCCATGGTGGGCCACGCGTCCTCCCGCTGACACCCATGGTGGGCCACGCGTCCTCCCGCTGACACCCATGGTGGGCCACGCGTCCTCCCGCTGACACCCATGGTGGGCCACGCGTCCTCCCGCTGACACCCATGGTGGGCCACGCGTCCTCCCGCTGACACCCATGGTGGGCCACGCGTCCTCCCGCTGACACCCATGGTGGGCCACGCGTCCTCCCGCTGACACCCATGGTGGGCCACGCGTCCTCCCGCTGACACCCATGGTGGGCCACGCGTCCTCCCGCTGACACCCATGGTGGGCCACGCGTCCTCCCGCTGACACCCATGGTGGGCCACGCGTCCTCCCGCTGACACCCATGGTGGGCCACGCGTCCTCCCGCTGACACCCATGGTGGGCCACGCGTCCTCCCGCTGACACCCATGGTGGGCCACGCGTCCTCCCGCTGACACCCATGGTGGGCCACGCGTCCTCCCGCAGACACCCATGGTGGGCCACGCGTCCTCCCGCTGACACCCATGGTGGGCCACGCGTCCTCCCGCTGACACCCATGGTGGGCCACGCGTCCTCCCGCTGACACCCATGGTGGGCCACGCGTCCTCCCGCTGACACCCATGGTGGGCCACGCGTCCTCCCGCTGACACCCATGGTGGGCCACGCGTCCTCCCGCTGACACCCATGGTGGGCCACGCGTCCTCCCCGCTGACACCCATGGTGGGCCACGCGTCCTCCCGCTGACACCCATGGTGGGCCACGCGTCCTCCCGCTGACACCCATGGTGGGCCACGCGTCCTCTCCCGCTGACACCCATGGTGGGCCACGCGTCCTCCCGCTGACACCCATGGTGGGCCACGCGTCCTCCCGCTGACACCCATGGTGGGCCACGCGTCCTCCCGCTGACACCCATGGTGGGCCACGCGTCCTCCCGCTGACACCCATGGTGGGCCACGCGTCCTCCCGCTGACACCCATGGTGGGCCACGCGTCCTCCCGCTGACACCCATGGTGGGCCACGCGTCCTCCCGCTGACACCCATGGTGGGCCACGCGTCCTCCCCGCTGACACCCATGGTGGGCCACGCGTCCTCCCGCTGACACCCATGGTGGGCCACGCGTCCTCCCGCTGACACCCATGGTGGGCCACGCGTCCTCCCGCTGACACCCATGGTGGGCCACGCGTCCTCCCGCTGACACCCATGGTGGGCCACGCGTCCTCCCGCTGACACCCATGGTGGGCCACGCGTCCTCCCGCTGACACCCATGGTGGGCCACGCGTCCTCCGCTGACACCCATGGTGGGCCACGCGTCCTCCCGCTGACACCCATGGTGGGCCACGCGTCCTCCCGCTGACACCCATGGTGGGCCACGCGTCCTCCCGCTGACACCCATGGTGGGCCACGCGTCCTCCCGCTGACACCCATGGTGGGCCACGCGTCCTCCCGCTGACACCCATGGTGGGCCACGCGTCCTCCCGCTGACACCCATGGTGGGCCACGCGTCCTCCCGCTGACACCCATGGTGGGCCACGCGTCCTCCCGCTGACACCCATGGTGGGCCACGCGTCCTCCCCGCTGACACCCATGGTGGGCCACGCGTCCTCCCGCTGACACCCATGGTGGGCCACGCGTCCTCCCGCTGACACCCATGGTGGGCCACGCGTCCTCCCGCTGACACCCATGGTGGGCCACGCGTCCTCCCGCTGACACCCATGGTGGGCCACGCGTCTCCCGCTGACACCCATGGTGGGCCACGCGTCCTCCCGCTGACACCCATGGTGGGCCACGCGTCCTCCCGCTGACACCCATGGTGGGCCACGCGTCCTCCCCGCTGACACCCATGGTGGGGCCACGCGTCCTCCCGCTGACACCCATGGTGGGCCACGCGTCCTCCCCGCTGACACCCATGGTGGGCCACGCGTCCTCCCGCTGACACCCATGGTGGGCCACGCGTCCTCCCCGCTGACACCCATGGTGGGCCACGCGTCCTCCCGCTGACACCCATGGTGGGCCACGCGTCCTCCCCGCTGACACCCATGGTGGGCCACGCGTCCTCCCGCTGACACCCATGGTGGGCCACGCGTCCTCCGCTGACACCCATGGTGGGCCACGCGTCCTCCCGCTGACACCCATGGTGGGCCACGCGTCCTCCCGCTGACACCCATGGTGGGCCACGCGTCCTCCCGCTGACACCCTGGTGGCCAGCGTCCTCCCGCTGACACCCATGGTGGGCCACGCGTCCTCCCGCCTGACACCCATGTGGGCCACGCGTCCTCCCGCTGACACCCATGGTGGGCCACGCGTCCCTCCCGCTGTCACCCATGGGTGGGCCACGCGTCTCCCGCTGACACCCATGGTGGGCCACGCGTCCTCCCGCTGACACCCATGGTGGGCCACGCGTCCTCCCGCTGACACCCATGGTGGGCCACGCGTCCTCCCGCTGACACCCATGGTGGGCCACGCGTCCTCCCGCTGACACCCATGGTGGGCCACGCGTCCTCCCGCTGACACCCATGGTGGGCCACGCGTCCTCCCGCTGACACCCATGGTGGGCCACGCGTCCTCCCGCTGACACCCATGGTGGGCCACGCGTCCTCCCGCTGACACCCATGGTGGGCCACGCGTCCTCACCGCTGACACCCATGGTGGGCCACGCGTCCTCCCGCTGACACCCATGGTGGGCCACGCGTCCTCCCGCTGACACCCATGGTGGGCCACGCGTCCTCCCGCTGACACCCATGGTGGGCCACGCGTCCTCCCGCTGACACCCATGGTGGGGCCACGCGTCCTCCCGCTGACACCCATGGTGGGCCACGCGTCCTCCCGCTGACACCCATGGTGGGCCACGCGTCCTCCCGCTGACACCCATGGTGGGCCACGCGTCCTCCCGCTGACACCCATGGTGGGCCACGCGTCCTCCCGCTGACACCCATGGTGGGCCACGCGTCCTCCCGCTGACACCCATGGTGGGCCACGCGTCCTCCCGCTGACACCCATGGTGGGCCACGCGTCCTCCGCTGACACCCATGGTGGGCCACGCGTCCTCCCGCTGACACCCATGGTGGGCCACGCGTCCTCCCGCTGACACCCATGGTGGGCCACGCGTCCTCCCGCTGACACCCATGGTGGGCCACGCGTCCTCCCGCTGACACCCATGGTGGGCCACGCGTCCTCCCGCTGACACCCATGGTGGGCCACGCGTCCTCCCGCTGACACCCATGGTGGGCCACGCGTCCTCCCGCTGACACCCATGGTGGGCCACGCGTCCTCCCGCTGACACCCATGGTGGGCCACGCGTCCTCCCGCTGACACCCATGGTGGGCCACGCGTCCTCCCGCTGACACCCATGGTGGGCCACGCGTCCTCCCGCTGACACCCATGGTGGGCCACGCGTCCTCCCGCTGACACCCATGGTGGGCCACGCGTCCTCCCGCTGACACCCATGGTGGGCCACGCGTCCTCCCGCTGACACCCATGGTGGGCCACGCGTCCTCCCGCTGACACCCATGGTGGGCCACGCGTCCTCCCGCTGACACCCATGGTGGGCCACGCGTCCTCCCGCTGACACCCATGGTGGGCCACGCGTCCTCCCGCTGACACCCATGGTGGGCCACGCGTCCTCCCGCTGACACCCATGGTGGGCCACGCGTCCTCCCGCTGACACCCATGGTGGGCCACGCGTCCTCCCGCTGACACCCATGGTGGGCCACGCGTCCTCCCGCTGACACCCATGGTGGGCCACGCGTCCTCCCGCTGACACCCATGGTGGGCCACGCGTCCTCCCGCTGACACCCATGGTGGGCCACGCGTCCTCCCGCTGACACCCATGGTGGGCCACGCGTCCTCCCGCTGACACCCATGGTGGGCCACGCGTCCTCCCGCTGACACCCATGGTGGGCCACGCGTCCTCCCGCTGACACCCATGGTGGGCCACGCGTCTCCCCGCTGACACCCATGGTGGGCCACGCGTCCTCCCGCTGACACCCATGGTGGGCCACGCGTCCTCCCGCTGACACCCATGGTGGGCCACGCGTCCTCCCGCTGACACCCATGGTGGGCCACGCGTCCTCCCGCTGACACCCATGGTGGGCCACGCGTCCTCCCGCTGACACCCATGGTGGGCCACGCGTCCTCCCGCTGACACCCATGGTGGGCCACGCGTCCTCCCGCTGACACCCATGGTGGGCCACGCGTCCTCCCGCTGACACCCATGGTGGGCCACGCGTCCTCCCGCTGACACCCATGGTGGGCCACGCGTCCTCCCGCTGACACCCATGGTGGGCCACGCGTCCTCCCGCTGACACCCATGGTGGGCCACGCGTCCTCCCGCTGACACCCATGGTGGGCCACGCGTCCTCCCGCTGACACCCATGGTGGGCCACGCGTCCTCCCGCTGACACCCATGGTGGGCCACGCGTCCTCCCGCTGACACCCATGGTGGGCCACGCGTCCTCCCGCTGACACCCATGGTGGGCCACGCGTCCTCCCGCTGACACCCAGGTGGGCCACGCGTCCCCGCTGACACCCATGGTGGGCCACGCGTCCTCCCGCTGACACCCATGGTGGGCCACGCGTCCTCCCGCTGACACCCATGGTGGGCCACGCGTCCTCCCGCTGACACCCATGGTGGGCCACGCGTCCTCCCGCTGACACCCATGGTGGGCCACGCGTCCTCCCGCTGACACCCATGGTGGGCCACGCGTCCTCCCGCTGACACCCATGGTGGGCCACGCGTCCTCCCGCTGACACCCATGGTGGGCCACGCGTCCTCCCGCTGACACCCATGGTGGGCCACGCGTCCTCCCGCTGACACCCATGGTGGGCCACGCGTCCTCCCGCTGACACCCATGGTGGGCCACGCGTCCTCCCGCTGACACCCATGGTGGGCCACGCGTCCTCCCGCTGACACCCATGGTGGGCCACGCGTCCTCCCGCTGACACCCATGGTGGGCCACGCGTCCTCCCGCTGACACCCATGGTGGGCCACGCGTCCTCCCGCTGACACCCATGGTGGGCCACGCGTCCTCCCGCTGACACCCATGGTGGGCCACGCGTCCTCCCGCTGACACCCATGGTGGGCCACGCGTCCTCCCGCTGACACCCATGGTGGGCCACGCGTCCTCCCGCTGACACCCATGGTGGGCCACGCGTCCTCCCGCTGACACCCATGGTGGGCCACGCGTCCTCCCGCTGACACCCATGGTGGGCCACGCGTCCTCCCGCTGACACCCATGGTGGGCCACGCGTCCTCCCGCTGACACCCATGGTGGGCCACGCGTCCTCCCGCTGACACCCATGGTGGGCCACGCGTCCTCCCGCTGACACCCCTGTATTGTATGGCTGAATTTGCTTCGAATTTGCCCCAAAATAGTGCAGGATCCTTTTTTTGGGTCCACACTGGAATCAGATCACACCTATGCCATCCAATTCTTGCACCATTTGACAGTTCGCACTGCGATAAGCGAACTGGTCTGGGGGTGTCATAAACTTTCTATTGACACCCGCAGCGGGTTCGCATAGGGCGTTTTGAACTGTCTGCGAGTCCTATGCGATGCGGGAGTCGGCACTGGAATCGCGCAGGTTCCCGCATCACGCTAGGGTGAACCGGCACAGATGGTTCTAATTGTCTGTGAAGAAGATGCTGGGAAAAGCGGGTTTTCTCTAGTAGAAAGCTTTTCCATGCAACAGATCCCTTATGGTGGCAATGCCAATCGCATTGGAGAAGAATACATAGGGAAATACAAAGAGTGCAGATTATCCAGTCTACCAAATGGAACCTCCAGTCACCACTGCTGGATCTGTTAAGCATTCAGATTAACTTTATTAACTGGTTTTTACTATTGTTACTATCATTTCTCTTTTTGTGCATGCATCCAAATCAATATATTAGAGTAATAACTAAACAAGTACAGGTATTTTTATCTTCTGCCATTAAATATTTTTATTGTACAACTTCTTTGCAGCAATCGAGCAGCACTTCATTTGTATTCCAACACCTTGAACTTCCAGTGAGTATTCAGAGTCTGTGTAATAGATACTATTTTGTTTTTAAAAAGTTAATATTTTGTTCAATATGCTACTTAAAATAATTGTGAGCAAAAAGAATGTCCGGGTGGCCGCGCTCCAAAATATATTCCTTTTTATTGAAAAACTGTCCATACAGCAATGGGAATAAAAGCGCAAATGCTGAAGCGTTTTACACCACTTTACACCACTTTACAGGTGCTTAGTCATACAGAGGTGTGAAACGCGTTCGCTTTGTGCTTTTATTCTGTTTGCTGTCTGGACTGTTTTTGAATAAAGGAATGTATTTTGGAGTGCGGCCATATGGACCTTCTTTTTGCTCACAATTATCTTGTATACTGAGCCAGCGCCCTATCCAACGGGGAAGGTTAGATGAGGCTATTGCCATCCTGAGTGGTATATATTTCTCCTTCTATTTAAGATAATGCTGGAATCTTACTCCAGGTCCAAGATAAGGGGGTTGGAATCTGTCCAGTATAATATGCAAGGCTCTGTGACCTCTATGAAAGCACAAATATGGATGTATCAAAAATGTACACCTTTTCAAAAAGGTATAGAGAGAGCACCTCCCATGTCTAGTATAAAAAAAATAAAAAAAAATACTGTATATAACGTACAAGGGAAAAGTCATGTGATTGAATATAAAATAAAAAAAACAAATACCCCATTAACCACTTCAGCCCTGGAAGGATTTACCCACTTCCTGACCAGGCCATTTTATGCGATACGGCACTGAGTCCCTTTTAACTGACAATTGTGTGACGTTGTACCCAAACAAAATTGATGCCTTTTTTTTCCACAAACTGAGCTTTCTTTTGGTGGTATTTAATCACCTCTGCGGTTTTTGATTTTTTTGCGTTATAAACAAAAAAAAACAACAGTATTGAAAATAAGAAATATTTTTTTTTCCTTTCTGCTTTAAAAAACACACAATAAAAAAATGTCTTCATCAATTTAGGCCAATATGTATTCTGCTACATATTGTTGGTAAAAAAAATCCAAATAAGAGTATATTGATTGGTTTGCACAAAAGTTATAGCGTCTACAAACTATGGAATATATTTATGGATTTTTTTGTAATTATTATTGTTTTTACTAGTAATGGCGGTGATCAGCGATTTTTAGCGGGACTGCAACATTGCGGCTGACAAATCTCACACTAAGCCCTGGTTCACACTGGTGCGTTTTGACATGCGATTTGGCATGTCAAATCGCATGTCAAAACGGCGGTATTTGCCGCAAATTGCCGGCAATGGCACCGTCCTAATCGGTGTGACGCCGCATCTGCTGCGCTGCACCGATTTCAAAAAGTAGTTTCTGTAATACTTTTTGCCATTTTGGCCTGCGATTTACATTGACATCTGTGCAGAAACCTGCACAGATGTCCCTGTAATCGCGGCCGAAATCAGGACTGCCAGCGAGAGTGAAATCGTGCGAGTTCAGCTGAACTCACACGGCTTCACTCTCGCAGCCCAGTGTGAACCTGGGCTAAGTGACACTTTTTGGGGACCAGTAATTGAAAAATGGGGGGGTATAGGGCGCTTACTAGAAGGTAAATAAAACGAAATACATATATACGTGCATCCATCGTCAATAATACATACATGCGAATAATTGATAATAGCTAAAATAAACAAGCCATAAATGAATCTTCATAAAAGTGCAAGATAAGTATAGCAATAAGTAAAAATGAAAAAGTGCAAAACAATCCAGTGCAAAAAATTCTCCTGTGCACAATATCCGTGTAGACCAGATATAAAGATGCAATCAAAAAAATCAATAAATAAAATGAATTAAAATGGATATAGTGGTTTTGTGGTCTGGCTATGGGTAGACACCTAATGTAACGCACCTCATCCCAAATTATTGAGACAAAACATAGTAGAAAGTAAGCGGGACTAATTAAAATAGAAGTGCAATAAAATAGTCATGTGCAAAATGACAATTCCCAACACAGGTGCAAAAAATGCTAGTCTTTGTGCTAGACAATTTGGGAAGACAGTCCACAGCAACGTGCAATAAAATCCATAAAAGTGCAAATGCAGGCAAAACGTATTTTAATTGCAGTGATGTCCAAGTGCTTTCATCCAGTGCTGGTGCCAAACATTTCCCCCAGCCTCTCACCTTATCAGGCCTAAAATAGAGCCTTTTTGTTATGTTCCTTTAAAACGATCCCTGCTCTTTTTCCTTACGATCCCACCTCCTGGTTCAAATGCTCAGACAAACACATAGAGGGAAAGAGGTACTCCATAGTGTAGTATTCCACAAAAAAACAATTTATTAATGATCAAACACACGCATTTAAGCAGAATGATTACAGCATGAAATGACAGTAATATGCAGGAAGACTTCCGGGTTTGGCCGCACCCGGAAGTGATGTCACCACGGCTCTGTCCTCACGCGTATCGTGACTGTCCACGTCACTTTATCAAAGGAGGAGTTTTGGGGACCAGTGACATCAATACAGTGATCAGTGCTAAAAAAAATGCACTGTCACTGTACTAATGACACTGGCTGGGAAGGGGTTAACATCAGGGGCGATCAAAGGGTTAAATGTGCTCCTAGTGCTTTGACTGGGGGAAGACAGAGATCTGTGTTCCTGCTTGGCAGGAACCCAAGATCTCCATCTTCCCCCCTCACAGAACAGCGGTCTGCCTTGTTTACATAGACAGACCGCTGTTCTGCCTCTCCTCAGAACGATAGTGAGGCGCCGGCGAACATCGGGTCCGCTGGACATACTGATTGGCTTCTGCTGTTTCCAATCACAGCGGGAGCGGGTCACTGGCGGCACGCGGGAGCGCCCCAGACCTAGTGCACGAAATCACGTACAGGTATGTGATTTTGCGCAGGTGGGCCGCCCTGCCGCAAGTATATCTGCGTAGGGGGGTCCAAAAGTAGTTAATCTCCCTCCAAAATTCACATAGGGTAAATATCATTTAAAGCCGGGAGTGCAATTAGCGGACCTCCAGCTGTTTGCAGAACTACAAGTCCCATGAGGCACAGCGAGACTCTGACAGCCACAAGCATGACACCCTAAGTTTTTCAAGTTTCATTTTTGAATACTGGTTTCTGTCAGCCACACAGGTACATTCAATATATATATATATATATATATATATACCCATTATTGTCTTGTTTATTATACCCCTCTTTTCCTTGGTTTAAAGTTGCTTTTCCCTCCTGTCACTTGTGACCAACTTCCCCTGGTCATTTTTTATGGGGCCAATATGTTCTGACCTAACCTTTTTTAGTTTAATAAAAAAAAAAAAAAAAGATTTTTAGCAATTTACTTATGTTTTTTGCATGTTATTCCTTTGTAGAATTAGTGAGGTGGAGCCCAAGTACTATGCTGATGGTGAAGATGCATATGCTATGAAACGAGATCTCACCCAGATGGCTGAAGAGGTCAGTAGACTTGGATTTTAAAGCCTCGGTATTTGGAATACAACAACCAGCACTTAAGGACCAGACCTATTTCTGATATTTGTTGTTTACAAGTTAAAGGATATGTAAAGGTTCGTTTTTAAAAGAAAAACAAAAAACAAACATGTCATGCTTACCTCCTCTGTACAGTTGGTTTTGCACAGAGTGGCCCCGATCCTCCTCTTCTGGGGCCCCTCAGCGGTGCTTCTGGCACCTCATCTTCTCGAGTGCCCTGTTGGAGAGCCGCTCTCCCTCGGGTGGGCGCGCTCCTGTGTCATGCTGCTGTGTCCATTGACGCAGACAGCACGACTTGGCCCCGCCCCCGTGTCATTTTATTTGATTGATAGCAGTGCAGCCACTGGCTCCCGTTGCTGTCAATCTATCCAATCATGACCCAAGACACCGGCTGGAGCTGGTGTGCTCATCCTCGTCACTGGAAAGACTGGGTTCAGTTAAGTAAAATGGGAGCAGCTGCATCACAGGTTTTTCACCTTAAAGCGGAGTTCCACCCAAAAGTGGAACTTCCCCTTAAACCACTCCTCGCCCCCTTACATGCCACATTTGGCATGTAATTTTTTTGGGGGGGAGTGGGGGCTTCAGTAGGAGTGGGACTTCCTGTGCCACTTCCTCCTTCCGCCCAGGGACCGCTTAGGCGACTCGTCATATCGCCTTTTGTGGCCCCTCCCTGTAGGCGATTACCTGGGACACGTGACAGGTCCCAAGAGATCGCCTGTCCACTCAGGGAGCGCAGCGCCGCTCACGCATGCGCAGTGAGTGCCCGGCCCTGAAGCCATAAGCTGTCACGGCCGGGTGCCCAGTTAGAATGGAGGTGCCGGCAGAGTGGGGGGGAGAGGAGCGAAGCTCCGGCGGCCGCGTCGCTGGACAGTGGAACAGGTAAGTGTCTGCTTATTAAAAGCCAACAGCTACACTTTTTGTAGCTGCTGACTTTCAATAAACATAAAAAAGGCTGGAACTCCCCTTTAATGCATAGAATGTATAAAGGTGAAAAAACTTGAGGGTTTACAACCCCTTTAAAATTTGTATTTGCTAGAAAATTACTTAAAACCCAAACATTTATTTACACACACACACACACACACACACACACACCTTGGATTATGAGCATAATCCGTTCCAGAAGAATGCTTGTAATCCAAAGCACTCGCATATCAAAGCAAGTTTCCCCATAGAAGTCAATGGAAACGAAGATCATTCGTTCCACATTGACTTCTATTGTATGCAGTACCGTATGTGGCCAGAGGTGGGGGGACGCTGGAGAGACACGGAAATACTCGGAGACTGCTCAAATGTATCCGAGCGGCTCAGTGTAACCAGCGCCCCCGCACCTCTGGTCAAATGCGGTACTGCACACCAGTCTTGAATCCTGCTCGTTTTGCGAGACAACACTCGCAAACCGAGTCAAGATTAAAAAAAAAAAAAAAACTTGCAAAACGCTCGTTAACTGCGTTACTCGCAATCCGAAGTATTATTGTATATAATTTTTTTTCTTTATTAGCAAAGACTCTGTAGAATAAAATGGCGGTCGTTGCAATATTTTGTGTCACACGGTATTTGCGCAGCGATCTTTCAAACGCAATTTTTGAATCTAAAAAAAAAACGAAACGGTATAAAGTTAGCCCAATTTTTTTTTTTTGTATATTGTGAAAGATAATGTTGCGCCAAGTAAATAGATACCAAACATGTTGCGCTTTAAAATTGCGCACACTCGTGGAATGGCGACAAACATGACGTACAGGTATGTGATTTTGTGGGAAGTGGTTAAATATTGTTGCGGTGAGCTTAATATGCAATCCTGCCAGTTTGGCTCCACTAGTTCATTGAAAGTGGAGTCTTGGTTATCAAATGAACATACTAATTTTTTATTTTTTTTTGCACAGTTGCGGAAACAGATGGAATTAAAGGACAAGAACCGTCCACAACCCCTGAGCTCCATAGAAAACAAATCTGATAATAGGTCTGGTCACGTTGGGGACTGCTGTCGAGATGAGAAGTGTGTAGGAAACACGGGAAAACGTGATGGATTAGAGGACAGCGGGGACAGCAAGGATGTGAGTGAAGTCAGCGAGGCTACAGAGAGCACAGACGTCAAAGACAGCTCCGAGGCTTCAGACTCTGCTTCTTAAAGGGAGCGTCTACACAATAAATTAATTAGGATACCATGATGACCATTGTCGTGTTAGCAGCTCCTGTTCTGTTTTATTAAATTTCTTTTCCAGGTGCAGTAAAGATCGATCATTGAGGCCTGTCACTTTATACAGAAAAGAAGAATTTGTAAATAAAATGAAGACAATAAACTCCATGGGATAAGCTGACTTGGAGATCTCATCATGCATTACCTTTTTATCTGTGTCTGAAGATCGGTGCTACTTCATAGTAACCAATTATATTCAAAGATTTATACTCGGCTTGTCATTTTGTGGAGTAAGTTTGAATTTCATTGGTTGCTATTTCACATTACAGTGAGGGGGGAGAAAAAAAGCATTTGACTTCCTGCTGATTTTGTACATTTGCCCACTGACAAATAAATGATTAGTCTATAATTTTAATGGTAGGTTTATTTTAGGTGAGAGACAGAATAAAAAAATAATAAGAAAAACGCATTTCAAAAACGTTTAAAATTGATTTGCATTTTAATGAGTATAAAAAGTATTTGACCCCTTCGCTAAACATGACTAAGACCCCTTTCACACTGGAGCCGTTTTTCAGGCGCTTTGGCGCTAAAAATAGCACCTGAAAAAAGCCTCAGCTTTAATCCCAGTGTGAAAGCCTAAGTGCTTTCACACTGGGGCGCTGCGCTGGCAGGGCATCAAAAAAGGTCCTGCCAGCAGCGGTTTAGGAGCGGTGAATACATCGCTCCTAAAGCGCCCCTGCCCATTGAAAGCAGTGCTTTTAACCCCTTTTCGGGCACTAGCGGTGGGTTAAAAGCGCCCCGCTAGCGTCCGAAAAGCGCTGCAAAAACTACGGTAAAGCGCCGCTAAAAATAGCGGCGTTATACCGCCGACGCTTGGCGAGTGTGAAAGCACTCTTGGTACTTGGTGGCAAAAGCCTTGTTGGCAATCAGAGATCGGACATTTTTTTTTGTAGTTGGCCACCTCTTCTTTATTCCTCTCCCAAGTCATTAAGGTTTCCAGGCTGACGTTTGGTAACTCCAACCTTCAGCTCCCTCCACATATTTTCTATGGGATTAAGGTCTGGAGACTGGCTAGGCCACTCCAGGACTTTAACCGCTTAACGACCGATCACGGTGTATATATACGTCGGCAGAATGGCTCGTACAGGCACAATCACGTACCTGTACGTGGCCCTTTAACTGCCTGCCGTGTGGTCGCGCAGCGGCGCGCTCGCGACCCTGCAGTCATCCCCGTGAGTCGGACCACGGGTCCCGCAGACTTAATCGCCGCGGGGATCCCCGCGATCGTCTCACGGAGGGATGGAGCGGGGAGATGTTGGTGTAAACACATCTCACCGCTTGCCTGCTGACACTCACTGATCTCCGCTCTGTGTAATCAGAACGGAGACCGGTGACATGTCGCTCGTAGCCACGCCCCCCTCAGTTAAAATCACACCCTTAGGCACACTTAACCCCTTCAGCGCCCCTAGTGGTTAACCCCTTCACTGCCAGTGTCATTTTTACAGTAACCAGTGCATTTTTATTGCACTGATCGCTGTAAAAATGACAATGGTCCCAAAAATGTGTCAAAAGTTTCCGATGTGTCCACCATAATGTCCAAGTCACGAAAAAATAGCTGATCGCCGCAATTACTAGTAAAAAAAAAAAAATTAAGTAAAATGCCATAAAACTACCCCCTATTTTGTAAACGCTATAACTTTTGCGCAAACCAATCAATAAACCGTGATTGCGTTTTTTTTTTTTTTTTACCAAAAATATGTAGAAGAATACGTCTCGGCCTAAACTGAGGAAAAAAAATGTTTTTAGATATTTTTGGGGGATATTTATTATAGCAAAAAGTAAAAAATATTGTTTTTTTTTTTAAATTGTCGCTCTATTTTTGTTTATAGCGCAAAAAATTAAAACCACAGAGGTGATCAAATACCACCAAAAGAAAGCTCTATTTGTGGGGGAAAAAAGGACATCAATTTTGTTTGGGAGCTAAGTCGCACGACCACGCAATTGTCAGTTAAAGCGACGCAGTGCCGAATCGCAAAAAGGGGCCTGGTCCTTATGCTGCGTATTGGTCTGGGGCTTAAGTGGTTAATGTGCGTCTTCTTGAGCCACCCCTTAGTTGCTTTGGCTGTGTGTTTTGGGTCATTATCATGCTGGAATACTTATCCACGACCCATTTTCAATGCCCTGGCTGAGGGAAGGAGGTTCTCACCCAAGATTTGATGGTACATGGGCCGTCCATCATCCCTTTGATACGGTGTAGTTGTCCCCTTCGCAGAAAAACACCCCCCAAAGCATAACATTTCCATTCCTTCTCCTCCAAACACGACGAGTTGAGTTGAGGTCAAAGATCTTGATTTTGGTCTCATCTGACCCCAAACTTTCACCCAGTTCTCCTCTGAATCATTCAGATGTTCATTAGCCAACTTCAGATGGGCTGTACATGTGCTTTCTTAAGCAGAGGGACCTTGCGGGCGGTTCAGGATTTCAGTCTTTCACGACGTGGTTGTTACCAATTGTTTTCTTGGTGACTATGGTCTCAGCTGCCTTGAGATCATTGACAAGATTCTCCCGTGTAGTTCTGGGCGGATTCCTCACCGTTCTCATGATCATTGAGACTCCACGAGGTGAGATCTTGTATGGAGCCCCAGACCGAGGGAGATTGATGGTTATTTTGTGTTTCTTCCATTTGCGAATAATCGCACCAACTGTTGTCACCCTCTCACCAAGTTGTTTGGCGGTGGTCTTGTAGCCCATTCCAGCCTTGTGTAGGTCTACAATCTTGTCCCCGACATCCTTGGACAGCTCTTTGGTCTTGGCCATGGTGGAGAGATTGGAATCTGATTGATTGCTTCTGTGGACAGGTGTCTTTTATACAGGTAACAAGCTGAGATTAGGAGCACTCCCTTTGGAGACTTTGAAGTAGTAGTAGTTCAAATCTGCATTAAGTGTGAACTGGGGCTTACTGTAATTTTTTTTCCTGACCCATTTCCATGTGACCCACCCATGTGTTGATTCTGCACCCCCCCCCCCCCCCCCCCAGCAGGGGTGTTCTGTAAGTAGATGCTCATGTGAAGCTATAGAGATAGATCAGGAAAGGAAAATTACAGTTAGTATTGGTAATCAATTTTCTCTGTGTCTGGCATCACACATGAGAAGTAACTATTGCAGACTGGTTGAGATTTATTACAGGCAGCATATAATACTTTTTGTCCAAATTAATTAGTAGTGAGTGTGGCAAAATCTACAATTTTGTGACAGAACATGTTTGGTAATTACCACGTTGATGCCTTACAGATTCCCTCACTGGACACCATATATGTTGTCGCCCATGACGTGAACATACTATGCATGTCTGGTGCTGAAATAGCTTGCCTTATAGGTCTAACCAATGACCTTGATAATTCATTGAATTTCACGTGATATTCACTGCATCCCCCTATCCGCAAAGTAGAAACAAAAAGTTTGGCATAAACCCGTCTGGTCTGTTCTGTTTGGAGCTAAGCCACCCCGCTGTTGGCCAATTTTTACACATCTGTAGCTGACAGAAAGCACAAATAAAAGTTAGGCATAAACCAGTTGGGCCTGTTTACACTGATGCAAACCATCTGGCTATTGGCCAATTCCTATCAGCCTGTCAAAGCAGGCCATGTACCGCTTGATTAATACACGTGTCACTGCTTAAAGCGGAGGTCCCCCCCCCCCCCCGAAAGGTGCAAAATTTGTCACCTGAGAGGGCTGGGGGGAGAGCAGACAAATGAGCCGAACTTCCACTTTTGGGTTGAACTTCACTTTAACCAATTGCCATCTGTCCACTGTATATAAAAGAACAGACTGCTGAGGGCAGGAGGTAATTTTAGGCTATAACAAACAGCCCCCTAACCTCATGATGATGTTTGAACACAATTCAGCCAGAAGGACAACAATTTTTGAGTTTAAAAAAAACATTGACTTTAAGAGTCGGTTCACACAGGGGCGTCCTGGGATCCGACTTCAGGTCACCCCAAGTCGCGCGGTTTAGAAAAGTAATGGAAGTGAATGAGAGCCTTCTTAATGCACACTACTGCAGTCGCTCCGACTTCAGAAAAGGTTCCTGTATGACTTGAATCCGACTTCTAAGCGACTTGTACCCATTGATTTCAATGGAAGTTGCCTCCAAGTCGGATCCCCTGTCTTAACTGAAGCAACTTTCCAGGAAGTAAAAATAGTTTTCCAGGCAAACCCCTCCCTCCTCCCATAGAGCTGATTATTGTTTAATTGGCCACTCGAAAGCCTCCTGTCCTAGAGGCAACTTGAAGTTGCCTTGTAAGTTGCCTCATGTCGCGCTGTGATTCATGCTCAAGTCGTGTCCAAGTTGCCTCCCAAAGTCGCACTGGAAGTCGTGTTGCCCCTGTGTGAACCGGCTCTTAATGTATGTATCTAAAAAAATATTTAAAATAGATAGTTCTTTGGTATAAAGTGTCTTTATTAGACAAACGCTAATAAATATTTTAGCATTACACAACACAGTCTGTATTCATGTTTTCAGAGCAAGTGTAGGATTCAAGTCTGGAACTTTATTATCTCTATTCAGTCACTGAATCCAAAATTCATAGCTTGTGTCAACGTGTCAGATAATTTAGTGGCAAGCTTATCTGTGGAGAAAGAGAAAGGTATGTTACACAGAGGCTGTTATCTTCCACAGAACTTCATATACAAAGAAATTTGGCCAGATTTACCCACTTCTTGCCTGCCGTATGCAAAATGACAGCTGCAGAGTGGTTTCATTATCCTGACTTGGCGTCATATGACGTCCAGCAGGATAAGCCGCGAGGGGGGTGCGGTGTGCCAGCTCTGACACACTGCATCTCCGATCTCGTTAATGAGCCTATGACGGCTAAGAGCTCTGGCTCTTAGCCGTGCACCGAAATGCAAAGCAAGCTGTAGATCAGGAAGCTGGATAAAACCCAACAATATTGTTGGGATCTTCCCAGAGCCTGGCACGGCTATGCCCCATCAGCTGATAGCGGTGGGCAATAGCCTGCTATCAGCTTACTTTGGGTCACAGGAGAACAAAAGTAAGTGCACTTCTTTGACCTACAAAAGAAGTATGGTCAATTAAAAGAGAAGCATAGCCAAAGTGTAAGTAAACCATCCTATCGTTTTCGGCCAAGGAAGCTGCCATCTTTGCCTCAGTTTAATCTACAATTGCCATGATGCTGCACATGTGATCAGTTATGACACCAGCCATTGGGTGGTTTGACAGTGGTTGAGAGCACAACCAATGGGAATGTTACAATTCCGGCACGTGATGGAAATGTAACCGTTTTGAAACTGGTAAATGGATGGGTTTACTTCCGCTTTGAAGGTATGACAAGACAACCCCTGTAATTATTGTTGTTACTTACCTGCTCTTTTCTGCAACTTTTTCCTCCTCTTGCTGGCTGCCCGTAATGCCTGGCCTTGCTGCAGAGGATCTACTGCTTGAATTTCCTTCAGACTGGGTGCTCTAGGAACCTTCTCTGTGTCCGTTTGCACTTTGCTTTTTGCTGTTTTAATTTCCACAGTCATAGGCCCAAACTATCAGAAAATAAAGAATGAACATATTTAAATTCAGGGACCTTACCATGGCCCCTTATATAAACTATTTTACATAAATTCTACACACATTAACAGGAATTTTCCAGCTAGCCCATTTAGTCAAGAAGACCGGTTCACTTGACAGGCCACCTCCCCATTCCCTCTAGGTCTCCCTGCCACTTTAACCATTTGTTGGAGCCCTGGGAAACACCTTATGCTTTTGTGTATGGCAGTGGTTTTCAACTCCTGTCCTCAGGGCCCACTAACAGGCCAGATTTTAACCACTTCAGCCCCAGGCCATTTGGCTGCCAAATGACCGGGCCGCTTTTTGTGATTCGGCACTGCGTCGCTTTAACTGACAATTGCGCGGTCGTGCGACGTGGCACCCAAACAAAATTTACGTGCTTTTTCCCCCACAAATATAGCTTTCATTTGGTGGTATTTGATCACCTCCTGCGGTTTTTATTTTTTGTGCTATAAATAAAAATAAAGCGACAATTTTGAAAAAATTCTATATTTTGTACTTTTTTGCTATAATAAATATCCATTTATTTTTTTAAAAAGCAATTTTTTTCTCAGTTTAGGCTGATACGTATTCTTCTACATATTTGTGGTAAAAAAAAAAAAAAAATATCGCAATAAGCGTATATTGATTGGTTTGCACAAAAGTTATAGCGTCTACAATATAGGGGATAGTTTTATGGCATTTTTATTATAATTTTTTTTTTTTTTTTACTAGTAATGGCGGCGATCTGATTTTTTTTTTTTTTTTTTTTTTTTTATCCTAACTGCGACTTTATGGCAGACACTTTGAACACATTTTTGGGACCATTGTCATTTATACAGCAATCAGTACTATAAAAATGCACTGATTACTGTAAAAATTACACTGGCAGTGAAGAGGTTAACCATTAGGGGACGCTGAAGGGGTTAAGTGTGTTCTAGGGAGTGATTCTGTTAGGGGGAGGAGCTACCAGTGACACGTCAGCGATCACTGTTCCCGATCACAGGGAACAGTAGATTTCTGAGATGTCACTAGGCAGAACAGGGGAATGCCTTGTTTACCAAGGCATCCCCATGTTCTGCCTTTGCCGACCGCAAACGTGGGCCGACACCGGGAACATCGAGTTCCCGGGACCACTCACGAGGCACGCTCGCCTCCGGCAGCGATTTTAAAGGGACGTATAGGTACGCCCATTTGCCTGCCTGTGCCATTCTGCCGACGTATATCGGCGGTTGGCAAGTGGTTAAGTATTACCTTGGGGAGATGCAGACTAGAATACTGCAATCACTGAGCAGCAAATGGTATCACCTGTGATGTATTTCAGTTATCTTGCAAACCTGGCCTGTTAGTGGGTCCTGAGGACAGGATTTGAGAACCACTGGTGTATGGGGTTGCATGTGACTTTCTCCCTGCTCAGTCCTGAACACTTTATCATGGAAGGAAGAGTATTGGTCACGTGCTCCCCATACACCAAACGCCAGAGATTTCCAAAGGTTCTAAAAGACAAATGGAGCAACAAGGAAGCATGGCAAAGGTAATAGTGGGAGGGCTTTAAAGATAACCTGTCACTTTACTCTAAATGTACAAATTGACAGATTCTCTTTATACCCTTCTTGCCCCGGCATCCCTTTTAACAGTCTTTAAAGGGGTTATAAAGTCAGAAGGTTTTTTATCCTTATGCATTATAATAAAAAAAGCCTTCTATGTGCAGCAATACTTACCCGAGCCCCATCTTTGTCTAGCGATGTCCACAAGAGTCCAGGATTCTGCCTCCTGATTGGCTGAGACACAGCAGCGGCACCATTGGCTCCAGCTGCTGTCAAAGTCAGTTAGCCAATAAGGAGAGAGAGGGGCCTGGGCCGCAACACAGCTCCGTGTCTGAATAGACAAACGGAGCTGCAGCTCGGCTCAGGTGCCCCCATAGCAAGCTGCTTGCTGTGGGGACACTCAACAGGAGGAATGGGCCAGGAGCACAGAAGAGGGACCCGAGAAGAGGAGGATCTGGGCTGCTCTGTGCAAATCCACTGAACAGGGCAGGTAAGAGTAGAACATGTTTGTTATTTTTATAGAAAAAAAAATGAAACGTTACAATCCCTTTGTAAAGGGAGCCCACCCGATCACATGACCACTGATTTGTTATCACAGTGGTCACATGATTGGGACCAGTATCGCCCAATCAATACTAGAGACCAGGAGCTGTGTATGACAATTTGGTCACTGTGCTGGGAGCGCACTCAGCACAGAAACCTTCAGCTGCCCATAAATGCATATATGTGGTGTGTGGGCATTAAAGCTCATCCTTTTTGCTGCTACATATATATGCGTTACGTGAGTGGCAAGAGGTTAATAAGAAAGTGACTACAAGGTATTCTGAAATGCATTAAATTGGGCCAGTTAGTACAGCCACAGTCTTTATGTATGACCCCCCTTAGGCTGGGTTCACACATATGCAAATTAGATGAGGGTTTCCCCACATCCTATTTGCATAGCAGGAGAATGTGACCAGCTCTCTATGGAGCCGATTCACATATCTCCAGGACGGCTGCGGAGCACACTGCACAGAAACGCTGTGTGTCTTTAACTCCGTTTCAGGGCCGAATTTAGGCAAAGATTCTGCCCCAATTCGTCCCTGAACCGGAGAATGGGTATGCACAGCGTTCCTCAGCCGGTTCCAGTGTGAACCAAGCCTTATAGTTACATACGTGCCTCTCCTGATATTTGTGCCATGTCAAGCAATTGCAGAAGAGCGGATTCACACAAAAAAGAGCCATATACATTTGTATGACCATGCGGTATATTTGTACAAACATATTGTAGTAAACAGTTCTAGCGCCAGCTGAAAGTCCTTTATTTGCCAAAGAACCCCCATGCAAGCCAACAACCACAATAATTAGTTAATGGCAAGAAATGAGAAAACAAGAAGAAATTTATGTAAATTCTAGTATCTCTAGGTCGGGAACATATTTTGATTTAATAATGTATGGTAATTTCTGTAATGTTTTCTCCTTGAAAACCTTGTAAATAAGGATAACAAAGCCAGTGTGTATATCAGGACAGTAAACAACACAAAAGTTGTGCCAGTATTAGAGCCGGTTCACACTGGGGCAACACGACTTCCAGCGCAACTTTACAAGGCAACTTCAAGTTTCCTCCAGGACAGGCGACTTTGCCAGTGGCCAATCAAACAATAATCAGCTCTGTGGAAGGGAGGGGTTTGCCTGAGAAAACTATTTTCTCTTCCTGTAAAGTTGCTTTAGTTAAGACACTGATCCGACTTTGGAGGCGACTTCCATTGAAATCAATGGGTACAAGTCGCCTAGAAGTCGTTTTCAAGTAGTACAGGAACCTTTTTTTTTGAAGTCGGAGCGACTTCTGTAGTGTGCATAAAGACGGCTCCATAGACTAACATTACAGCGCGACTTGGGGCGACCTGAAGTCGGATCCTGAGTCGCCCTGGTGTGAACCGGCTCTTAAGCCCCGTACACACGATTGGTTTGACTGATGAAAACCGTCCGATGAATGGTTTTCATCAGACCAACCGATCGTGTATGGTACCCATCGGTCTTTTTTCCATCGGTTGTAAAAAATAGAACTTGTTTTAAAATTTTCCGATGGATAAAAAACCGATGGGAATTTCCGATCGTCTATGGGCAAGTCCATCGGTTAAAAAACCCACGCATGCTCAGAATCAAGTCGACGCATGCTCAGAAGCATTAAACTTCATTTTTCTCGGCTCATCGGAGTGTTTTACGTCACCGCGTTTGGAACGGTCGGTTTTTTGACTGATGGTGTGTGGCCAAGACTGATGAAAAACAGTTTCATCGGATTTCCGATGGACAAATCCATCGGACGAAAATCCATAGGTTATCCGATCGTGTGATCGGGGCTTTAGGCTACTGTTGCGCAGATGGGAAACTTCCAAGACAAAAAAAAGGCTTCATATTTCCATATGGTAATTTGCTGGGATATGAAGTGTGTGACAGATTGTAACAAGCAGGATTCTGTAATGAGCAAGGCATGGACACTGCTCTGTGTGCAAAACTACTAAACCTTTGGTGCTTAAAGTGATACTAAAGGTTTGAGTTTTTTTTTTTTTTAAATAACAAACATGTCATACTTGCCTCCACTGTGCAGTTCTATTTGCACAAAGTGGCCTCGAATATCCTCTTCTAGGGTCCCTCAGCGGCTCCTCCCCGTATTGTATAACCCCCTAGGAGAAGCGCTCTCCCGGGGGGGGGGGGGTTACCTTTCGGGCGGGCTCCCGAGTCCAGCATTTGCATCCATAGACACGAATGCCGGACTCGGACCTGCCACCATATGATTGGATTTGATTGACAGCAGTGGGAGCCAATGGCTGCACTGCTATCAATCTATCCAATCAAGAGCCGAGAACCCCAGGGCGAGGGACGACACGTCCCTGGCGTGGGACATTGCAGGGCTCAGGTAAGTAAAATGGGGGGCTGGTCACTGGCAGGTGTTTTTTCACCTTAATGCATAGGATGCATTAAGGTGAAAAAACACGAGCCTCTACAACCCCTTTAACCCCTAGGCGCCGACGGTACACAAAATATGCGGCCTCTCGACGGGTGGGCATTGGCACCGAGAGGCCACATAGTTGCGCACCAATTTGCAGACACAGCTGTGCCGAGAGCACGTGCCCTGTGCGCTTTTGGCACAGTTACCGGCGGCTAACGGAAAGCTCCCAAACGCTTCTTGCGTTCATGTGGCCGCTGTCACATAATCATAAACCCCGCCCCGCCATCTGAAACCCTTTAAAGGACCGGGAGGTGCCAGCACCAAGGGGTTAATGTGCTTACATGAAATTGAACATATTCAATAGCATTTGATGAGCACAATCCAAGGTTCTGTTGTAGGGTTGTTGGTAGAGGACCACAAGCAATTGAAAGTGTGCAATTCTCATCCGTTGGCATATAGAACTAGTGTGTGTGTGTGTGTGTGTGTGTGTGTGTGTGTGTGTGTGTGTGTGTGTGTGTGTGTGTGTACGCAATAATTTTTTTCAACATCTTATTAAGGCTCCATGCACGCATAGTTCCCATGGCAGAAAAAAAACGCTCATATAGAGCATTCTTGTACAGGAGTTTAGGAGAGCTTAGTGTTTAGCGGTTTTTCTGCCAGAAAGCTCCAATCAAAAACGCACACCAGAAGGTTTTTTTTTTTTTTCCTGCCTCTAAACGCTGAGCTTAAATTATGCCTCTAAACGTCTCAATGTGGACGGCATAACATTGAGCTGTTTCTACAAGCAAAACACCAAACTTCTGCAGAAGCAGCGTTCTTTAAGGACCGTACCTGTATGTGATTTTGTGCACTAGGTCTGGGCCACCGCCGGGGACTCGCTCTCGCTGTGTTCGGACACAGCAGGAGCCAATCAGCATGTCCGGTGGATGCAATGTCTGCCGGGACACGCCGATCGTTCTCAGGAGAGGCAGAACTGCGGTCTGCCTATGTAAACAAGGCAGACTGCTGTTCTGTGAGAGGGGAAGATGGAGATCTTGTGTTCCTGCTAAGCAGGAAAACGGATCCCTGTCTTCCCCCAGTCAAAGCACCGCCCCCACAGTTAGTAAGCACTTTCTAGGAACACATTTAAAACCCTTTGATCGCCCCGATGTTAAACCACTCCCTGCAAGTGTACAGTGACCATGCATATTTTTTAGCACTGATCACTATATTAGTGTCACTGGTCCCCAAAAAGTGTCACTAAGGCTACTTTCACACTGAGGCACTTTTCAGGCGTTTTAGCGCTAAAAATAGTGCCTGTAAAGCGCCTCTCAAGCCACCCCAGTGTCAAAGTCCGAGTGCTTTCACACTGGAGCGGTGCGCTTGTAGGACGGGAAAAAAAGTCCTGCAAGCAGCATCTTTGGGGCGGTGCGGGAGCGCTGTATACACCGCTTCTAAACCGCCCCTGCCATTGAAATCAATGGGCAACACTGCCGAAGCACCGCTTTTCGGGTGCTTTTAACCCTTTCCTTGACCACTAGCAGGGTTTAAAAGCACCCTGCTAGTGGCCGAAAAGCGCCGCTATAACAGCGGTAAAGCACCGCGAAAACTAGCGGCGATTTACCGCTAACGCAGCCCGCGCCCCAGTGTGAAAGAGGTCTTAGTGTCAGATTTGTCTGCGGCAATGTCACAGTCCCGCTAAGAACCGCTGATCACTGCCATTACTAGTAAAAATAAATAAATAAAAATTCAATAAATATATCCCATAGTTTGTATACGCTATAAATTTTGCGTAAACCAATCAATATACGTTTATTGGGATTTTTATTTTATTTATTTTTTTGTATACATATTGGCCTAAATTGATGAAGAAATCAGATTTTTTTGCATTTTTTTATTGGGTATGTTTTATAGCATAAAAGTAAAAGCATATATATTTTTTTTTTCAAAATTGTCTGTCTTTTTTTGTTTGTAGCGCAAAAAAAAAAAAACTGCAGAGGTGAATTAAATACCACCAAAAGAAATCTCTATTTGTGGGAAAAAAAGGACATCAATTTTATTTGTGTACAGCATCGCACAACCGCGCAATTGTCAGTTCAAGTAACGCAGTGCCATATCGCAAATAATGGCCTGGTCATGAAGGGGAGAGGGGTTAAAACCTTCCGGGGCTGAAGTGGTTAAGCCAATGTGCATGGGGCCCAGGTAAGATAGCTCTATTATAACACATAATTTCAAGTAATAAAAACCCCTATGACATCAACCTCGTACTGCTCTTACCTCGTTATCTCTGTCCTCTTCCATTGCATCAGCTTGTGTGTCTACTTCTTCAGCCGAGTCTTCCAGCTCAACAGCCTCTACTTCCTCTAATTCCTGTCCGACTCCAGTAGTCAGGCCTGAAGCCTCCATAGCTATGCCCTGAGGAGCCGACTTGATTTCTTTACAGACACAATCAAAACAAGCATAGTCATTGTCAGAACATTATAAAGAACACGGGTTATAAAGGTTAGCTATAGTTGTAAAGAGAACAGGTAAACTACAGTGTTCCGGCGGGAGTTAAAGCCCCATTTAACATCTTGTTTAAGTTCGCTAAATACATTACAGGTGTATTAAAACAAAAGGTCTTTACAGATCTTTTCGAAATCCTTAAGGTTTCTTGGCAACTCGAAGTTTCAGCTCCCTCCATAAATGTTATATAGGATTAAGGTCTGGGGACTGACTAGGCCACTCCATGACCTTAATGTACTTCTTCTTGAGCCACTCCTTTGTTGCCTTGGCGGTATGTTTTGGGCCATGGTCATGCTGGAAGACCCATCCATGACCCATCTTCAGTGTTCTGGCTGAGGGAAGAAGGTTCTCATGCAAGATTTTACAAAACATCACCCCGTCCATTGTCCCCTCAATGCGGCAAAGTCAGCCTGTATGTTTAGCAGAGAAACAGCCCCAAAGCATCATGTTTCCACCTCCGTGCTTGACTGTAGGGATGGTTTTCTTAGGGTCATAGTCAGCATTTTTCTTCCTCCAAACACGGCGAGTCGAGTTAATGCCAAAGAGCTCGATTTGGGACTCATCTGACCACAGCACTTTCTCCCAATCCTTCTCTGAATCATTTAGATATTCATTGGCATGGCTGTATGTGTGCCTTCTTGAGAAGGGGGACTGGCCGTGTTTGGAGGAAGAAAAATGCTGACTATGACCCCTGACCCCAAGAACACCATCCCTACAGTCAAGCACGGAGATGAAAACATTATGCTTTGGGGCTGTTACTCTGCTAAAGGTACAGACCAAATTTGCCGCATTGAGGGGCCAATGGACGGGGCCATGTATAGTAAAATCTTGGATGAGAACCTTCTTCTCTCAGCCAGAATACTGAAGATGGGTCATGGATGGGTCTTCCAGCATGACAATAACCCAAAACATACCGCCAAGGCAGCAAAGGAGTGGCTCAAGAAGGACATTAAAATCACGGAGTGGCCTAGTCAGTCTCCAGACCTTAATCCTATAGAAAATTTATGGACGGAGCTGAAACTTTGAGTTGCCAAGAGACGGCCAAGAAACCTTAAGGACTTAGAGAAGATCTGTAAAGAAGAGTGGACCAAAATCCCTCCTGAGATGTGTGCAAACCTGATCACCAACTACAAGAAACGTCTGACCTCTGTGCTTCCCAACAAGGTTTTCTCCACCAAGTACTAAGTCATGTTTTGCTTGGGGATCAAATTCTTATTTTACTGAACTGAACTGAACTGCAACTCAATTTATAACATTTGTATCGTGTGTTTTTTCTGGATTTTTGGTTGATATTATGTAGCTATCATTTAAAATACACCTATGATAAAAATTGTAGACCCTTTATTTCTTTGTAAGTGGGCCAACGTACAAAATCTGCAGGGGATTAAATAATTATTTCCCCCTCTGTATAGTATGATCCTTTGGGGGAAAAGGTTATTTTTTTACAGGAGGTCTGACATGCCCTCTGCTGATTCAGTGCCAGAGCTCACAAGCTCCTCACCATAGGAACCACATGTTACATTATACAATACACAAGCCCTGATGAAGGGGGATGGCTAGGGCCTCTGAAACGCATTGCCTTTCTTTCTACCGATCATAAAATCAAACATTGCTTTGGACTCTCAGACCATTGGTGTGGTGCCCTTTCTGTTTCCTATATAGTTGGCTATGCAGTGTAGCAGATGTACGTATCTTACAAGGTCGGCTGAATGGAATTACAAATTCTTTGACAGATAGAACCACAAGTTAAACTTGAACAAAAATCCCACCAAAGAATAATAAAAATGTCCAAGACAAATGTTTATATTACCAGTTGCTCTGATAAATTGTATGCTACAGAATTTACTTGGTGCGATACCTCTAAGCAGGTTGTCCTTGGTTTTGTGTAGCCATCAACACCTATTCTTGCCTTCACTTACTTGACAAAGACTCATGATTATCCATCTCCAGTGCTTCAAAGTCAAAAGCTTTCCCCATTTCCGTTACAATCTCTGCGCTGATGTGTGTGGGAAGCGTGTGCGTTTCTGGTGGATGCGTAAAATAACTGATTTTACCACTACAGGAAGTACAAGAAAGAAATTTTTATAAAAGACATGCAAATGGGGGCAAGCTGAACATATATATTCACAGATGAAATGCCAATGGCCACTGGGTGTGGCAAACTTTAGCTGTGCAATCTGATGATCAGTTGCTTGATTACAATCTATTAGAGTGGGGAGGGAAAGGAAATATGCATATATTAGACTTTAGCTTTAAAGGCTAACTCCACTTTTGGATGTGTTCTATATTATGCCCAAATTTAGGGTGTGCCATGGTGCAAAATATGAAACATAAAACACGACTTAATCACCTAACCCAGTCTGTTAGAACAGATTTAGCTGCCTTTTCATGGTCTGGCATGCCTCCTTTCTTCAATTTCCCTTGTCGCTTAGCAAGCATGGCCAGGAATTCCAACGTGTCCCTGAAATCGGTCACCTTGTAGTGCTGCATAATCTGGATGAGAAGGGAACATTTCCAAAGATTACTCATTCCTATATGGCAAGGGTCTCTAAACGTTGCAAACAAAGGGCCATTTTACTGTCCTCCAAACTTTTGGGGGGCTGGAGTGTGGCCAGTGGGGGTAGAAAATGTCCCAGGCCCGGCATCAGTGAGAATAAACAATGCCTTGTGTAGTGCTTGTGGTCAGGAGAAAAGAGGATGGTGCCCCATCCTTGGGTGTCAGTGGGAAGAAGGGTGCCCCATCCTTGGGTGTCAGTGGGAGGAAGGGTGCCCCATCCTTGGGTGTCAGTGGGAGGAAGGGTGCCCCATCCTTGGGTGTCAGTGGGAGGAAGGGTGCCCCATCCTTGGGTGTCAGTGGGAGGAAGGGTGCCCCATCAATGGTGTCAATGCCTCATGAACCAAGGAAAAAATGAGCAAAGGGGCCACAGTTTGGAGACCATTGCTATAGGCAACAATCTTGTTTTACATCAACCTCCCATTCTTCACTGATGAAATGGACTGTTATATGCAAGGAGACTATATAAATTAGGCCACAGGCATGTCCAGTCCAACTCACATTTGGTGACAATACCTCCACATGAGAGAAAAGGATTGTCATAGTGGTATGTAAACACTTTTAGTGAAGTTGAGCTTAAAGCGGAGCGCCACCCAAAAGGGGAAGCTCCGCTTATTTGCCGCCTCCCCCCTTTGCTGCCACATTTGGCACCTTTTGGGGGGGCGAGTACATGGCTTTGACAGGTACCCGCTCCCACTTCTGGGTGACTTCGCCGCCAGGCCATTCACAAAGCGCAGCGCGTTTAATGCATGCACAGTAGGGAACTGCCATTTTCCCCTCACCCAAAATGGCAGCTGCAGCACTCGAGAGCCGATTGAAAAATCGGCTTGGGTGAAGACACCGCTGGATCGCTGGACAGGAAGGTGTCCTAATATTAAAAGTCAGCAACTACAGTATTTGTAGCTGCTGACGGACAAAAAAAATTCTAACGGAGCCTGGAGCTCCTCTTTAAGTTTCCCACTGGGGGGGACAGAGTGGTAAAGAGGAGCTGCTCCACAATGCCTGCAGCTAGAAAAGACAGTGATGTTTTAAAGCTTATTTACTGCTTGTGAAGAGTATAATTACTTGAATATCGATAGCTTGGATTGTAGGAGATTGGTCATGGGTCATCGTACGAAAAATACCGCTTTCAAAGCGATCGTACGATAATCTGATCGTTAGTACAGAGCTTTCGAGAGCCGATCAGGACAGTTCATCCGATATTATTTGATGGGACATGCACGAAAATATTTTTTCGTACAATGCCAGATCGTACGATTTTAGTTTAATCAGTACAGCTGTCCTTCGAAAATGCAATACAAATGCATTACAACACATGACATCAGGTCCGAATTTGTATTGTCGTTGCGAGAATTTTCGTGACTTTAGTAAACTCAGATTCGATCTGAGATTTGCATGCAAAAAAAAAAAAAAAACGGACGATCATTTGTCCAATAATCTCATCTGGCTTAAAGCTCTGGTCGTGTAACAGTGCTGTGGACCAATCTCATATTGACCTTTTTTGTTAAAGATACATTTTTTTTAGATCTTAAACATTTTAGCACCCCATGGACAGCTATTTGTATGTGGGTTTACTTATGAACATAGGTCCACTTTAAAAATGGGTAAAAAAGCAGAAGCGTTAAAGAAAAAAAAATGAATGTGTGCAGACTAAGCCTCTTGCATACGCTTATGCCCCGTACACACGATCGGTTTTCCCTTTGGAAAAAGTCCGATGAGAGCTTTTGGTCGGGAATCCCGACCGTGTGTATGCTCCATAAGACTTTTTCCAATGGAAAAACTGCTGGAAAAAAAGATAGAGAGCTGCTTCTCTATTTTCCCGTCAGGAAAAAATCAGATCGGAATTTCCTATCGTGTGTACAAATTCCGACGCATCCTCGGAAACAAATTGACGCATGCTCAGAAGCATAGAACTTAATTTTCTCGGCTCATCGTAGTCTTTTACGTCACCGCGTTCTTGGCAGTCAAAAGTTCACCGAACTTTTGTGTGACCGTGTGCATGCAAGGCAGGCTTGTGCGGAATTAGGTCGGAAAAACAATACAACTTTTTTCCGACGGGAATTCCGCTCGTGTGTACAGAGCATCACTAGCTACTTTTCAGATTTCTCTGCACTTTGGGTACACTTATACATATCTGTACACTTGCCTCTCCTCGTGTCTATTACCTGTTCTTTATTGCAACGTCTCAAAATGGCTTCAACTGGTCCTACAGGGTCCACAAGCTGCTCAATTTTTATACAGTTCCGCAGGATCATAGCGGCATCAGATGTGGAGGTTGCCATGACAATACCCGGACAGTCGAGAAGTTTGATATGTTTGTCCAGGTGGACCTCTTGCAGGCACCTGAGTGTAAAGCACAGTCATAGTATCACAGAAATTACAGCTGATCTGCTTAGGCCATTCATATGTTTGCATAGGACGGGACAGCAGGTGTGTGTGAACAGCTGCGGCTGCTCAGCCTTTACAAAGCAATGGCAGGCTGACAGGAGCCATGGCTACCCGCTGCTGTTCACGTGTATCCTAACTTTCAGCAGTTACCTGTGGCTAGAGACAGCCAGGTCCTAGACACAGACAGTTGGATGTGGGGATACATGCGAATAGCAGTGGACAGCCACAGTTCCAGTCAGCCTGTCATTGCTTTGTACAGGCTGAGCAGCTACATCTGTTTCCACACACCTGAAATTCCAACTGAACGAATCCACCGATTCTTGCCGCAGTATTCGGACATGTGAATGAGGCCTTCGTGTTAGAGGCAATGTATTGATAATACTCCACTTACTTCGTCACCCCAGGTGTAGCTCCTACATTACAAGCACGGGCCCTCTTCAAACTGTTGATTAAACTGCTCTTTCCCACGTTTGGAAAACCTGGAAAGTGAATCACAAATAGAGGTATGTCCACGTGTGTACTAAATTATAGATCTGCAATTTTCATTGTTTTGTAATTGATTACGGTTTGGACTTGAAACATCCCAATCAAGCCTGTACAATGTAAGTGCACAGGCTTGGGCAGCCTGGCACTGTCATCATCATAGGTAGGAACCTGTGGAAGTGTGTGTGTGTGGGTATTATTTCAGCTTACGGAAGTTTAGGAGGCATAGATAATTCATTAACTTGTCTTTAACAAAATCTCAAAAATCACCCCCAGCTAGGGTTGCCACCTCAAACATATATTAATTACACAGGTTCTGTGGCTGATTAAGGTGGTAATTAAACTCATTTAGTGCCTTACCTGCATTCATTTAGCCTCAGAACCTGTGTAATTAATATGTGCTCGGGTTTAAAGGGATGAGGTGGCAACTCTACCCCCCAGCCTGCCCTAAGCACCCTCTGGGGTCTAGATTTACCCTTAGCTCCTGAGTTGGGCTTTCTCTTTCATCGCTATGATGAGCCAGTCATTAAAGTGGTTCTAAAGTCAATTTTTTTTTACCTTAACCACTTAAAGTGGACCTTCAGTCATTGTTTCATCTTTCCATCTAGCAAGACTCCTTTCACATTGTGCCGTCCCGAGTTCACCGCTCCTAATGCGCTCCAAAGAAGCTGCGGGCAGGACTTTTTCTGACGCCCTGCCAGCGCACCGCTCCAGTGTGAAAGCCCTCGGGCTTTCACACTGGAGTAATAAAGCAGCTGTTTTAGGGCGGTTTGCAGGCGCTATTTTTAACGCTATAGCGCCTGCAAAACGCCCTCAGTGTGAAAGGGGTCTTAATCTTCTGTCCTTGTTGTTTTTTTTTTTTAAAACATTTTATTAAGAGTTTTCAAATACAGGGTAAAGAACAAAGATAAATTTGCATATTATAGCATTATGCACAGAGCACAAATTACATAGAAAATCGGAACAATAAACAACTTCATACGGTGTCACATATACATTGGCATTTATATCATGACATAAGAAGTGAAGGCCTTCCATACTAATGCCTCGCAGAAAGGGTATCATACGCCTGTGGGGCAGTAAATCACCAGAATTCCACCACTAGTACGGGGAACTAAGGGATGCTGTGGTGGGCTGAAGGGCGAACCCTAGTATGTCCACCCCAGCCCGTTCACCCCATAAAGGGTTCACGCTGTGAACGGGGGGGGGGGGGGACCAAGTGACGGCTAAAAGGTGTTCGAACGTGTAAGGGACACCTCTAAAGTAACAGTTTTTGATCTCCAGTATACTGTATCTATCCAGCGTGAGCCTGGAGGGTGGATCTTGACCACCCCAAGAGCTTACTAGATCCATCTGGAGGAGAGATATAGACAAGTGACCGCGTTGGCAGTCCCATGTCATGGGGGCAGTAATTCAGGTCGAACACATGGGGGTGGGAGGGAAGGGAAGACAAGAGGGTGGACGGAAATCTCGTGCGATCATAGGTGGAGGGCCTCAGTGGTCCTCTGTACTGTGTGCAGGTGTGGAGAAAGAGCCCCTTGTCAGTGTGGATTCTCTGTAATGGATCCAACACGCCCACGTATTTCTAAATTTGGTAGAGGTGTCATTAGCCTGATGGACAAGCCTTTCCATGTCCGCTATCCTATCTATTCGGGCATGCCATTCTGAGATGGAGGGGGGGTAGCACTCCTCCAATGGATCGGAATGCACTGAGTGGCCGCATTGATGAGGTGCAGGGTGAGGGATTTACGGTAGGCTGATCTCTGAAGTGTTGTGTGGTGAAGTAGGTATTGAGCTGGGGTAAAGTCTGGGGTATAGGTGGTAATTTGAGTGATCAGGTTGTGCACCTCCTTCCAGAATGTTTGTATCAGTGGGCATTCCCACCATATGTGGATAAGGGACCCTAAGGCCGAGTTACATCTCCAGCAATTAGTGGAGACACTGGGGAAAAATTTATGAATCTTGTCTGGTGTACGGTACCATCTAGAATACAATTTGAACCTGTTTTCCTGTGTAGAGACGTTTATGGAGCCTTTATGTATGTGCTCATGGACGAGTTCCCAGTCTTCTGCGGACAGGTCCATTGCTAAGTCCGTCACCCAGAGCCCATGAATTTTAGTGTGGGATGGTACTCCCTCGAGTAGTAGGGAATATAGTGTTGAGATCAGGTGATTTTGAGGTTTTGAATCAGCACAAAGATGTTCAAAGGGGGTAAGGTCCCTGTACCATTGGGCGAGTGGTTGGGCGCTTTGCAGAAAGTGTCTGATTTGCAGGAATTTAAAGAATGGAATGGAGAGATCAGTAAATTTGGAGGACATGTCAGGATGAGAGAGGAGTGTTCCATTATTAAAAAATTCGTAGGCCCTTGTCGGCCGGTTATTAGGGTGAACAGACCCGGCTCTTGCAGAAAGACCTGGCGGGAAATCCGGGTTTTGATTCAGTGGTGTCATGGGACCAGGGTAAGGTGTCATGTTAAAGATGTGACTCGTCGCTCTGAAATTTAGTAACGTGGGACCTATGAGAGGATGGGTGGAGCATTCAGTAGGGACAGATTTCGGGCTGATCCATGGGAGGTGTGAGAGGGGCACCCTCGTGAAAGCATTTTCCAGCCGGATCCATGCCTTGGTGCTATCATGGACATGCCAATCTACAATTCTAGTGAGCTGGCAGGCCCTATAGTATGTACGCAAGTCTGGCAACCCTATACCTCCCTTCCGCTTTGGAAGAGTCAGTTTATCCCAGCTCAGTCTGGGAGGGCGAGTGGACCATAAGAGGGTTCTGCACATTCTCTTGAAGGATGTGAAGAACAATGGGGGTAATTTGATTGGGACAGCTTGTAGCATGTAGAGTAGTCTGGGGAGGATGTTCATTTTCAGAATTGCTGCCCTGCCAAACCAGGAAAAGGGGCCCTTAGTCCAAGCAGTGAGGTCTTCTCTTATTTTCTGTAGCGTGGGTATAAAGTTTCTGGCATAGAGGTCAGATAGTTTGGTGGGAAGTTTAATACCTAGGTAAGTTATTTCAGTGGGTTCCCAACTAAAGGGGAAGTTGATCTTACATAAAGAGATCAACGCTGGCGGGAGTGTTACATTAAGAGCTTTGGATTTGTTGTAATTAATTTGTAAATTGGAGAGTTGTTTGAAGAGGGCAAAGTCCTTGAGAAGGTTAGGTAGAGTGGTCAAGGGATCTGTTAGAAAGAGCAGGATATCGTCCGCGTAGGCCGCTATTTTGTATTGTCTGTGGTCAATCTCTATCCCTTTGACATTCGGATTCTCCCGTAATCTGCGGAGGAAGGGTTCCATGGTGAGTATGAAAATGAGGGGCGAGAGGGGGCAGCCCTGACGTGTGCCATTGGCAATGGAGAAGGCGCTCGACAGTCGACCGTTGACCCTGAGTCTGGCCGTGGGGGAGGAGTATAATGCCATGATCATGTGGTGGAAACGAGGAGGGAGCCCCAGCGCTGTCAGCACTGCGGACATATAATCCCAGGCCACTCTGTCGAACGCCTTCTCCGCGTCAAGGGAAAGAAAGAAACCCGTTGTTTTGGTGGATGTCAACCAGTGGTGTATATTTATGGCCTTCGTGGTATTGTCCCTGGCTTCTCTGCCAGGGACAAAGCCGACTTGATCAAGCGAAATAAAGTTGGGGATGAGAGGGAGGATGCGGTTTGCTAAGATTTTCGCGTAAAGCTTAACATCCACATTAAGCAGAGAGATGGGGCGGTAATTGGACACCACCGTGGTGTCTCTGTCTGGTTTCGGAATCAGGGTTATGTGTGCTTCTAGAATGTCATTGTGATGAAGGGGAGAAGTGGGCAGGGCATTGAAAGCTTTAACGAAGTGGGGGATCAGTATTTCAGAGAAGGACTTATAATAATTGGTCGAGAGGCCATCTGGGCCGGGGCTCTTGCCCGTTTTCAGTTGTTTTAGAGCTAAAAGAGTCTCCTCCGACGAGATAGGAAGGTCAAGGTCCGTCAGGTCCTCCGGGTTGAGCGGGGAAGGACTGTACTGAGTCAAAAAGTCAGTTATGGTCTTGGCCCGGTCAAGTGAAGCACCTGGTCGGTGCGGTTTGGGTATGTTATACAATTTAGAGAAGTAAGCAACAAATTGGTCAGATATGTCCACTGTAGTGGCTACTTTGGTTCCAGAAGGGGTCCTGATAGAGTGTATGGTGTGGGCAGTTTTTTTCTTTTGTATGGCCCTCGCTAACAGTTTTCCGGCCTTGTTGCCGAACTCGTAAAAGAGTTTATGTGTCAGTGCAAACTTGCGTTTCAGCGTCGCTTGAAGTTCTGCTAACAATTCCTCTCTTGCTGTCAGTAGTTCAGAGAGGGAATTAGTAGCCAGGGAACATTTGTGTGCGTGCTCTAAGGTTTTAACGCGATTCGATAATTCCTCAATGCGGACCTTATTGCGTCTATGTCTCTTGGCCATCAGGGATATAAGCTCACCTCTAATAACGCATTTGTGTGCGGCCCATATAGTGGTTGAGGAAATGTCTTCCGAGACATTTTCCACAAAGTAGTGGGAGAGATGGTCAGATATTAGTTGGGTGTCAGCCAGGTCCGACAGTAAGGAATCGTCCAAGCGCCAAATCTCGGATCTGTTGCGCCAAATCGGGAACGTCAGTGTCATGGTTATAGGGTTGTGATCAGAGAGCAATGCAGGTTCTATCGTGGCCTCCGTGAGTAGGGTAAGGTCGTTCTGTGTAAGAAAGAAGTGGTCGATTCTGGAATATTTGTTATGCGGGGGGGAGAAGAAAGTGTAATCTTTTACATTCGGGTGTAGTGTACGCCAGGTGTCATGAAGGGTTAGGGTGCTGAGTTGGGTTTTAATCGCACGGAGGGCCCTATATGTCATATATGAGGATCCATTGGACGTGTCTAGGGAGGGCGTTAGGGGAACATTGAAATCACCTCCCAAAACAAGAGTGCCAGATTGAAAAGCGGTGAGAAGTTGGAGAGTGGTGCGAAAGAAGGACACCTGTTGCGAATTTGGAGCGTAGATGTTTGCTATGGTCAGGGGCCTACCATGAAGCGTGCCTTTGAGGAAGAGGTATCTGCCTAGGGTGTCTCTCTGGATCTCTGCTATCTGGATAGGGCAGTGCTTAGAAATTAGGATTGAGACGCCTTTAGATTTCGCCTCATTATTGGCCGCATGATAGACCGTCGGGAAAAAATGGTCACGAAGTTTAGGGATACTATCTTTTCTGAAGTGAGTTTCTTGAAAAAGCGCAATGTGGGCCTTCGCTTTTTGGAGAGTGTATAGTAGTTGTGAGCGTTTTTCCGGTGTATTCAGACCGCGGGCATTTAGAGAGTATAGTTTAAGTTGCGTCGGGAGTCTCTGACTGCGCAGTTTCGAAGTGGAGGGGACGGAGGCTTCCGTCATCGCAAGGGGGAAAGGGGGCGGGATGTATAAGAGATATAGGAGGAAGGGAATTATGTAAGTGCTTGTGTAATTCTGGATTGAGCAGTAGTAATAGGGGACCAACCGATGAGGAGAAGGGACGGAGCCGCCCTCCTCTGGGGGGGGGGGAAGGAGTCGGTAGTGTACAGCGCGTATGAGATGATAGTGTCCCTAACTGAGCACCGACGGCTCAATACGCGGCTGTGTGGGGGTCAACTTAAAACCGTATCCGAAGTTTCTAGTTAACCACTGGAGTGTGGGGAGACCCGCCACCCCAGGATGTTTGCTGCATATCTAAGGGAGGCACATCCCCCAGGAGATAAAAAGGGGGGGGGGGAGGACGTTTAGCAAAGGACAGTGACTCAGCATATCAAAGAGGGAGTGAGTCGTAAAGATTTCCGAGTAATGTTAGGTGTGTAGAGCAAGTCTTAGGAGTGGGGGTTAAACAAGAGGAAGCATCACGACCCCATGCTGGAGCAGCCCAGCGAAATGGCTCAGGCGAACCAACAGGAGGGCAGGATGGGCCCATAGGAAGACATATCGTCAAGGGACAGCAAAAACTGCCTAAGCTAAATAAAATAGAACATTAAGTAAACTGTGGACGTGAATCAACATTCCTCACCGAACTAACTGTGGAAGACATCTACGTTTTGGTTAATTTAGTCCCATCGTACCTTGTATAGGGAATCAACCACCTGCGATAAGTCCCGTATGTGACATGCATGAGATAACAGCAGTTCATCAGCCAGCTATGTCATAAGCGCCTGGAGGACGGGGTTCAAGTGTCTGATGCGTATACAGGCGGGGCAGTCATTCGAGGTGCAGTGTAGAAACAAAACACAATTGTTCTCTACAGCACTGGCTATAGGTATCTGGGAGATGATGGGGACATCCGTCTTCTGACTGTTTGGAGGGTTTCCAATTTGACTCTTACTTCAGCAGGTACATCCTAGTCGTGGAAGAGAGGGTACCGAAGGCTTCGCCGGCATCGGCTCCCCCAATGGTGTAACTTGCAGCCGCAGTTGGTCAAAGCAAGCTGTGGAAGGGGGACAGGGAGGCGTTGCACCTAGCACAGGAGGGGGACGCATCGGGACGCCGTGACGGCTGCGGGTGGAGATCGTAAGTCACTTCCTGAAGTCAGCAGCGTCACTCATCTATGTGTCATCAGTACGTCGCGGTGGGTTATGGGGATTGTAGTTTTCCTGAGGAGATTTGCGTGAGGCATCGGAACGATTCCAAGGGCTATGTCCCCTAACCCATTAACATTGCAAAGTTCTGTAGGGTGAGGAGCGCAAAGGAGAAAACAGGTTCAGGTCACAAAATAAAGATAAAGGAAAGAAGCCTTTACAAAAAACACTTCAACTCAGTAGGTAGTTCACGGGTGCTATTCCTCCTAATACGGCAATGTACTGCCAAAACTGGGCAAACTGAACAGTGAAAAGGGGGTAAACGGGAAGCAGTACCTCAAAGACATAGTGATGGTCGTCCCGGTCAGTAATCCCGACGAGCTCTCCGGGATCCAGGGGGTGTGGAAGGGCTATGCTCTTGGTGAGAGTTGCGGGAGGAATCCTGGCGCCTCGAGCCTGACGGGGAGCGTCTCCTGCGGAAGCTGGTGGTTTGTGCCTCCATGGGTTCTTCCGTACGTTTGCCCGGTCTGTACACAGCCTGTCGGAAAGCTGCGTACCAGTCCGGAACCGCTACATGGGGGATGCCGAGGGTATCACAGAAACGTGGCAAATCTTCCGGTACCTTCAGTAATGCTGTGCGGCCATCTACCGTGGCTGAGAGGCTGAATGGGAACTTCCATTTGTAGCGAATCTCTTTAGCCCGGAGTGCATCCAGCAGGGGTCTCAGATCCCTACGATGCTGCAGGGTGATTCCCGAGAGGTCCTGGAAAATTTGAATAGGCGCCGATTCAAAAACTAATCGTTGGCCCCTCGCCAATCTCAGGATGTCTTCTTTGATCTTGTAGTCTACTATACAGCACACTATGTCCCGGGGGGGATCTGTGGCTCTGGCCCTGGGTCTCAATGCTCGGTGGATGCGTTCCATGACAATTGGAGTTTGCGGCGGTCTGTTGAGCAAGCCGTTAAAGAGGGCAATCACCGCCTGGGAGATGTGTTCCCCTTCTACTGATTCCGGCATGCCTCGCACCCTCAGGTTATGGCGGCGCCCCCTGTTGTCCAGGTCCTCCATATGCCTTTGCATGTCCCGGAGCTGTAGAGTGTGGGTGTCAATCTTCCAGGTGGCACGTTGAATAATTGTTTCATGCTTCTCTGTCGTTTTCTCCACTGTGCGCACTCTATCCGTGAGGGCACGAATGTCTAGGCGGAGTTTCGAAATGGCCGCTGAAAGAGTGTCTTTAATGTCCGCAGCAATCGTCCGCAGGTCATGTATGTTGAGCTGAGGAGGAGGGGGGGCGGTCATGGCATCGTTCCCCTCGGCTCCCAGTGGTAGGGGAGCGGCCGGCGTTCCAGTCATGGAGATCCCTGTGAGAGGGATGGATTGTGTCTGAGAGCGGGCCTGTGTTTGTCCGTGGCGGGAAGACGCCATGTTCCCCCTGCTCGTCCTGAACATCTCCGGGATGTTTTGGCTCAGACCCCCAGCCAGTTCACGGGGGGAGCGCGTTCTGGACGCCGAAGATTGCCTGGAAGCCGTCCCCATGATGGACAGTAGGTTAGGGGCTTGCGGGGATGGAATGTACCTCCGTTTTTCAATAAAGGGTGCCTGAGGTGGCGGGAGCTCTGAGATCAAGCGTCCATCTTCTAGCTAGGTCAAGCCACGCCCCCTTGTCCTTGTTGTTTTAACTTTGGATAGTAAAACATTTTTTTTCTGCCAGTAAATACCTCTTACAGCCCACTTCCTGTTTCTTGTCTGGTCATTAGTCTCGTAACATGCTCAGCTCTCTCTCTGATTCTCGTGAGAGCTTGCCAGGAAGGGAGGGGGGGATGAGTCATAAAAGGGCCAATGAGAGCTGCAGAGCTGGAGGTGTGCCTTTGCGCGTCTGTGTAAATCCAGGAAGTGAACAGACAAGCAGCTTCAGCTGCCCACAGTTAATATGGATGCAGCCAGACTCAGTGGAGGGAGATTCCTGCAGCATATTTGGCAAGTACAGAATCACAGTATAATATAAAATAATATGCAAAGTGGTTGGAGGGAAGCTTCAGAATGGCAAAGATGTTTTTTATTACAAACCGCCCCAAAGATGCTGCTTGCAGGACTTTTTTATAACATCCTGCAAGCGCACCGCCCCAGTGTAAAAGCACTCGGGCTTTCACACTGGGGTGGCATGGGAGGCGTTTTTTTGGGCGCTTTACAAGTGCTAAAAAGCCTGAAAACTGCCTTCAGTGTGAAAGGGGTCTTAAGCTTTACCTATTCTAAAAGGTAGAGGGCATGCTACTTTAGAGCCCTTTCACACTGCCAACACCCGGGCGTCAGTGGTAAACCGCTAGTTTTAGTGGCGCTTTAACGTAGTTTTTAACCCCCGCTAATAAAGGGTTAAAAGTGCCCGCAAAGCGCCGCTGCCGAGGCACTTTGGCGGCACTGCCTATTGATTTCAATGGGCAGGGGCGCTTTAGGAGCGGTGTATTCACCGTCCCTAAAGCGCTGCAAAGAAGCTGCTTGCAGGACTTTTTTGGACGTCCTGCCAGAGCAGCGCCCCAGTGTGAAAGCCCTCTGACTTTCACACTCGCAGATGAGGCCTGAAAAACGCCTCCAGTGTGAAAGGGGTCTTAAACACATGAGTCAAGGACGTACTGTATATTGTCTGGCCTGTGGATGTAAGCTACAAAAGTTGAATCACATTGTGATTTTGACTGTGACTTTGTTGGAGATAAAATACGTGAACAAATCCACTTGATTTGTGAATATGTTTAACTTCATTAAAATGTTGATACTTGCTTCATTAAAGAGGGGCTCCGCCGGGGGGGGGGGATTAAAAGTCAGCAGCTACAAATACTGCAGCTGCTGACTTTTAATATATGGACACTTACCTGTCCAGGGAGCCCGTGATGTCGGCACCCCAGCCGATTTTCGGATCGGCTGTCGGGTGCTGCCGCCGCCATTCATCGTAAGAGAAACCGGAAGATCAGCGGATGTTCCACTTTTGGATGGAACTCCGCTTTTAGTCAGTGCACTCTGTTTTTTTTTTTTTTTTACGTTTTAGATTAGTACCCAAATCAAGACCCTCAGCAGAAAGCTGTGAGAGCAATCAAAATGAAGTAGAATGAGGTAAAAAAAAACTGGAACATCATCCATGTGACTCAAGTTGCAAAGCATAAGCAATAGAAACACCCCGTTTTGATATACCATTATATGGGGCCTTATAGAGGAATTCTTCTTTCATGTTAGTGGCTTATCAGATATTTTACCTACAACTCCTACTGTTATAGCAGTCTTAATGTCCAGATTTCTGCAGTAATTTCCAAGAAGTTTCATTAGGCAGTCAGCACCAACACAGGCACCGGAGCTCAGAAGATCCTCAGATGCCTGGGTGACCGGCACCCTGCTCTGTTGCTGTAGAGACAAAAAAGTGTTACACGTTACATTACACGAGACACACACACAAAAAAATCAACTAAAGCCTCGTACACACGGCCGAGAATCTCGTCGTTAAAAACATGTCGTTTTTTACGAGATCCTTGGACAAGAAACTTGTCCCGGCCGAGTGTACACACGCTCATTTCAAAGAACCCGCGGTTGAATGGAGCGTACGCGGTGACGTCATCGAATACGACGAGCATGCGCTCGTCACATTCGATGCCGTCGCCGCCATCTTGGTTCACCCTACCTATGCCTAGGAAGCTACCGCGCATGCGCCTAAGTCATTTCGAGCATGCGCGGGCTTCCCGGCGAACAGGTAAGTGTACACACACTCAATTTTCTCGTCGAGAAACAGGCTGACGAGAATCTCGACGAGAAAATAGAGAGCAGGTTCTCTATTTTCTCGTCGAGATTCTTGTCGCTTTTCTTGACGAGAAACCATACACACGAACGAATTTCTCGGCAAGAAATCTCTGCCAGCAAGTTTCTTACTGGTTCTTGCCGAGAAACTCGGTCGTGTGTACGAGGCTTGACACACTGTACATCTCTTAAGACGTGTTTCCTTAACCACTTACGCCAATACGTTACTTTAACTGACAATTGCGCGGTTGTGCGGCGCTGTACCCAAAAAAAGTTTATGTCCTTGATTTTTCCTAAAAGTTATAGTGTCTACAAACTATGGGATATGTTTATGGTATTTTTTTTTTTTTTTTTAACTAGTAATTGCGGTGATCAGCAACTTAAAGCAGGACTGCGATACTGCAGCGGACAAAATCGGACACTGGACACTTTTTGGGGACCAGTGACGCTAATACTGTTAAAGTGCTAAAAAATATGCACTGTCACTGTACCAATGACACTGGCAGGGAAGGGGTTAACATCAGAAGCGATCAAAGGGTTAACTGTGTGCCTAGCCAGTGCTTGTATACTGTGGGGGAGGTGCTTTTACTAGGGGAAGGCATTGATCCATGTCCCTGCTTTGTAGGAACACAGGATCAATGCCTTCCCTACTGACAGAACAGCGATCTGCCTTGTTTACATAGGCAGATGGCCGTTCTGGCTCTCTGCCTAATGATCGATGGGTGCCGGTGGACATTGAGTCTCCGGTACCCACAGATCAGCTCCCGCTGTGTATATCCACAGCGGGAGTGGGTTGCCAGTGGCGCGCATTCCCCCCCAGACCCGGAAGTGCAGGATCACTTACTAGGTATGCGATCCTGCGCAGCAGAGCCGCCTTGCCGCCGTATATGCAAGTTATACAGTCGTTTACATAGGCAGATTGCCGTTTTAGTTCTCTGCTTAATGATCGATGGGTGTCGGCGGACATTGAGTCTGCGGTACCCACAGATCAGCTCATGCTGTGTATATCCACAGTGGGAGTGGGCTTCCAGTGGCTCGCATGCCCCCCCAGACCCGGAAGTGCAGGATCACATACTAAGTATGCGATCCTGCGCAGCAGAGCCGCCTTGTCACCGTATACGTAAGTTATACGGCCGGCAATCGATTAAAGTGTAACTAAAGGCACTTTTTTGGGGGGTTTTGGATAGAATAGAGAGGGATTAGAACAGCTGTCAGTTTTTATTGCGGTCTGTGCCCCCATTAGCGGGACTCACCCATTCTGTTATCCTGTTCATTGTCATCACCAAGAGTGAAAGTCCTAAATCTTGGGTTGACATCAAAACACTAATAGAGGGGAATTCTTCCAATGGTGACACTAGTTCTGGGGACCTATTGGGATTCTCTCACTTTGGAGGGATTTCCTTGTACTTCCTGTTTTGACAATGGCATAGAAAGTGAGGGAAAATCTCCCAATGGGACACAGATGGGAAAAAAAAAAGGCCTGTTGACTGCTGACGTGACAAGAGGTGCTCCAGACTCTGGATGTGTACTAGGGGTGCTGAAAATAATCGCAGCATCGGTGCATCACGATTCAGACGTTCACGATGCTGCACCGATGCTGCGAGTCGGCCGAATCAATGTCTGGTGACGTCATCCGTCACTCCATGCAGTGCTCTGCCTCTCCGGGAGAAACACAGGCAGAGCCTGCATGGAGGATAAAGCCCCTTCACTGAAGCAGAAAGTCAGTTGAGGAGCTGACAGCCAGTACAGTGCACGGGGGAGGAACTCAAGGAGACCCGACATCAGGAGAGGCTTCACTGGAGGCACCGGAAGGGGGAAGACACACTGAGCAGCATGGAGGAAGGGGAATCGGCTGACAGAGCAGGCGAGTGCCAGTGTCACTGATCCCATCCCTCCACTACCATCACCCATGTGCCTGATCCCACCACCCCTCTGCCTGATCCCATCTATCCCAGCCATCCCCCCGACTCTGATCCCAGACACCCCCTCTGACTCTGATCCCGGACACCCCCTCTGACTCTGATCCCGGACACCCCCTCTGACTCTGATCCCGGACACCCCCTCTGACTCTGATCCCGGACACCCCCTCTGACTCTGATCCCGGACACCCCCTCTGACTCTGATCCCGGACACCCCCTCTGACTCTGATCCCGGACACCCCCTCTGACTCTGATCCCGGACACCCCCTCTGACTCTGATCCCGGACACCCCCTCTGACTCTGATCCCGGACACCCCCTCTGACTCTGATCCCGGACACCCCCTCTGACTCTGATCCCGGACACCCCCTCTGACTCTGATCCCGGACACCCCCTCTGACTCTGATCCCGGACACCCCCTCTGACTCTGATCCCGGACACCCCCTCTGACTCTGATCCCGGACACCCCCTCTGACTCTGATCCCGGACACCCCCTCTGACTCTGATCCCGGACACCCCCTCTGACTCTGATCCCGGACACCCCCTCTGACTCTGATCCCGGACACCCCCTCTGACTCTGATCCCGGACACCCCCTCTGACTCTGATCCCGGACACCCCCTCTGACTCTGATCCCGGACACCCCCTCTGACTCTGATCCCGGACACCCCCTCTGACTCTGATCCCGGACACCCCCTCTGACTCTGATCCCGGACACCCCCTCTGACTCTGATCCCGGACACCCCCTCTGACTCTGATCCCGGACACCCCCTCTGACTCTGATCCCGGACACCCCCTCTGACTCTGATCCCGGACACCCCCTCTGACTCTGATCCCGGACACCCCCTCTGACTCTGATCCCGGACACCCCCTCTGACTCTGATCCCGGACACCCCCTCTGACTCTGATCCCGGACACCCCCTCTGACTCTGATCCCGGACACCCTTAAAAACTCAGACACAAAGTATTATTACCAAGTTCTTATTCTGCTGCTGTGTAGAAGCCTTGAAAGCCACAGTAGGGAACTCATTCCGCAAATACTTCAGCCATTTTTCCACTATGGATTTGGACACCAAATCTGTGACCAAGATAAAAGCATTAGTTACATGTAGACATACTCAGGACTTTTTACTTTCTGGACTATATTTGATTTACCAATGGATTAAAAATAATACTTTTCTTTATTCATAAGCATCACTGCCCAAAACGGAGTATGGTGCTGCAAGCTGTCATTAGTGAGCAGACTAGCTAAAAAGAGGCTAAGATGCATCACTGTGGCCAATGGCTCTGTACCAATAATGCAACTTAAAAAAATAATTCTATAATCAAAATGTAATTTATAACCAAAACAGCCAAAATTTCACACAAAAAATAAGGGAAAAGTCCACTTTAAAATGGAACTGAACCCCAAAAGTTATTTTCTTCGTGGAATAGGACACATCTAAAAATGTAAATTGTGCTTGAGAAGTAAGTAAAAGAAATTGGACAAAAAATAAACATACGTACTTACCTCCATGGTGCAGCAATGCTCCAGCTGTGCCCCGCCAGCTCTAAGCCCAAGAACAGAGTGATCACATGACCGCTGATCACTCAGTTCTTGGAGCGGAGAGCAGCGACTGTCAGTCACAACCCTCCGCTCTGCCCCTCCAGCGCTCACTGAAGCACTGGGCTGGTACAGCTAGCTTCAACTCACAGCTGAGAGTTTGAGCAAGCTGTCAGTCAGGCAACAGGGTGGATCCCGACAATAGGGTCAGGATCCTTCCACAGCCTGGAATGGCTTTGTGACATCAGCTAACAGTGGGTAAATAGATATGTTTATATTAATAGGCATGTGTTGGTGGCAGAGTCTCTTTAAAATTGTCCGTAAGGTAAGTGTAACTTGTAAGGCCTTAAGTAAGTGTAACTAATAATGAATCGAAGAAAAGACTGGACAGACGCACTCTGCTGACACATTTCACACCCCTATGGGGTGCTTAGTCATGACCAAGCAACCCATAGTGGTGTGACACATGTCAGCTTTTCATTAATCCTGTGCCTCTGATGTCTTTGTACCAGAAGAATTTTTAAACCGTCTTGAATAAAGGTGTCAACAGAGTGTGGCTGTCCCATCTTTTCTTCTATTCATTCCTACATGCAGAGCCAGCACTTGTTTCCATTAGCAGGTGGGATGCATTATGAGATGTCTGCCTAGAGTGGTGTTCTTATGTTGTTAAGTGGAACTAATAATTTAAAAACTGAAGAAGCAGGACAGAAGAATTTTGGCCAAACAGCGGCTGCATCCAATCAGACGCAGCCGCTGTTTGGGTATTCTGACAGGCGATGGTGCCGACAGTCAGAAATATAATAGATGCAGTAGGAATACAATAGCGCTCCATCAGCGCAATATAGCATGTATAGAAGAACCTTTTAGAAAATTTATGTATGGCCAACTTTACGATCTGTGCCAACGTCTCTGCAACAGACTTATTTCAAGCTAGTTCTCCCTACACTAGATTTTTCATGCCCTGTTGTGTTTTTTACACTACAATGCCAACGTTGAACTTTTCTACAGTATTGCAGGCTTTATATAGATATATAAACAAGTCTGGCAAATACCTATTTTATTAAGAACCAGGACCAGCTTCTTATTTGTTCCACTCTGTACCACAGCCTGCTCTACCTGAGGGCATCGGCAGCCCAAAGGATCCCTGGCATCCAGTACTTCCAGGATAACATCAGCAGCCTCGACCACCTACAAGACAAGAGACCATAGGATATGGTTTTCAAAGAGAATATGGGAACCCGAAAGTATAGAAGATGAAGACGGTTTCATATTTATCCTAATGGCCTTACTCTTGCAAAAAGAATGTATTCTTAATTTGGTACAGCAATGATCCTTCATATCCTCTCACTTTTTTTTGCAGCTCATCTCTAACTAAGGCTGATAAAGAGATAAGACAAAAATTGTAACACCTTCCCACCCAGCCCCAGGGTCCCTAAACATGGTCTGGGGGGCAGGAAGACTCACGTAAGTGTCCTTATTTAAAAAGTCAGCAGCTGCAGTATTTTAATTATTTTTCCCGGCAGAACTTTGCTTTAAAGAAGGATCACATCACAAATTGGTGTAGTGCAACTAGGGCTGAAACAACTAATCGATTAATCGACAACTAATCGATTATGAAATTAATCGATTACTATTTTCAGTAAACGATTAATCGCCCAGTAACATAATGGGGTTAAAAAAAAACTAAAATGAGCCCTTTACAGTACAAAAAGAGCAAATCGCTACTATAAATATTACTTTCACTGTCCCACAGTAAAAAATGAACCCCTTACAGCGATTATTTGCTCTTTTTGTACAATTTTTTTTTTTTTAACACCATTATCTTACTAAACATCTCAGGCCTGGGTCACACATCAGTTTTTTTGGTGCTTTTGGCAGAAACACACTACAGGTCATTTACATGGTTTCCTATGGGACACGTTCACATCCATGATTTTTTCAGCTGCTGCGTATTTGAAAAGGGCAAGGACTTTTTTTTAACGCAAAACAGTGCCATTTTGTTTTTTTTTGTTCAATATACTTCAATAGAGAAGCTTCAGAAAAGCATGTAATAATGTGTTTTTGCAGCAATTTGTGTTTTTTAGTCTGCCCAACAACAAATTGGCCAAAAAAAATATGAAAAAAATGCAAATTGCAGCAAAATTAACTTTTTTTTTTTTTTTTTTTACGGTTATTAACCGATTAATCAAAACAATAATCGGCCAACTAATCGATTATGAAAATAATCATTAATTGCAGCCCTAAGTGCAATGTTTCGGAGCCACGCAGGACCCCTTCGTCAGGCATGCGATTACATCACATTACTGACGAAGGGTTCCTGCATGACTCTGAAACGTTGCACTACACCGTTTTGTGATCCTTCTTTAATAAAAAAAACATTGGACAAAATTGATGATTCTTGGTGTGCTGGCGAGTATCTACATATCGTACAGATTCCAGTATCCAGCTGGCGGTCGCTACTCGCTACAGCACCCACTACCTTAACAGCTCATTTCAAGAACGTGTGCGATGGGAATATGGACTGTGCACTGTGATTGGCAGTCGCAGTGGTCACATTATTGGGAGTCGGTCCCGCCAGCTCCTGATTATTAGTACAGACAAAGAGATGTCTTTGATCAGGGAGCAAGCTATCAGCACAGAAAGCTCTGCGGCTCATGCATGCATACATGCAGTGTGTGGGCTTTAAAAGCCACCATTGTTTGCATTGCACATACGGTATGTGTTACATACCCAGCAAGAGGTAAATTGGGCTTTAAATTTTCAACATGTGTTACTCTGCTGGAAAATGTAGATTGGTCCTCTTTTGAGCAATCAAATACATTAACATGCACAGCGAGTTGCAGGATCCAACACACATTACAGGGTGTTGATGCTGACCTTTTTAAATTCTCGATAATATGCTTTCCTGGAACTCTCATTTTCCAACTGCTCATGTTTCTCCAAGCTCTTCAGATCGGCTTCCTGCACATACAGAAATATTACATTATCACTCTGTAACTGAACATTGATACCTAGTATTATTATTATGCACCAGATTGCCTTGTTTGCTATATTCATATACTGTAGGTGTCCTCACCTTTGGAAGGGCTCTAAGCCTGGCCAGTATGGATGTTCTATCACTCTTTGTCTGAGCCCACTGCTGCCTCATTAATTCTATACCCTACAACAGGGGTAAGTAAACGTCTGCCCTACAGCTGCTACATAAGTCCCATCATGGCTTTGGGAGTCATGCTTGTGGCTGTCAAAGTCTTGCAATGCCTCATGGGACTTGTAGTTCCACACCAGCTTGAGGGCCAATATTTGCCTAAACATGCTCTATAAAATGCTCTGTACAAACAGGAAGCCCACCATGGTTGTATAAAAAAAAAAAAAAAAAATCATAAATATACAATTCAAAAATAATTTTGATTAAACAATTGAAATATAAAAATGCTTATACACTGAACCCCTGCCCCACTTATTACCAATAAAATCCCAGTCAAGGATAGATCCTTAAAGAATCAGGAAAGTCTCACCTGGGCTAGATTTAGGTCTATGCTGTAATCTGAATTCAAGCGTATGCCAGGGCAGAAACAAAACAAAAAAAAAATGCAGTACATCTATGCTGTCCACCACCACTGCCCGTGGTGGTTCCTGGGTTCTCCTGTGCCTCCAGGGAGCCCAGCACCTTGGTAAATGCCCCAAGATAGCAAAGCTACAGAAAAGACAGCGACACATCCATTCCTTGATCTCCTATGTAACTAATGAACCCCAAAGTAATGATGACGGTTTCTTTAGGTTTCAGAGCTGTCATTCCATGGGTGGTACAGCCTGGAAAGTGGCTACTCAAGGAAAATCTGTGCTTGATTAGCTGCATTGGAGGACAGACCCCCTCCATAAAGAGAACTTGTTACCTGCTCATGCTATCATATAGAACTTTTGTTAGCCCCACTGTGATAGCAATTAAAGTGGTTGTGAAATCAGAAGTTTTTTTTATCTTAAAGTGGATGTAAACCCGATTCATGAAATTTGAGCTGGGCACATCTATCTGCAGTATTTTGTTATCTCTCTTTAATGAGCCAAGTCCAGTAACTCTCTCCTGAACCATTCCTCTGTTATCAGCCTGATAACTCCTGACAAATTCTTGGATACTTTAGACAAAATCAGCCTGAAATTTCTGTCGGGGGAGGTTGCTAAAATAGATTAGCAGGGAGCAGGTCCTATTACAAAAACATCTCTGAGAGTCTCTGCCTATGATGAGAGGGGGTGTGTGCCTTTCCTCCAATCAGCAATTTTAGCTATCTTGGCTGTATGCCCAGACATCACACTCTGTGTTAAACAGGAATAGAAAATCTCCTAACAGATCTGAACTTTCTAAACAGTATATAAATGTGAAGACAGCAGATATAAATGTAAAACCTATGTAGGGAAATTTGGTTCATCTCTGTATCATCTGAGGCTGTTCACTTCACTGGGTGTATGGAGGGTTTACATCCACTTTAATGTATTATTATTATTATAAATTAATTATAATAATAATAATTATAAATTATTATTATTTAATGTATTCTATGCAGTATTGATCACACTTTTAAAATCACGGGGTCACCAATGACCAGAAACTGCATAATAGATCTAGCATCCCGGTTTTCAAAGAATCACCTTCTGTTCGAACTCCCGCTGACGCCTCAGCACATCTTTCTGGAAAGTGTCCAAGCTTCTCCTCTTCGCCATCTCTTTCTGCCTGGAAGCCTTTTGCTTGGCCCTCAGCTCTTCCACCTGCGAAGAAAGAAAGTCGTTAGTCTGCCAATACATTTCTTCATTAGGTACAGACATCTTGCGTCCAACTCTAATGGAGTCCCAAAGCACCCTGCAAATCAAAGCCTTTTGCCAAGAGTTGCAAAATTGTATTCTTAAAAATATCCAGACCTAAAGCTGAGCTCCAAGGAGATATAAAAACATAAATTTTGTCCATTTAAAAAATTATTAAAATATTTTTTTCCATACAACGAGATAAAGTACTTGAGATTCCCTCTGTAGAAGCCTCCTGGAAACCAATGCACAGCAGTCCTCAGATTACGAGAGGCACTGTAGGCCAATTAAGTTGCACAATTTAATCCATCTAACATTGCAAGTTACCCGGGAGCAGAGCAGAGTGTTGATTTTACCTGTGTGCTACTGCTTAACCTCCTTAGCGGTAATCCCGAGTCTGGCTTGGGGTTAGTTTTTCATGCTAAGAGCGGTAACCCCGAGCCAGACTCGGGATTGCATTGCAGGATACAGGGAACTAATTTACCTTGTCCCCAGGATCCTGCAATGTCTCCCTGCAGTGTGTGCGAGCTGTCATCCCGCTCGATTCACACTGCCGAGTGCCGAGCTCCGTTGCGGTGCACGGGGACGGAGTTCGGAGCCAAATTCAAAAAGTGAAACACACAGTATACTGTAATCCCCTTTGTCCCTAGTGGTCTGTTCAGTGCACTGCATGTAGTTTTATAATATAAATACTTTTCTTTCTCCCTGGAAACTGGAGATTGTCCATAGCAACCAAAAAGTGTCCCTTTATGTCAAAAGTGGTTTTAGACCAGCTAAAAAACAGCGATAATAAATTAGAATCACTCGCAGAATTGAGCGATAGCGATTTGTGGGGAAATTCGTCATCAAACACTAAATCTAATGACAGCAACAATTCTGCAACTGAGCAAATTTCAGTGTTTTTGATTTGATTACATTAGTGAATAATTTTTATTATAATTACATTACTATTTCTTATAATTATTTATTATATTATAATTTATGATTTTGTGTTTCAAACTTTATCATACTCGGGATGTCTACTAGACTCTTGTTTGGTCAGGTTTAAGTAAGTAATTACTAAAGCCTCGTACACACGGTCGGACTTCCATCGGACTTTTCCGTGGATTTTTGTCCGAACGGAGTTGGCCGGGCACACCCATAGCATACACACCACAGGACTTTTCTGCAAACTTTCCCAAAACTTTTTGCAACATCACATGGTTTTTCTACTCTTTTGTGCTCTTTACCGCCACCCTTTGGTCAACTTCTGCTATTGTTGGTTGATTTTAACATTAGTTGTTTTGTCCATCGGACAAAAGTCCTATGGTTTTCTGTACACACGGTAGGACTTTGCTCCATCGGACTTTTGTTGGGCAAAAGTTTGTCCGTTTGCAGACCCAACTTTTGTCCGATGAAAACAAAACCAAACGGAAAAAAGTTTGTCCGATGGAGCATACACACGGTCGGATTATTGGTCCAACTTGCTTAAAACGAAGTTTGTTGGGCAAAAGTCCGACCGTGTGTACGAGGCTTAAAGTGGTTGTAAACCCTATATTTTTTTTTTCTCCCCATAACCACCTGTAAGAGAAAGGTATAATGAGCTAATATGACTAGCATAATATTGCATCACTTACCTTAGATCGGGGCCCCCCAAGCCGTCCTCGTCTCCCTCTTCAGCCGCTTCCATCGCTGCGGCGATAGCCGGAAGGTTACTTCCGGGTATCGCCGCACCAGCCAATCACAGCGCCGCTCCGGCGCTGTGATTGGCCGGAGCGGCGGAGACATCACTCTGCGCATGCGCGCGAGAGCCGTCACAATCGGCTACGCCCAGCTATTGCTGGGAAGTAGACGATTTTGTGAATAGGATTAACCCCATGAATGCGCCGTTGTCTACGGCGCGCATGCGCCGTAGACAGCAGCGCCTGTCATTTTTAGTAAATATCTCCTAAACCGTGTAGGTTTAGGAGATATTTCTTGCACCTACAGGTAAGCCTTAATCTAGGCTTATCTGTAGGTGCAAGTTGAAAAAGTGGGTTTACAACCACTTTAACAATTGCAGGCCTACAATACATAACACCAAATTTCCATGCAAAATAATTGTACCGCTTTTGGTACAAAATTCCAGACAGAATCATACCGCCAGGGAGGTTAATAAAGTGGAAGAAAAGGCAAAACCTAATTAACGCTAAACCTACTCCCACACCTATTCCAAAGCTATTCTATCTAACCCTGTAAAGAAAAGATTGCTATACTTACCTATTCTGAAGCCGCTTCAGTCTGGTCCCAGCATCAGCTGTTAGTGGCAGCTTCTGTGTGTAGGAGAGGCAGCCGACAACAGAAGCCCCATAGTAAGTCTATGGGTGACGTCACTTCCCAGCAGTTGTCGGCTTTCTTTTGCACACAGCAGCCACCACTGGAGACCGGACTGGAGCAGCTTCAGACCAGATAATTATAGCAATCTTTTCTTTACACGGCTAGATAGGATAGCTTTAGAATGGGGGTGGGAGTAGGTTTAGCGTTAGGCTTTGCCTTCCAATTTAAAGACAGAGCAGAGTGATGATTTCACCAGTCTGCTACTACTCCTTAAAGTGGTTCTAAAGGCACAAGGGCTTTTATCTTAAAGTGAATGTAAAGTCTAGTTTTTTTAAATAACAAACATGTTATAATTACCACCTCTGTGTAATGGTTTTGCACAGAGCAGCAAAGATCCTCCTCTTAGGTCCCTCTTCGCTGCTCCTGGCCCCTCCCTCCTGTCGAGTTCCACCATAGCAAGCAGCTTGCTATGGAGGCACCCGAGCTGAGCTGCAGTTCTGTGTGTCCATTCAGAAACAGAGCTGCTGTTCGCCCCTGCCCCTCTCTCTCCTGATTGGCTAACTGACTTTGATTAACAGCAGCATGTGCCAATGGCCCTGTTGCTGTGTCTCAGCCAATCAGGAGGGAGAATCCCGGATGGTCGAGGGACTCGTGGACATCGCTGGATAGAGATGGGGCTCAGGTAAGTGTCATGGATATGCAGTAATGTTTGCCTGTCAGCTTACCTCTTCATGTGTTCTGCTTAAGAGGCCAGCCACTCTCACCTGGCTGCTTAAGTAATCTCTCCTCAAAGCATGGCTCCACCCCAGCCCCTATCAGGGAACTCTATATTAATCTGTGCACTGCAAGCCAGCCGTGCTGATCAATATTGCGTGTTTGGCTTTCTGTGTGACTTGCTGTGTCTTCTACATCTGATTCCAGTTACCGATCTTGGCTTGTTCTTGACTATCCTTACCTGCTTGTTACCCTGACCTTTGTCTATCTCCCGACTATCATTTGTTGCAGTCTGCCGCTTCCTCTCTACCTCCCTGCAGTCTACCATGAGCGTGAGCTGGGAGGCCCTAGGGGTCGCGACCTGGAGCCAGGGGGGCCTCTGGTGAACACCCGCTGGCTCTTAAATTCCGCACCCTGGGAAATCTCATGCTCTAGCTCCCAGTGTCATCCGTGTTGGTACTACAGAGTACCTGCTCTCCTGTTTATCCTAGAGCTCCATCCGCAGCAGTCAGCCGTAGGGTCCACTACCTTGCGGTGCACTCCAGGGGTGCATCTGTCACCTGGACTCAGGTGACCTGACAGTAAGTATTAGGGGGCTGAGGGGGGCTGCTGCACATAGAATGCATTAAGATTAAAAAAAACTTCTGCCTTTACAATCCCTTTAATACATTGGTTCTCAACCCCTGTCCTCAGGACCCACTAACAGGCCAGGTTTGCAAGATAACTGATATACATCACAGGTGATATCATTTGCTGCTCAGTGGTTGCAGTATTCTAGTCTGAATCTCCCCCAAGGTAATACTTAAAATGTGGCCTGTTAGTGAGTCCTGAGGACAGGAGTTGAGAAGCACTGCTTTAATTCTATGCATTAAGATAACAAAACTTCAGTGTGCAGCAGCCCCCTCAGCCCCCCTAATACTTACCTGAGCCCTTCTCGATCAAGCAATGTTGCACAAGAGACTCAGCTGGCCAGGACTCTCCCACCTGATTGGCTGAGACAGCAGCGGAGAGCCATTGGCTCCCACTGCTGTCAAAGTCAGTAAACCAATGAGGAGAGAGAGTGGACAGGGCCGGGCCATGGCTCCATGTCTGAATGGACACACAGAGCAGCGGCTCGGCTCGGGTGCCCCGAGAAGAGGAAGATCTGGGCTGCTCTGTGAAAAACAACTGCACAGAGCAGGCAAGTATGACATGTTTGTTATTTAAAAAAAAAAAAAAAAAAGAAAGGGACTTTAGTATCACTTTAAGGACAGAGCAGAAGTGATGATTTCACCAGTGTGCTACTGCACCCTAAAGATGAATTTTAGGCATGGTATATTTTTACAGTTATCTTGGTCCAGCTTGGAGCAATGTTACTATGTAGTGTATATACCATGGCCAATGCCCTTGGAAACCAGACACTGCTACTCAAGTAATCTCCACTTGCTTCTCCTGTGCTGAGTGGCTGGCCTGATGCATTGTGAATACTGGAGGTCAGCTGCTTGGCACAGACGCCATTCAGGGAATGCATTCATTCACAAAATGCAAAACAAAGTGTTCTCCTATTGGACATATCAAAGAATCATATCATACAAGTATTGTACATTCAGTTTTTCATTCATTTAGAAACCACAAAGCATTCTCTGCATGGCCTTGTGCTGAGCGGCTGACCTCCTGTGTTCACAATGCACCAGGCCGGCCTCTCAGCACATGACTCGGAAGCTAGTAGATTCTTGCCCCAGCTGGAACATTTTTTTGTCATGCCATTGAAGCCTTAGACCAGTGATGGCGAACCTTGGCACCCCAAATGTTTTGGAACTACATTTCCTATGATGCTCAACTACACTGCAGAGTGCCCAAGCATCATGGGAAATGTAGTTCCAAAACATCTGGGGTGCCAAGGTTCGCCATCACTGCCCTAGACTCTTGGCATAGCAGGAATAGCAGTGTTCACCCTCACCCTTTTCTTCTTCTGCTCGGCCTCTCTTTTAGCCTGTTCCTTGAAGTGAGTTAGGTTGGGTATTCCAGGATCTTTCTTGACATTTTTCCCGGGATTCTGCGGATGATTCCCCTGATGAACAAAACAAGACAGTGAACCTCTCATATCCTAGGATGTTATTCAAAATAATTTGCTGAATAGTCAGTGAGCATAATAATGTATGATGCACTGATGTGTTAGAGCTGTAAACAGTCACATATGAGACATCTTAAATCCATACATTTTTTTGTTTTAGTTTTGGATAAAAAAATTTTTTTTTTAAGGAACACTAAACCCTGGTTTAACCACTTCAGCCCCGGAAGGTTTTACTCCCCTTCATGATCAGGCCATTTTTTGCGATACAGCACTGCGTTATTTTAACTGACAATTGAGTGGTTGTGCGACGCTGTACCCAAATAAAATTGATGTCCTTTTTTGATGTCCAGCTGTCAAGAAAAAAAGAAAAAAGAAAAAAGCAGCCGGCAATGTTTATCAACAACATTGCTCAGCGCTAAAAAAGAGATAAAAAGAAACATTGTATCATTCTGTTCTTTTAGAGAGCAAAAGGGATGAACTTCGGTCTGCAAATGAGGTCAGTTTGACCACTTAGCAACTTTAACCACTTGACGACCGCTCACTGTATATATACGTCATTTTTTTGAAGAGGGATATCTCGGTAACGGCAGCAGCTGCTGCCACAACCGAGATATCCATCTCTTCAGTGAGCGGTCATGTTTACGATAATGGTGGTCTCCGCGGCGGATTCGCCGCGAGATCACTGTTATCGGCGGCGGGAGAGGGCCCCCCCTCCCGCCGCTCTCCCGCGCCCTCCGCCGCTTACCGGAGCCGTCGGTAGCGGCGGAGGCGATCGGGTCCTTCTTCCTCTGTGGTATGGATAAGAGTGAGGGCAAGATGGCCCCCACCCGTCGCCATACCATAGCAGGGCGGAGCTGACGTCAAAACGTCAGCTCCGCCCATACGTCTTAAAGGGACATTTTTTTTTGTCATTTTTTCAAATGACATTTTTTTTTTTTTATTGCATTTTAGTGTAAATATGAGATCTGAGGTCTTTTTGACCCCAGATCTCATATTTAAGAGGACCTGTCATGCTTTTTTCTATTACAAGGGATGTTTAAATTCCTTGTAATAGGAATAAAAGTGATCCATTTTATTTTATTTTTTTAAAACAGTGTAAAAATAAATAGAATCCAGTAAAATAAATAAGAAAACAAAAAAATTATTTTTTTAAAGCGCCCCATCCCGACGAGCTCGCGCGCAGAAGCGAACGCATACGTGAGTAGCGCCCGCATATGAAAACGGTGTTCAAACCACACATGTGAGGTATCCCCGCAATCGTTAGAGCGAGAGCAATAATTCTAGCCCTAGACCTCCTCTGTAACTCAAAAGATGCAACCTGTAGAATTTTTTTAATGTCGCCTATGGAGATTTTTAAGGGTAAAAGTTTGACGCCATTCCACGAGCGGGCGCAGTTTTGAAGTGTGACATGTTGGGTATCAATTTACTCGGCGTAACATTATCTTTCACAATATAAAAAAAAATTGGGCTAACTTTACTGTTGTCTTATTTTTTAATTTTAAAAAGTGATTTTTTTCCAAACAAAGTGCGCTTGTAAGACCGCTGCGCAAATACGATGTGACAAAAAGTATTGCAATGACCACTAATATATTCTCTAGTATGTTAGAAAAAAAACAATATATAATGTTTGGGGGTTCTAAGTAATTTTCTAGCAAAAAAAAATGTTTTAAACTTGTAAACACCAAATTTGAAAAACAAGCAAGGTCCTTAAGTGGTTAATACCGGGCACTTTCACCCCCTCCTGCCCAGGCAATGTGGCAATTTGAATGACAATTTCGTAGTTATGCAAAACTGTACCCTAATTATATTTTTGTCATTTTCTTTACACAAATTGAGCTTTCTTTTGGTGGTATTTATTCACTGCTGAGTTTTTAATTTTTTGTTAAAAAAATATATATATATCCACTTCCCTACTGTGCACGAAAACCCCCTTCCTGCCCAAGCCATTTTTCAGCTTTCAGCGCTGTCACACTTTGAATGACAATTGCGCGGTCGTGCGACGTGGCTCCCAAATTTACGTCCTTTTTTTCCCACAAATAGAGCTTTCTTTTGGTGGTATTTGATCACCTCTGCGGTTTTTATTTTTTGCGCTATAAACAAAAGAAGAGCGTCCAGTTTGGAAAAAAAACACTATTTTTTACTTTTTGCTATAATAAATACCCATTTTTTTTTTTTAATAAAATTTTCCTCAGTTTAGGCCGATACGTATTCTTCTACATATTTTTGGTAAAAAAAAAAAAAATCGCAATAAGCGCGTATTGATTGGTTTGCGCAAAAGTTATAGCGTCTACAAAATAGGGGATAGATTTATAGCATTTTTTTAATTTTTTTATTGTGACTGCGATATTGCGGCGGACACATCGGACACTTTTGACACATTTTTGGGACCATTCACATTTATACAGCGATCTCTGCTATAAAAATGCATTGATTACTGTATAAATGTGATTGGCAGGGAAGGGGTTAACCACTAGGGGGGCGGAAAGGGGTTAAATATGTTCCCTCAATGTGTTCTTACTGTGGGGGGAGGGGACTGACTGGGGGAGGTGACCGATGGTTGTCCCTATGTACACAGGACGTGGATCTCTGTGTTTACACACAGAGATCCACTTTCCTGCTCGTTTCCCGGGCAATCGCGGGTGCCCGGCGGCAATCGCGGCCGCCGGGCACGCGCATTTGGGCCTTGTGAACGCGGCGGGCGCGCGCCTCCTAGCTCGTTTTAAAGGGAGGACGTCATATGACGTCCTCCCAGAACGAGCGTGTCCTCCGCCCGCCGTCAATTGACAGTGGGCGGGGGACAAGTGGATATATATATATATATATATATATATATATATATATATATATATATATATCCAAAATTTTGAAGAAAAAAAAAGATTTTTTTAATTTCTGTCAGAAAATTGTGTAAATAAGCAATTTTTATCCTTCACTGATGTGCGCTGATGAGGCTGCACTGATTGGCATAACTGATGAGCACAGATTGGCCTCAAAGATCGGCACAAAGCTGGCGTCACTGGTGGGCACTGCGTTGTAATCAGGTCACTGATTACCTTTTCACATCTTCCCTGTGAGGAGATGCCGCTGATCCTCCACTCACACTCTGTCAGTGTGAGGCGAGGAGAGCCGATAAACGCTACTTCCTTGTTTACATGTGATCGGCTGTGATTGGACTCAGCTGATCACATGGGCATTGAGCCGCGGCTCTTTGCCGAGATCGGGGGGCGCGCCGCGTCCCAGGAATACGGCGAGTGAACGCGGCTAAACTGCGTGCCGTCATTTGACGTTGGACGGACGGCAAGTAGTTAAAGAGGAACTTTAGTCATTTTTTCAACTGTCCATCTATTAAATCTTCTGCCCTTGTTGTTTTTTTAACTTTGGATAGTGAAACCTTTTTTTTCTGCCAGTAAATACCTTCTACAGCCCACTTCCGGTTTCTTGTCTGGTCATTAGCCTAGGCTTATGATATCATGCACAGCTCTCTCTCACTCTCTAGAGTTTGCCAGGAAACATGAGTCATAAGAGGGCTAATGAGAGCTGCAGAGCTGGAGGTGTGCCTCTGTGTAAGTCCAGGAAGTGAACAGGCAGCAGCTTCAGCTGCCCACAGTTACAATGGATGCAGCCAGACTCAGTGGAGGGAGATTTCTGCAGCATATTTGGCAAGTACAGTATCACAGTATATATAAAATAATATGCAAAGTGGTTGGAGGGAAGCTTCAGAATGGCAAAGATGTTTTTATTACAAATTATGTGAGCAGACTGCAGTTCCTCTTTAAAAGACACTTGTTGCTTACAAATAAAATATTTTATTTATTTTTTGCTAGAAAATTACTTAGAACCCTTGAACATATATATATATATATATATATATATATATATATATATATATATATATATATATATATATATATATATTTTAGCAGAGACCCTAGAGAATAAAATGTCGATCATTGAAATATTTTATGTTACAATGTATTAGCATAGCGGTCTTTTAAACGCAATTTTTTGTGATAAAAAAAACTTCAATGATCTTTAAAGAAAACTAAACAGTAAAGTTAGCCTCATTTTTTTTGTATAATGTGAAGGATGATGTTACGCCGAGAATCGTAATCTTTATTCTAAGCAAAAAAAATTGTGATTCTTATTTTATCCAGAATCGTGCAGCTCTACTAACTAGTCATGACTGTGTTCTGTATAAATAAAGATTGAGGCCTCTTGAATGCATTATTTTGGATAACTATGGTAGCCACACATTATAACTACTGACAATACCAGACATGGTATGTGTAGTTTCTGCTGTACAAACGCAGCACACACTCCATGATTCCCACAACACAGCTCTCCATAGAAAGCCACGTGGGGCCGCACAGCATGCTGGAATTATAGTTCCCTCTGAGCCCATTCACTTCAACAGGGCCACGGACTCCATTTCCCAGCATGCCCCGCTGTTGCCCACACATGGCCAACGTCCATGCTCCCCGCTCTGCCAGTACCTGAGTTTTCGCGGCTCCCTTCCCGGGTCTTCGGTTTTCTGCGGGAGTAAAACACACACTATAGTGAACAGTAGTTGGCAACGGAAGTATAACAAACCGAGAATATGATAGAGACTTACTGCGCCGCGACATGATGTCCGGAGGTTGGAGAGCTGTAAAGGGAGGAGTCGTAAAGGGGCAGAAACTTTGGTTGCTCTAGCAGGGCGGGGTTTCCGTGAGGGAAGAACGACAGCCGTTAAGGAAGTAATGTTCTCTCTTGTCAGCCAGAGCAATGAGGTGACCAGTTTATCAGGTTTATCTAAAGACAAACATTTTATTTTTAATTATTGTTTTCAGTTTATTTTCCAGTCATGAGTACAGAAACTGTTTTTTTATTTCTTTTTTTTTAAGCGTCCTGTTGGGGAAATTTCCCTTCACTTCCTTTTTTAGAGTCACAACAGGAAGTGGAAGGAAATTTTAGAAAAAATGAAAGGTAGACTTAAAGTGGAGCTCCACCCTAAATAGCAACTTTTGCTATTTGGAACCCTCCCCCCTCTGGTGTCACAATTGACACCTTTCAGGTATTTTCACCCACATCCGGGAGTCCTCTCTCCGGGAATCTGCGGGACTGACGTTACTTCCCCCAGACTTCCCTTAGTGTTCTGGGAGACACTCGGCTTCCAGAACACAGGAGGACGAATCAGAACGGCGCAGCGCGACTCGCGCATGCGTCGTAGGGAACCGGGCATGAAGCCGCAAGGCTTCACTTCCTGGTTCCCTCAGCGAGGATGGCGGAGGGAGCAGCAGAGCGACGAGCGATCGCTCGTCCTCTGCTGCGGACGTCGCTGGACTCCAGGACAGGTAAGTGTCCAAATATTAAAAGCCAGCAGCTGCTGTAGCTGTAGCTGCTGGCTTTTAATATTTTTTTTTCCGGCGGAGCTCCGATTTATTAAGGCCCGTACACACAATCGGATTTTCCGACGGCTGTTGTCGGAAAATCCAACCGTTTGTACGCTCCATCGGACAATTGTCGGAATTTCCACCAACAAATGTTGGAAAGCATGCTTTACATTTTTCCGACAACAAACGTATGTTGTCGGATTATCCAATCGTGTGTACAGAAGTCCGTCGGGAAAAAAATACAAAATACAAACACGCATGCTCAGAAGCAATGCTAACATAACACATTAGCAGAAGTTTCCCAAAGGGTGGCGCTAAAGAGCTGAAAAAACGCGTAGTTTCGTGTTGTATGCAAGACAAGTTCACGGCCAACGCCCTTTGGACAAAAGTCCTACGTTATGTCCGATGGAAATCCGATCGTGTGTACCAGGCCTTAGAAACGTGAAACTTACAAAGTTGTCACCCCCCCCATTGGAAGATTTCTGCACACTTCCTGCTCCTTTTGACAACTCCCCTTTGTATTTCCTATCACTTTACACCCCCCCCCCCCCTGGTGAGAACGGTCGCGGGGACACTAATAAAAACCTGAAGCAGCTCTAACCCACTTTTTTTTACGCTTTAACCCTTTTACTGCCAGAGCCTGTTTTGCATTTTTTTTTTTTGGACATGTAGTAAAGTGCACATTTTAGGCCTGAAGGTTGGTTAAAACTGTAACGAAACGTCCAAAATAACCCCCAGCGCCGCACCGATCACCCCTGACTGTCCCCCACTCCTTTTCCGGTCCCCATCTCCTCCTCCGGTCCCCATCTCCTCCTCCGCCCCCCTCTGTGTTCCTTGGTCCCCCTCTGTGTTCCTTGGTCCCCCTCTGTGTTCCTCAGTCCCCCCTCTGTGTTCCTCGGTCCCCCCCTCTGTGTTCCTCAGTCCCCCCTCTGTGTTCCTCGGTCCCCCCTCTGTGTTCCTCGGTGCCCCCTCTGTGTTCCTCGGTCCCCCCTCTGTGTTCCTCGGTCCCCCCTCTGTGTTCCTCGGTGCCCCCTCTGTGTTCCTCGGTGCCCCCTCTGTGTTCCTCGGTGCCCCCTCTGTGTTCCTCGGTCCCCCCCTCTGTGTTCCTCGGTCCCCCCTCTGTGTTCCTCGGTCCCCCCTCTGTGTTCCTCGGTGCCCCCTCTGTGTTCCTCGGTCCCCCCTCTGTGTTCCTCGGTCCCCCCCCCCCTGTGTTCCTCGGTCCCCCCCCCTGTGTTCCTCGGTCCCCCCCCTGTGTTCCTCGGTCCCCCCCCTGTGTTCCTCGGTCCCCCCCTCTGTGTTCCTCGGTCCCCCCCTCTGTGTTCCTCGGTCCCCCCCTCTGTGTTCCTCGGTCCCCCCCCTCTGTGTTCCTCGGTCCCCCACTCTGTGTTCCTCGGTCCCCCCCTCTGTGTTCCTCGGTCCCCCCCTCTGTGTTCCTCGGTGCCCCCTCTGTGTTCCTCGGTCCCCCCCTCTGTGTTCCTCGGTCCCCCCTCTGTGTTCCTCGGTCCCCCCTCTGTGTTCCTCGGTGCCCCCTCTGTGTTCCTCGGTGCCCCCTCTGTGTTCCTCGGTGCCCCCTCTGTGTTCCTCGGTGCCCCCTCTGTGTTCCTCGGTGCCCCCTCTGTGTTCCTCGGTGCCCCCTCTGTGTTCCTCGGTCCCCCCTCTGTGTTCCTCGGTCCCCCCTCTGTGTTCCTCGGTTCCCCCCCCCCCCCTGTGTTCCTCGGTCCCCCCCCCTGTGTTCCTCGGTCCCCCCCCTGTGTTCCTCGGTCCCCCCCCCTGTGTTCCTCGGTCCCCCCCTCTGTGTTCCTCGGTCCCCCCCTCTGTGTTCCTCGGTCCCCCCCCTCTGTGTTCCTCGGTCCCCCACTCTGTGTTCCTCGGTCCCCCCTCTGTGTTCCTCGGTCCCCCCCTCTGTGTTCCTCGGTCCCCCCCTCTGTGTTCCTCGGTCCCCCCCTCTGTGTTCCTCGGTCCCCCCCTCTGTGTTCCTCGGTCCCCCCCTCTGTGTTCCTCGGTCCCCCCCTCTGTGTTCCTCGGTCCCCCCCTCTGTGTTCCTCGGTCCCCCCTCTGTGTTCCTCGGTCCCCCCTCTGTGTTTCTCCGTCCCCCCTCTGTGTTTCTCCGTCCCCCCTCTGTGTTTCTCCATCCCCCCTCTGTGTTTCTCCGTCCCCCCTCTGTGTTTCTCCGTCCCCCCTCTGTGTTTCTCCGTCCCCCCTCTGTGTTCCTCGGTCCCCCCCTCTGTGTTCCTCGGTGCCCCCTCTGTGTTCCTCGGTGCCCCCTCTGTGTTCCTCGGTGCCCCCTCTGTGTTCCTCGGTGCCCCCTCTGTGTTCCTCGGTGCCCCCTCTGTGTTCCTCGGTGCCCCCCTCTGTGTTCCTCGGTGCCCCCTCTGTGTTCCTCGGTGCCCCCTCTGTGTTCCTCTGTGCCCCCTCTGTGTTCCTCTGTGCCCCCTCTGTGTTCCTCTGTGCCCCCTCTGTGTTCCTCTGTGCCCCCTCTGTGTTCCTCGGTGCCCCCTCTGTGTTCCTCGGTCCCCCCTCTGTGTTCCTCGGTCCCCCCTCTGTGTTCCTCGGTGCCCCCTCTGTGTTCATCGGTCCCCCCTCTGTGTTCATCGGTCCCCCCTCTGTGTTCATCGGTCCCCCCTCTGTGTTCCTCGGTCCCCCCTCTGTGTTCCTCGGTCCCCCCTCTGTGTTCCTCGGTCCCCCCCTCTGTGTTCCTCGGTCCCCCCCTCTGTGTTCCTCGGTCGCCCCCTCTGTGTTCCTCGGTCCCCCCCTCTGTGTTCCTCGGTCCCCCCCTCTGTGTTCCTCGGTCGCCCCCTCTGTGTTCCTCGGTCGCCCCCTCTGTGTTCCTCGGTCGCCCCCTCTGTGTTCCTCGGTCGCCCCCTCTGTGTTCCTCGGTCGCCCCCTCTGTGTTCCTCGGTCGCCCCCTCTGTGTTCCTCGGTCGCCCCCTCTGTGTTCCTCGGTGCCCCCTGGTCCCCCCTCTGTGTTCCTCGGTCCCCCCTCTGTGTTCCTCGGTCCCCCCTCTGTGTTCCTCGGTCCCCCCTCTGTGGTTCCTCGGTCCCCCCTCTGAGGTTCCTCGGTCCCCCCTCTGAGGTTCCTCGGTCCCCCCTCTGTGTTCCTCGGCCCCCCTCCGTGCTGCTTGGTCCCCCTCTGTCCTAGATCTGTCAGGATGGAGAGCAGAGGAAGGAGTCTCCTTCCTTTTCTGTCAGTGATTACTGACGCTGTTCATTCATAACTGTCAATGAGCATCGTAAACTGTGCATCAGTTTAATAAAGTGGAGCTCCCCTGAAAAAAAAAAATATTAAAAGCCAGCAGCTACAAATACTGCAGCTGTTGACTTTTAATATTAGGACACTTACCTGTCCTTGAGTCCAGCGACGTCCGCAGCAGAGGACGAGCAATCATTCGTCACTCTGCTGCCCCCACCGCCATTATTATTAATATTATGTACACATGGTTTTCACCTAGTTCTCTTGATCCATTCAGACTAGCGCAATATTTTCCCCTTACTGCCCCCACCGCCATCCTCGGTGAGGGAACCAGGAAGTGAAGCCTTGCGGCTTCACTGCCCGGTTCCCTACGACGCATGCGCGAGTCGAGCTGCGCCGTTCTCACTGGTCCCTGTTGTGTTCTGAAAGCCGAGTGTCTCCCAGAACACAATGAGTATTCTGCGGGAAGTGACGCACTACCCGCAGAATACCCGCAGAGAGGACTCCCGGTAGTGGGTGCAAATACCTGTCTTAGACAGGTATCTGCCCCTCCCTCCCTCCTGAAAGGTGCCAAATAAGGATGAGCTCAGGCGTGTTCACATTGAACACGTGCAGAGCCCGCCAAGGAAGTCGGCACCGCGCTGCGCTAATCACAAGCAGGGAGACATTGTCCCGATGCTCGGCTGCAGAGATTGGGAAAAGTCTCCCTGCCTGTGATTAGCGCAGCGCGGTTCCGACGGTGCCGACTTCCTTGGTGGGCTCTGCACGTGTTCAATGCGAACACGCCTGAGCTCATCCCTAGTGCCAAATATGACACCGGAGGGGGGAGGGTTCCAATGAGCGGAAGTTCCACTTTAGGGTGGAGCTCCGCTTTAATGGAGAGGAGCTGCTGTCTCCTGTCCATTCATTTTTAGTGCAGCTGAGGCTGCTGAGAAAGGGACTGGGGAATCTGTGTCCTCAGTCCCTTTCCATGTCTACTGTTAAGACCCCTGATGCCTCATCAAAGCCACCCCCCCCCCCCCCCAACAGAACTAATAAAAAAAGAAAAGAATTGTAATGAATAAATATTGAAAAGGTTAAATTATAAAAATAATAAAAAATAAACTAAAAACTACTGACACAGTCCACGCATCATCAGTGCTGCATATTAATGCCACTGTCATATGAAATATAAAAAAAAAAGTATCAGTAATCAGCGAGTACTTGAAAAAAAGTATGGGTACTTGTACTTTGTCTTAAAAAAGTGGTATCGGTGCAACCCTACATCTGACCACAACACTTTCACCCAGTTCTCCTCTGAATCATTCAGATGTTAACTAGCAAATTTCAGACAGTCCTGTACATGTGCTTTCTTGAACAGGGGGACCTTGCGGGCGCTGCAGGATTTCAGTCTCTCACGGCATAGCGTATTACCAATTCATTTCTTGGTGACTATGGCCCAGCTGCCTTGAGATCATTGACTGTCAGGTTGCTTTAACCACTTCCATACCTGGCATTTTCACCCCCTTCCTGCCCAGACCAATTTTTAGTTTTCAGCGCTGTTGCACTTTGAATGACAATTGCACTGTCATGAAACAACCCAAATGAAATCTTTTATTTTTTTCCCCCACAAATAGAGCTTTCGTTTTGTGGTATTTGATCATCTCTGCTGTTTTTATTTTTTGCGCTATAAACAAAAGAAGAGCGACAATTTTGAAAAAAAAAAAAAAACACGATATATTTTACTTTTTGATTTAATAAATATCACAATTAAAAAAAATAAAAAAATAATAATTTTCCTCAGTTTAGATCGATACGTATTCTTCCACATATTTTTGGTAAAAAAAAACATTGCAATAAGCGTATATTGATTGGTTTGCGCAAAAGTTATAGCGTCTACAAAATAGGGGATAGATTTATGGCATTTTAATTTTTTTTATTTTTTTTTACTAGTAATGGTGGCGATTTGCGATTTTTTTTTTTATTGTGACAGTGACATTGCGGGGGACATATCAGACACTTTTGAAACGTTTTTGGGACCATTCACATTTATACAGCGATTAGTGCTATAAAACTGCACTGATTACTGTGTAAATGTGACTGGCAGGGAAGGGGTTAACACTAGGGGGCGAAGAAGGGGTTAATATGTTCCCTTTTGAGTGATTCTAACTGTAGGGGGAGGGGACTCAAAAAAAAGGGAGACCGATGTGTGTTCCTCTGTACTGGGAACACACATCGGTCTCCTCACCTCTGACAGGAGGTGGATCTGTGTGTTTACACACACAGATCCACACTCCTGCCGTGATCGCAGGTGCCCGGAGGACATGGCGGCCGCCAGGCACGCGCACCGGGCCACGAGCGGTGCCGCAGGCGCGCGCGCCCCCTAGACGGCCGGGAAGAAAAGACGTCATATGACGTCCACCCGGAGGGAGGGAGGAATCCTGTTGGCGTCATATGACTATGGCCCGGTAAGGAAGGGGTTAAAGTGGTTGTAAACCCTTACATATACCCAATTAAGCGACTTGCCTCAGGTGATACACAGAGGTGAAACAAATTCTCTTGCGTAAGTCGTACCTGTTCATCTGCAGTTTTCTCTTTTTTTACAGCCATCCAAAGTGCAGAATTTACACATCTTGTTTGAGCTTTCAGAAAGTAGAAGGCAGGGAGCTGAAGTTACACTGTGCAGAGCTCAGTGAGAGCTGATTGGAGGGAAGAGACACCCCCTCTTCACACAGCACACAGGAACAGAGCTGAGGCTGTCAATCACAGGTTGTGGGCTGGAGCTCCCTCCCCTGTCACCTTTTTTCTCTTGGTGTCAAGAAAACTTGTCAAAAGTGACCCATGCAGATAGAAAAGGAACAGGGCAGCAGACAAAAATGACACTTAGTGCTCTGGATTGAGACAAATACACACTATAGAGGGATATGGTATACAGTAAATGGATGTGACCTGACACACACACTATATAAAACACATGGGATATGCTTTGTTCATATTTCATACCAGAGGCTTACAACCACTTTAACTGACATCATATGTAAATGGAAGCTCATCCCTTTGAATTTCGGATGAATGAAACAGAGTAAAAGTTACATTGTATCTCTCTACCCAGTGTCTGAAGAGTGTTTATAATCCGTGTCATAAGGTCTGTTTCTTACAGCAGCTGTTGTATTTACACAGCAACCCCCAGATGTTATTCTGACAGCCGGGAATTGCCAACGAGGGGAGAGGCAGAAGGGTCTAAAGACTGGATTTACTGCACGTGCCCTGTGCACTTTAATGACGTTTTCCATCTGGCTCCTGCACTTCGCTGACTGCCTCCTGGTTAGGAAGGTACAGTTCTGACAACCTTCAATTACAGTTTATTTACAAGTTTCAGCAAGTGCATAGTGAAATTATATATGCTCATTGGAATTTTCCCTGTAGCTTTTTTTTTTTTTTTTTTTTAACCACAAGATGGCAGCACTCCTTTAAACAAACCTAGAATAGATTAATGAGCTTACTAAAAATTCAAGTAGTATGTACAGTATATTTACATCCAAGCAATTATTATTATTGTAATACAGGATTTTTATAGAGCCAACAGTTTACGCAGCGCTTTACAATATAAAAGGGAGACAGTACAATTACAATACAATAAAATACAGGCGGGTTAAAAGAGCCCCGCTCATAGAGCTTACAATCTAATAGGGTGGAGGCTAGATTGGGCATATAGCTCCGATAATACGCCTCCCTGTCTATGAGTTTTACTATAGATACATAATCATAATTCGTTTTCAACATACACAGTGCCTAGAAAAAATATTCATACCCCCTTGAAATTTTCCACATTTTGCCCATGTTACAACCAAAAACGTAAATGTATTTTATTGGGATTTTATGTGATAGACCAACACAAAGTGGCACATACAGTGAGGGAAAAAAGTATTTGATCCCCAGCTGATTTTGTATGCCTGCCCACTGACAAAGAAATGATCAGTCTATTTTAATGGTAGGTTTATTTTAAAGGGTAACTCCACTTTCTTGGGGAGAAAAAATAGCAAATAAAGAAAAAATAATATAGCACGCACTTGCGATACAAGTCATATTGTAGTTGAATGTTATTAAAAATGACCTTTCCCTTTCAATCTGCAGCCTCTGTAAATTTCTATATATGCAATGCAATATGGCTACCTGGAGTTTTTCTGTACACAGAATGTGTACTGACCACTCCCCAGAAACATAATTTCCAGCTTGTGTGATTGGCTCAACAATTTTCCCAGAAGTCTGCACTAAAATGCAATACAAAATAGATTACAGCGCACACATACAAAAATGACTATTAAATCCTGCAAGGCTATTTAAAAACACCTGAACATATTCAAAAATATGGGGATCTGGTCACACTATATGGTCATATAGTGCTAAGCCCACTTACTGCGACAAAGTACCCCATTATCAGTAGGTCCTACACTAGTATTAGAATGAAAGATCCTCAATCATGGGGGTTATACCCCCCTTTATGGAAGAACTGAAGGGACTCCTATGAACTGGTGGACACTAATAAGAGGATTGTTTATAAGCCTTTTTAGAATGCTATTAGTATAGCCCCTTTCACGTAGTCTTGTTCTCAAGATTTGGGCCTCGAAAAAGAGGCCCGAATCTTGAGAACAAGTCTGCGTGAAAGGGGCTATACGAATAGCATTCTCAAAAAGGCTTATAAAAAAGGCAAAACTAAAAAACGCACTGACTTACTCTTCTCACAGAAGATTAAAAAAGATAATATTACTACTAGAGTTATAACTAGATATTGCCGCCAACACAAACAAATCTGTTCCATTCTACAGAAATATTGGTACTTTCGGAGTATGGATGCTGCCTTGTGTCCTTTGGTTTCTAAACAACCCCAAATTACATAAAAAAGGGCCCCTTCCCTACGGGACAAACTTGTTCACAGTGAATATAAGGGAGCTATGTCTAAGACTAATAAAATTACAGGAACTTTTCATTGTGGCTACTGCCAATACATGGACACACGTAAATATATCACATTGCCCAATGGTGATCATTTCAAACCCAAACATTTTGTAAACTGCCGCACTCCTGGCGTAGTATACCTACTGTCGTGCGAGTGCGGATGCTATTATGTGGGTAAAACCAAACTGGAATTCTGGCATAGAGTTTACAGGCACATAGTGAGTATTACAAAAAAGGATCCGGATTTACCTCTCGGAGGCATAGTCGTTTGGTGCATTGAGACTTCATTCCCACTGTGAAGTTCCTTGCACTGGACCACATATGTGCCGACCCATGAGGTGGTGACTCCAATAAACTGCTTTTGCAACACGAATTGAGATGGATTTTCCATCTTAAACCCACACAGGCACCAGGCCTCGACGAGGCCTTTAATTTCAAACCATACCTGTCGGGATTCCAGTCAGGTGTCTGTGAACTGGATCTCTAATGCACTAATATGTACGATAAGAGAGATATGAGATTTGTAACTTTGGAGGATTTTGAAACAACCTTCTTCTTTCTATCATCTCTGCTCCTTTTATGCCATGTATTTGATTAGTTGTATTTCCATGATTGACATGTTACTAACAGATTATATGTATTTATACAAAATGTTTGTTTTATTTGTTGTTTTTTTCGATCATGTGTTACATATTGTGCATTTAATTGAATATACTAACCATTTTTCAAAATCTGTATGACAAAGAAATTTCTCATGGGCCAACTGTATTTATTTTCTGCCCACAGGTCATGCTGATGCAGCCATGACCCCTAGGAAATGTTGGTGGGTGGGGGTCGGCCGGTGCCCGACTGCCCGGCACGCGCGGGTCCCCTATCGGCCCCTTCACAAGGACCTCTTTGGCCATAGGAGCCGCGGGTTCCCGCTGGCTCCCTTCCTGTTTGTGTCTCACCCCTAGACGCAGGCTGTGGCCACATGCACACCAGTGGCGTGGGACATAACTCCGCCTCATGGGCGGGCTTGCGCCACGGGATCCCCTGACGGACATTCGGCGCCATCACACGGCGCCGCTGTCCTCACCACTTTGACCAGCTGCTCCCAATTGCTATCCACGCGATTGGAGCAATCTATGGCCCCACATGGGTATATCTACCAGCACTCCACGCTCCATTTTGACAGCGTGGAGTTGCTGGGATGATGTACCGTACATAGATGCCACAACCATTCAACCATTTGAGGTATTTAAAGCAGCTTACCATATATTACTTTTATACACAACAATGGCTGACCAGTCCTTTGTTCGGGTCTGCCCTACACGTTAATGATCGTGTTTGGGTGTGACCTAGAATATATTTTTAGATGCATATACTCATTGGTTATATATATATATATATATATATATATATATATATATATATATATATATATATATATATATATATTGTGACAGCAGGAAGGTAAAGTCACCTGGTTGCATCCAGGGGGGTAGATATATTTCGCCCAGATTCAGGCTTTATGCTGACTTATACAACTAGGGTGGAGAGTTGTATAAGCCCAGCTGAGGCTAGTAGGCTCATGGATGACTCATACCTCTAGGGAGAGTGTGGGGCGTCGTACAGACAGGGAGTTGATGAGGCCAGCTGAAGCTTGTCAGCTCATTTAGGCCTCTATAAGAACTCCCAGATTCATTAGGTGTTAGCTCATGCCTGGAACCAGACCTGTGTGGACTGTCTAGGGAGAGTGAACCCCTGTGCGGTGAGGCAAAGCCTGTGTGGCTATTTGTTTGGACTTTTACTAAACCAGGGACTTAGGGACTAGGACAGCACTAGGCTGATCCCAGTTGTTAGTTAGGAAACCTGTATGTTTAGTCAGAGGTCAACTTGACCAGGATTTATTTTGGTTATGTTTCTTTTGCTTTGCTGTGTTTTGTCACTGTAAATAGAAAATAAACCGCACCTTTTTGATTTTGAAAACCACAACCTCCGTTTGCTGGGCCTGTTTTGTGTGGGGAGCCCATCCCGGGGGTCACACACACCCGCTGCCGAGCTAACCCCCTCACAGTTGGTGGAGAACCAGTGGCAGTTTTTTTTTAAGCCAGCATGGAGGAGATACTGAAGCAGCTGGCTCTAGCAAATGCCAATCAACAGCAGACAAATGCAGGTTTGCAAAAGAGCCTTGCAGCTCAACAACAGAGCCTTGCAGCCCAGCAGCAGACAAACGCAACTTTGCAACAGAGTCTGGAGGCTCAGCAACGAGCCCAGCAGCAATCTGAGGCCCGCTTCATAGACCTGTTGCAGAAGCAAGAGCAGAGACTACAACAACAGATGGAAGCAGTAATGCAGCAACGTCCGCAGACCAGTGAGGAAAGCCGTCCCACTAATACCGCGTCCTTTGGGGTGAGTCGTTTATTGACAAAAATGACTGGAGAGGATGATCCAGAGGTATTTTTGACCACATTTGAAAGGACCGCTGAAAGAGAAAAGTGGCCTGAGGAGCAGTGGGCTGGACTGGTGGCTCCTCTGTTAACTGGTGAATCACAGAAAGCTTACTATGACCTAGAGCCTAACCAAGCAAAAGACTATGTGATGCTAAAAGCTGAAATATTGGCAAGGCTGGGTGTCACCCAGGCTGTCCGGGCTCAGCGTGTGCATAACTGGACTTTCCAGCTTGGAAAACCCCCCAGGTCTCAAATGTATGATCTCATTCACCTGAGCAGAAAGTGGCTACAGCCAGAGACTTTGTCCGCACCAAAGATTGTGGAACGTGTTGTAATGGATCGGTTTTTGAGAGCTCTTCCTACTGCCATCCAAAAGTGGGTAAGCCATGGAGACCCAGAGACGGCCGATGGTCTTGTGGATCGTGTGGAGAAATACTTGGCTACAGAGAACCTGACGGCCTCTTCCAGAGACACTCGGACTTTCCACCCTAAGACCAGACCATCCCCAGGGGCGGATAAGAGGATTCCAAGGGGTGAGGGTGGAGAGAGTGAGAGGGTGGGAGCTCTACCCCAAGTTTGGCGAGAACAGCCTGGGAAATCAGCGGCTCAAGAGGCGGCAAGAAGGATCGTTTGCTACCGCTGCCGGCAAGCGGGACATATTGCAGCCAATTGCCCGGTTGTGGAGGAACCCATGCAGTGTGACTTTCTGACGGGCAGACGTCAGTCGCTGTGTGCGACAGTCGCATGACGCCATTGTGGGAAGGGATTTTCCGAAGTTCTGGGAACTGTGGGATGATCCTGAGCCCCTCACTGGTGCCCCTATGTACCAGGAATGTGATAGCCAGAACTCCCCTGAGAGTGGTGAGGACTCTCCGGAATTTCCCTTATCAGTATTGGCAGGGGAGACTCAAGAAACTGGAGAGGAGCCCACCTCCTCAGACGAAAACCTACCGTCTGTGGAGTTTTCTGATCTTGAGGTTCACAGGGAAAACTTTGCCACAGAACAGTTGAAAGACCCCGCCCTAATAAAGGCACGGGAAAACGTAGTGAAAATAGATGGCGAGTTAGTGAACCCAGATAATACCTGCACTTACCCATACTTCAGCGTAGAGAAGGACCTACTGTATCGGGTGGCAAAAAGGGCCGAAGAAACCGTTGAGCAGCTTGTGGTGCCCAAACCTTACAGGAAGTTGGTGTTGGAGTTGGCCCATGGGCACATTCTTGGAGGTCATCTGGGGACAGAGAAAACCCGAGAGAGGGTATTACAGAGATTCTATTGGCCGGGGGTGATGAAGGACGTAGAAAATTATTGTTCCTCCTGCCCTGTGTGTCAGAGGTTGGCCCCGATGCCACATTTCCGTAGCCCGCTGGTCCCTCTACCCATCATTGAGGTCCCGTTTGAGAGGATCGCCATGGATTTGGTAGGTCCTATAATCAAGTCCGCTAGGGGGCACCAGTACATATTAGTTATAATGGACTATGCCACCCGTTATCCAGAAGCGATCCCTCTCCGAAATACCTCGGCCAAAACCATAGCCAAAGAGCTATCTCTTGTTTTTAGCCGGGTGGGTATTTGTAAAGAACTGCTTACGGACCAAGGTACACCCTTTATGTCCCGGGTTATGAAAGAGCTGTGTAAATTGTTCAAAGTGACGCAATTGCGTACGTCTGTGTATCACCCCCAAACCGATGGGCTGGTTGAAAGATTCAACAAAACCCTAAAACAAATGTTGAAGAAAGTGGTGGATAGAGATGGAAAGGATTGGGACTGTTTACTTCCTTATTTGATGTTTGCTATTAGGGAGGTGCCCCAATCCTCTACGGGATTCTCCCCCTTTGAGTTACTGTATGGGAGACACCCAAGAGGGCTGTTGGATATTGCCAAGGAAACTTGGGAAAGTGAGAGTTCTCCCCACAGGAGTGTGATTGAGCATGTCGCCCTGATGCAAGATCGAATTGCACAGGTAATGCCCATTGTGAAGGAACATTTGGCCCAAGCGCAGTTGGCACAGCAGAGAGTGTACAACCGTGGAGCCAAGACCCGTACCTTTTCCCCGGGGGATAGGATATTGGTACTTGTCCCTACGGTTGAAAGTAAATTCCTTGCCAAATGGCAAGGCCCCTACGAGATAATGGAAAAAGTGAGTGAAGTGAATTACAAGGTCAGACAACCAGGAAGGCGAAAGCCCGAACAGATCTATCACGTTAATCTGTTGAAAGCCTGGAGGGATAGAGAGTCCCTAGTCGCAGACACTTGGTCACCAGCTCAAACTGGTTGCGTGATTCCTGAGGTTGGAATAGCAGCCACCTTGTCACAACCCCAACAACAGGAGGTTAAGGAGTTTGTGCTTCGCAACAAGGAGGTATTCTCTGAGCTGCCGGGACAAACATCTGGGGTAGAGCATGACATCATTACCCCGCCCGGTGAAAGGGTGAAGTTAAAACCCTATCGGATCCCAGAGGCTCGACGGGAGGCAATACGGGAGGAAGTACAGAAAATGCTGAACTTAGGGGTGATAGAGGAGTCCCAAAGTGATTGGTCTAGTCCCATCGTGTTGGTGCCTAAACCGGATGGGAGCTGGCGATTTTGTAACGATTTTCGTCAGTTGAACAAAGTTACAAAATTTGACACCTACCCCATGCCACGTATAGATGAGTTGATCGACCGGCTGGGAACAGCCCGATACATGACGACTCTTGACCTCACAAAAGGGTATTGGCAAATCCCCCTGGCCAAGTCGGCCAAAGAGAAAACCGCATTTGTAACCCCAGACGGGGCGTTCCAATATAAAAGAATGCCGTTCGGGTTACAGAATGCGCCGGCCACATTCCAGCGGAAAATGGACCAGATGCTGAGGCCCCATCGGAAGTATTCTGCGGCTTACCTGGATGACGTAATTGTCCATAGCACAGATTGGGCCTCACATCTGCCAAAAGTGCAAGCAGTCCTGGACTCTGTTCGGGAAGCGGGGTTTACGGCTAACCCCAAGAAGTGTACCATTGGGCAGGAGGAGGCCAAATATCTTGGGTACACCATTGGGAGGGGAGTAATAAAACCCCAACTCAACAAAGTCGAGGCCATCCAGAGTTGGCCACGTCCCAACAGCAAGAAGCAGGTACGAGCCTTTCTGGGAATCGCTGGGTATTATCGGCGATTCATTCCCCACTTTGCTTCTAAGGCTGTGCCCCTAACCAACCTGACGAAGGGGAAAGGGTCGGTCATGATTAAATGGACCCCCGAGGCTGAGGCAGCATTCCAATTCTTGAAACAAGCCTTATGTAGCCAGCCAGTGTTGTACTCACCCGACTTCTCTAAAGACTTTGTCGTACAAAGTGATGCGTCAGATGTGGGGTTAGGAGCAGTATTGTCCCAGGTCTGGAACGGGGAAGAGCACCCAGTCATTTACCTCAGCAGGAAATTGAAGTCCCATGAGGTAAATTACGCCACCGTTGAAAAGGAGTGTTTAGCGGTGAAGTGGGCTCTAGATTCCCTTCGGTACTACCTGCTAGGTAGGCACTTTGACATGGTTACGGATCACGCTCCGTTAAAGTGGATGGCTCAAAACAAGGAAACAAATAGAAGAGTGAATAGGTGGTTCCTGGCCCTCCAGGAATTCAACTTCACAGTAAAGCATCGCCCTGGCGTTCAAATGGGGAATGTGGATGCTTTGTCTCGAGTACATGAATGCCTGATTGCTGGTGTTCCAACCCCGAGGTTAAAACAAGAGGGGGGGGTATGTGACAGCAGGAAGGTAAAGTCACCTGGTTGCATCCAGGGGGGTAGATATATTTCGCCCAGATTCAGGCTTTATACTGACTTATACAACTAGGGTGGAGAGTTGTATAAGCCCAGCTGAGGCTAGTAGGCTCATGGATGACTCATACCTCTAGGGAGAGTGTGGGGCGTCGTACAGACAGGGAGTTGATGAGGCCAGCTGAAGCTTGTCAGCTCATTTAGGCCTCTATAAGAACTCCCAGATTCATTAGGTGTTAGCTCATGCCTGGAACCAGACCTGTGTGGACTGTCTAGGGAGAGTGAACCCCTGTGCGGTGAGGCAAAGCCTGTGTGGCTATTTGTTTGGACTTTTACTAAACCAGGGACTTAGGGACTAGGACAGCACTAGGCTGATCCCAGTTGTTAGTTAGGAAACCTGTATGTTTAGTCAGAGGTCAACTTGACCAGGATTTATTTTGGTTATGTTTCTTTTGCTTTGCTGTGTTTTGTCACTGTAAATAGAAAATAAACCGCACCTTTTTGATTTTGAAAACCACAACCTCCGTTTGCTGGGCCTGTTTTGTGTGGGGAGCCCATCCCGGGGGTCACACACACCCGCTGCCGAGCTAACCCCCTCACAGTTGGTGGAGAACCAGTGGCAGTTTTTTTTTAAGCCAGCATGGAGGAGATACTGAAGCAGCTGGCTCTAGCAAATGCCAATCAACAGCAGACAAATGCAGGTTTGCAAAAGAGCCTTGCAGCTCAACAACAGAGCCTTGCAGCCCAGCAGCAGACAAACGCAACTTTGCAACAGAGTCTGGAGGCTCAGCAACGAGCCCAGCAGCAATCTGAGGCCCGCTTCATAGACCTGTTGCAGAAGCAAGAGCAGAGACTACAACAACAGATGGAAGCAGTAATGCAGCAACGTCCGCAGACCAGTGAGGAAAGCCGTCCCACTAATACCGCGTCCTTTGGGGTGAGTCGTTTATTGACAAAAATGACTGGAGAGGATGATCCAGAGGTATTTTTGACCACATTTGAAAGGACCGCTGAAAGAGAAAAGTGGCCTGAGGAGCAGTGGGCTGGACTGGTGGCTCCTCTGTTAACTGGTGAATCGCAGAAAGCTTACTATGACCTAGAGCCTAACCAAGCAAAAGACTATGTGATGCTAAAAGCTGAAATATTGGCAAGGCTGGGTGTCACCCAGGCTGTCCGGGCTCAGCGTGTGCATAACTGGACTTTCCAGCTTGGAAAACCCCCCAGGTCTCAAATGTATGATCTCATTCACCTGAGCAGAAAGTGGCTACAGCCAGAGACTTTGTCCGCACCAAAGATTGTGGAACGTGTTGTAATGGATCGGTTTTTGAGAGCTCTTCCTACTGCCATCCAAAAGTGGGTAAGCCATGGAGACCCAGAGACGGCCGATGGTCTTGTGGATCGTGTGGAGAAATACTTGGCTACAGAGAACCTGACGGCCTCTTCCAGAGACACTCGGACTTTCCACCCTAAGACCAGACCATCCCCAGGGGCGGATAAGAGGATTCCAAGGGGTGAGGGTGGAGAGAGTGAGAGGGTGGGAGCTCTACCCCAAGTTTGGCGAGAACAGCCTGGGAAATCAGCGGCTCAAGAGGCGGCAAGAAGGATCGTTTGCTACCGCTGCCGGCAAGCGGGACATATTGCAGCCAATTGCCCGGTTGTGGAGGAACCCATGCAGTGTGACTTTCTGACGGGCAGACGTCAGTCGCTGTGTGCGACAGTCGCATGCACTGCCATTCGAGGAACTGAGAAACATTTATGCAAAATGTGTGTTAATGGTAGAAATGTTGTGGTATTGCTGGATTCAGGTAGCCTTGTGACCCTGATAAAGGCTGAGTTAGTTAAAACAGAGGTCTCTGGGAATAGCAAGGTAGCTGTTATTTGTGTGCATGGGGACACCCGAGAGTATCCAGTGACTACAGTGTGTTTCGAGACCCCCAAAGGTACCCTCTCTCATCCAGTGGGCTTAGTATCTCAGTTACCGCATGACGCCATTGTGGGAAGGGATTTTCCGAAGTTCTGGGAACTGTGGGATGATCCTGAGCCCCTCACTGGTGCCCCTATGTACCAGGAATGTGATAGCCAGAACTCCCCTGAGAGTGGTGAGGACTCTCCGGAATTTCCCTTATCAGTATTGGCAGGGGAGACTCAAGAAACTGGAGAGGAGCCCACCTCCTCAGACGAAAACCTACCGTCTGTGGAGTTTTCTGATCTTGAGGTTCACAGGGAAAACTTTGCCACAGAACAGTTGAAAGACCCCGCCCTAATAAAGGCACGGGAAAACGTAGTGAAAATAGATGGCGAGTTAGTGAACCCAGATAATACCTGCACTTACCCATACTTCAGCGTAGAGAAGGACCTACTGTATCGGGTGGCAAAAAGGGCAGAAGAAACCGTTGAGCAGCTTGTGGTGCCCAAACCTTACAGGAAGTTGGTGTTGGAGTTGGCCCATGGGCACATTCTTGGAGGTCATCTGGGGACAGAGAAAACCCGAGAGAGGGTATTACAGAGATTCTATTGGCCGGGGGTGATGAAGGACGTAGAAAATTATTGTTCCTCCTGCCCTGTGTGTCAGAGGTTGGCCCCGATGCCACATTTCCGTAGCCCGCTGGTCCCTCTACCCATCATTGAGGTCCCGTTTGAGAGGATCGCCATGGATTTGGTAGGTCCTATAATCAAGTCCGCTAGGGGGCACCAGTACATATTAGTTATAATGGACTATGCCACCCGTTATCCAGAAGCGATCCCTCTCCGAAATACCTCGGCCAAAACCATAGCCAAAGAGCTATCTCTTGTTTTTAGCCGGGTGGGTATTTGTAAAGAACTGCTTACGGACCAAGGTACACCCTTTATGTCCCGGGTTATGAAAGAGCTGTGTAAATTGTTCAAAGTGACGCAATTGCGTACGTCTGTGTATCACCCCCAAACCGATGGGCTGGTTGAAAGATTCAACAAAACCCTAAAACAAATGTTGAAGAAAGTGGTGGATAGAGATGGAAAGGATTGGGACTGTTTACTTCCTTATTTGATGTTTGCTATTAGGGAGGTGCCCCAATCCTCTACGGGATTCTCCCCCTTTGAGTTACTGTATGGGAGACACCCAAGAGGGCTGTTGGATATTGCCAAGGAAACTTGGGAAAGTGAGAGTTCTCCCCACAGGAGTGTGATTGAGCATGTCGCCCTGATGCAAGATCGAATTGCACAGGTAATGCCCATCGTGAAGGAACATTTGGCCCAAGCGCAGTTGGCACAGCAGAGAGTGTACAACCGTGGAGCCAAGACCCGTACCTTTTCCCCGGGGGATAGGATATTGGTACTTGTCCCTACGGTTGAAAGTAAATTCCTTGCCAAATGGCAAGGCCCCTACGAGATAATGGAAAAAGTGAGCGAAGTGAATTACAAGGTCAGACAACCAGGAAGGCGAAAGCCCGAACAGATCTATCACGTTAATCTGTTGAAAGCCTGGAGGGATAGAGAGTCCCTAGTCGCAGACACTTGGTCACCAGCTCAAACTGGTTGCGTGATTCCTGAGGTTGGAATAGCAGCCACCTTGTCACAACCCCAACAACAGGAGGTTAAGGAGTTTGTGCTTCGCAACAAGGAGGTATTCTCTGAGCTGCCGGGACAAACATCTGGGGTAGAGCATGACATCATTACCCCGCCCGGTGAAAGGGTGAAGTTAAAACCCTATCGGATCCCAGAGGCTCGACGGGAGGCAATACGGGAGGAAGTACAGAAAATGCTGAACTTAGGGGTGATAGAGGAGTCCCAAAGTGATTGGTCTAGTCCCATCGTGTTGGTGCCTAAACCGGATGGGAGCTGGCGATTTTGTAACGATTTTCGTCAGTTGAACAAAGTTACAAAATTTGACACCTACCCCATGCCACGTATAGATGAGTTGATCGACCGGCTGGGAACAGCCCGATACATGACGACTCTTGACCTCACAAAAGGGTATTGGCAAATCCCCCTGGCCAAGTCGGCCAAAGAGAAAACCGCATTTGTAACCCCAGACGGGGCGTTCCAATATAAAAGAATGCCGTTCGGGTTACAGAATGCGCCGGCCACATTCCAGCGGAAAATGGACCAGATGCTGAGGCCCCATCGGAAGTATGCTGCGGCTTACCTGGATGACGTAATTGTCCATAGCACAGATTGGGCCTCACATCTGCCAAAAGTGCAAGCAGTCCTGGACTCTGTTCGGGAAGCGGGGTTTACGGCTAACCCCAAGAAGTGTACCATTGGGCAGGAGGAGGCCAAATATCTTGGGTACACCATTGGGAGGGGAGTAATAAAACCCCAACTCAACAAAGTCGAGGCCATCCAGAGTTGGCCACGTCCCAACAGCAAGAAGCAGGTACGAGCCTTTCTGGGAATCGCTGGGTATTATCGGCGATTCATTCCCCACTTTGCTTCTAAGGCTGTGCCCCTAACCAACCTGACGAAGGGGAAAGGGTCGGTCATGATTAAATGGACCCCCGAGGCTGAGGCAGCATTCCAATTCTTGAAACAAGCCTTATGTAGCCAGCCAGTGTTGTACTCACCCGACTTCTCTAAAGACTTTGTCGTACAAAGTGATGCGTCAGATGTGGGGTTAGGAGCAGTATTGTCCCAGGTCTGGAACGGGGAAGAGCACCCAGTCATTTACCTCAGCAGGAAATTGAAGTCCCATGAGGTAAATTACGCCACCGTTGAAAAGGAGTGTTTAGCGGTGAAGTGGGCTCTAGATTCCCTTCGGTACTACCTGCTAGGTAGGCACTTTGACATGGTTACGGATCACGCTCCGTTAAAGTGGATGGCTCAAAACAAGGAAACAAATAGAAGAGTGAATAGGTGGTTCCTGGCCCTCCAGGAATTCAACTTCACAGTAAAGCATCGCCCTGGCGTTCAAATGGGGAATGTGGATGCTTTGTCTCGAGTACATGAATGCCTGATTGCTGGTGTTCCAACCCCGAGGTTAAAACAAGAGGGGGGGGTATGTGACAGCAGGAAGGTAAAGTCACCTGGTTGCATCCAGGGGGGTAGATATATTTCTCCCAGATTCAGGCTTTATGCTGACTTATACAACTAGGGTGGAGAGTTGTATAAGCCCAGCTGAGGCTAGTAGGCTCATGGATGACTCATACCTCTAGGGAGAGTGTGGGGCGTCGTACAGACAGGGAGTTGATGAGGCCAGCTGAAGCTTGTCAGCTCATTTAGGCCTCTATAAGAACTCCCAGATTCATTAGATGTTAGCTCATGCCTGGAACCAGACCTGTGTGGACTGTCTAGGGAGAGTGAACCCCTGTGCGGTGAGGCAAAGCCTGTGTGGCTATTTGTTTGGACTTTTACTAAACCAGGGACTTAGGGACTAGGACAGCACTAGGCTGATCCCAGTTGTTAGTTAGGAAACCTGTATGTTTAGTCAGAGGTCAAGTTGACCAGGATTTATTTTATTTATCTTTCTTTTGCTTTGCTGTGTTTTGTCACTGTAAATAGAAAATAAACCGCACCTTTTTGATTTTGAAAACCACAACCTCCGTTTGCTGGGCCTGTTTTGTGTGGGGAGCCCATCCCGGGGGTCACACACACCCGCTGCCGAGCTAACCCCCTCACAATATATATATTGTGAGGGGGTTAGCTCGGCAGCGGGTGTGTGTGACCCCCGGGATGGGCTCCCCACACAAAAACAGGCCCAGCAAACGGAGGTTGTGGTTTTCAAAATCAAAAAGGTGCGGTTTATTTTCTATTTACAGTGACAAAACACAGCAAAGCAAAAGAAAGATAAATAAAATAAATCCTGGTCAACTTGACCTCTGACTAAACATACAGGTTTCATAACTAACAACTGGGATCAGCCTAGTGCTGTCCTAGTCCCTAAGTCCCTGGTTTTAAATGTCCAAGCAAATAGCCACACAGGCTTTGTCTCACCGCACAGGGGTTCACTCTCCCTAGACAGTCCACACAGGTCTGGTTCCAGGCATGAGCAAACACCTAATGAATCTGGGAGTTCTTATAGAGGCCTAAATGAGCTGACAAGCTTCAGCTGGTCTCATCAACTCCCTGTCTGCACGACGCCCCACACTCTCCCTAGAGGTATGAGTCATCCATGAGCCCACTAGCCTCAGCTGGGCTTATACAACTCTCCACCTAGTTGTATAAGTCGGCGTAAAGCCTGAATCTGGGCGAAATATATCTACCCCCCTGGATGCAACCAGGTGACTTTACCTTCCTGCTGTCACATACCCCCCCCCTCTTGTTTTAACCTCGGGGTTGGAACACCAGCAATCAGGCATTCATGTACTCGAGACAAAGCATCCACATTCCCCATTTGAATGCCAGGGCGATGCTTTACTGTGAAGTTGAATTCCTGGAGGGCCAGGAACCACCTATTCACTCTTCTATTTGTTTCCTTGTTTTGAGCCATCCACTTTAACGGAGCGTGATCCGTAACCATGTCAAAGTGCCTACCTAGCAGGTAGTACCGAAGGGAATCTAGAGCCCACTTCACCGCTAAACACTCCTTTTCAACGGTGGCGTAATTTACCTCATGGGACTTCAACTTCCTGCTGAGGTAAATGACTGGGTGCTCTTCCCCGTTCCAGACCTGGGACAATACTGCTCCTAACCCCACATCTGACGCATCACTTTGTACGACAAAGTCTTTAGAGAAGTCGGGTGAGTACAACACTGGCTGGCTACATAAGGCTTGTTTCAAGAATTGGAATGCTGCCTCAGCCTCGGGGGTCCATTTAATCATGACCGACCCTTTCCCCTTCGTCAGGTTGGTTAGGGGCACAGCCTTAGAAGCAAAGTGGGGAATGAATCGCCGATAATACCCAGCGATTCCCAGAAAGGCTCGTACCTGCTTCTTGCTGTTGGGACGTGGCCAACTCTGGATGGCCTCGACTTTGTTGAGTTGGGGTTTTATTACTCCCCTCCCAATGGTGTACCCAAGATATTTGGCCTCCTCCTGCCCAATGGTACACTTCTTGGGGTTAGCCGTAAACCCCGCTTCCCGAACAGAGTCCAGGACTGCTTGCACTTTTGGCAGATGTGAGGCCCAATCTGTGCTATGGACAATTACGTCATCCAGGTAAGCCGCAGCATACTTCCGATGGGGCCTCAGCATCTGGTCCATTTTCCGCTGGAATGTGGCCGGCGCATTCTGTAACCCGAACGGCATTCTTTTATATTGGAACGCCCCGTCTGGGGTTACAAATGCGGTTTTCTCTTTGGCCGACTTGGCCAGGGGGATTTGCCAATACCCTTTTGTGAGGTCAAGAGTCGTCATGTATCGGGCTGTTCCCAGCCGGTCGATCAACTCATCTATACGTGGCATGGGGTAGGTGTCAAATTTTGTAACTTTGTTCAACTGACGAAAATCGTTACAAAATCGCCAGCTCCCATCCGGTTTAGGCACCAACACAATGGGACTAGACCAATCACTTTGGGACTCCTCTATCACCCCTAAGTTCAGCATTTTCTGTACTTCCTCCCGTATTGCCTCCCGTCGGGCCTCTGGGATCCGATAGGGTTTTAACTTCACCCTTTCACCGGGTGGGGTAATGATGTCATGCTCTACCCCAGATGTTTGTCCCGGCAGCTCGGAGAATACCTCCTTGTTGCGAAGCACAAACTCCTTAACCTCCTGTTGTTGGGGTTGTGACAAGGTGGCTGCTATTCCAACCTCAGGAATCACGCAACCAGTTTGAGCTGGTGACCAAGTGTCTGCGACTAGGGACTCTCTATCCCTCCAGGCTTTCAACAGATTAACGTGATAGATCTGTTCGGGCTTTCGCCTTCCTGGTTGTCTGACCTTGTAATTCACTTCGCTCACTTTTTCCATTATCTCATAGGGGCCTTGCCATTTGGCAAGGAATTTACTTTCAACCGTAGGGACAAGTACCAGTATCCTATCCCCCGGGGAAAAGGTACGGGTCTTGGCTCCACGGTTGTACACTCTCTGCTGTGCTAACTGCGCTTGGGCCAAATGTTCCTTCACGATGGGCATTACCTGTGCAATTCGGTCTTGCATCAGGGCGACATGCTCAATCACACTCCTGTGGGGAGAACTCTCACTTTCCCAAGTTTCCTTGGCAATATCCAACAGCCCTCTTGGGTGTCTCCCATACAGTAACTCAAAGGGGGAGAATCCCGTAGAGGATTGGGGCACCTCCCTAATAGCAAACATCAGATAAGGAAGTAGACAGTCCCAATCCTTTCCATCTCTATCCACCACTTTCTTCAACATTTGTTTTAGGGTTTTGTTGAATCTTTCAACCAGCCCATCGGTTTGGGGGTGATACACAGATGTACGTAATTGCGTCACTTTGAACAATTTACACAGCTCCTTCATAACCCGGGACATAAAGGGTGTACCTTGGTCCGTAAGCAGTTCTTTACAAATACCCACCCGGCTAAACACAAGAGATAGCTCTTTGGCTATGGTTTTGGCCGAGGTATTTCGGAGAGGGATCGCTTCTGGATAACGGGTGGCATAGTCCATTATAACTAATATGTACTGGTGCCCCCTAGCGGACTTGATTATAGGCCCTACCAAATCCATGGCGATCCTCTCAAACGGGACCTCAATGATGGGTAGAGGGACCAGCGGGCTACGGAAATGTGGCATCGGGGCCGACCTCTGACACACAGGGCAGGAGGAACAATAATTTTCTATGTCCTTCATCACCCCCGGCCAATAGAATCTCTGTAATACCCTCTCTCGGGTTTTCTCTGTCCCCAGATGACCTCCAAGAATGTGCCCATGGGCCAACTCCAACACCAACTTCCTGTAAGGTTTGGGCACCACAAGCTGCTCAACGGTTTCTTCTGCCCTTTTTGCCACCCGATACAGTAGGTCCTTCTCTACGCTGAAGTATGGGTAAGTGCAGGTATTATCTGGGTTCACTAACTCGCCATCTATTTTCACTACGTTTTCCCGTGCCTTTATTAGGGCGTGGTCTTTCAACTGTTCTGTGGCAAAGTTTTCCCTGTGAACCTCAAGATCAGAAAACTCCACAGACGGTAGGTTTTCGTCTGAGGAGGTGGGCTCCTCTCCAGTTTCTTGAGTCTCCCCTGCCAATACTGATAAGGGAAATTCCGGAGAGTCCTCACCACTCTCAGGGGAGTTCTGGCTATCACATTCCTGGTACATAGGGGCACCAGAGGGGGGGCTCAGGATCATCCCACAGTTCCCAGAACTTCGGAAAATCCCTTCCCACAATGGCGTCATGCGGTAACTGAGATACTAAGCCCACTGGATGAGAGAGGGTACCTTTGGGGGTCTCGAAACACACTGTAGTCACTGGATACTCTCGGGTGTCCCCATGCACACAAATAACAGCTACCTTGCTATTCCCAAAGACCTCTGTTTTAACTAACTCAGCCTTTATCAGGGTCACAAGGCTACCTGAATCCAGCAATACCACAACATTTCTACCATTAACACACATTTTGCATAAATGTTTCTCAGTTCCTCGAATGGCAGTGCATGCGACTGTCGCACACAGCGACTGACGTCTGCCCGTCAGAAAGTCACACTGCATGGGTTCCTCCATAACCGGGCAATTGGCTGCAATATGTCCCGCTTGCCGGCAGCGGTAGCAAACGATCCTTCTTGCCGCCTCTTGAGCCGCTGATTTCCCCGGCTGTTCTCGCCAAACTTGGGGTAGAGCTCCCACCCTCTCACTCTCTCCACCCTCACCCCTTGGAATCCTCTTATCCGCCCCTGGGGATGGTCTGGTCTTAGGGTGGAAAGTCCGAGTGTCTCTGGAAGAGGCCGTCAGGTTCTCTGTAGCCAAGTATTTCTCCACACGATCCACAAGACCATCGGCCGTCTCTGGGTCTCCATGGCTTACCCACTTTTGGATGGCAGTAGGAAGAGCTCTCAAAAACCGATCCATTACAACACGTTCCACAATCTTTGGTGCGGACAAAGTCTCTGGCTGTAGCCACTTTCTGCTCAGGTGAATGAGATCATACATTTGAGACCTGGGGGGTTTTCCAAGCTGGAAAGTCCAGTTATGCACACGCTGAGCCCGGACAGCCTGGGTGACACCCAGCCTTGCCAAAATTTCAGCTTTTAGCATCACATAGTCTTTTGCTTGGTTAGGCTCTAGGTCATAGTAAGCTTTCTGCGATTCACCAGTTAACAGAGGAGCCACCAGTCCAGCCCACTGCTCCTCAGGCCACTTTTCTCTTTTAGCGGTCCTTTCAAATGTGGTCAAAAATACCTCTGGATCATCCTCTCCAGTCATTTTTGTCAATAAACGACTCACCCCAAAGGACGCGGTATTAGTGGGACGGCTTTCCTCACTGGTCTGCGGACGTTGCTGCATTACTGCTTCCATCTGTTGTTGTAGTCTCTGCTCTTGCTTCTGCAACAGGTCTATGAAGCGGGCCTCAGATTGCTACTGGGCTTGTTGCTGAGCTGCAAGGCTCTGTTGATGAGCTTGCTGCTGGGCTGCAAGGCTCCTTTGCAAACCTGCATTTGTCTGCTGTTGATTGGCATTTGCTAGAGCCAGCTGTTTCATTATCTCCTCCATGCTGGCTTAAAAAAAAAACTGCCACTGGTTCTCCACCAACTGTGAGGGGGTTAGCTCGGCAGCGGGTGTGTGTGACCCCCGGGATGGGCTCCCCACACAAAAACAGGCCCAGCAAACGGAGGTTGTGGTTTTCAAAATCAAAAAGGTGCGGTTTATTTTCTATTTACAGTGACAAAACACAGCAAAGCAAAAGAAAGATAAATAAAATAAATCCTGGTCAACTTGACCTCTGACTAAACATACAGGTTTCCTAACTAACAACTGGGATCAGCCTAGGGCTGTCCTAGTCCCTAAGTCCCTGGTTTTAAATGTCCAAGCAAATAGCCACACAGGCTTTGTCTCACCGCACAGGGGTTCACTCTCCCTAGACAGTCCACACAGGTCTGGTTCCAGGCATGAGCAAACACCTAATGAATCTGGGAGTTCTTATAGAGGCCTAAATGAGCTGACAAGCTTCAGCTGGTCTCATCAACTCCCTGTCTGCACGACGCCCCACACTCTCCCTAGAGGTATGAGTCATCCATGAGCCCACTAGCCTCAGCTGGGATTATACAACTCTCCACCTAGTTGTATAAGTCGGCGTAAAGCCTGAATCTGGGCGAAATATATCTACCCCCCTGGATGCAACCAGGTGACTTTACCTTCCTGCTGTCACAATATATATATATATATATATATATATATATATAGCCACACTGCTTGATACCTCATCATTGTGGTCAAATGGTAATTTACTCTTTTTTGCTCTTGTGTATACAGGGGAGCATCTAACTACATGGTCTTTCTATTCATTACTCCTTGGGCCGCTGGTCATTCTTTGGCAGGAACTCACGTTTCAACGCCTTTGGGGTCCTTGTAGTTATGGCATCTGCTGTCCTCTTTCCCCATCTGTGTTCCTCCTGTTCCATCATCGAGTCCGTATTGGCCACACTGTCTGACCTGTGGAGCACTTTTTATCATATCTGCAGATGATATACCATCTGCTCTCTGCATTTTGTAACTATGATGATCATTGCTGCCAACCATATGACTGAGACATGTATATCTATTCAAATGTTGATATAAGTTGTTACTACCTTCATTAATTCCTTATTATGCATCTACCTTGTGGAATCTTTATGACCCAATTGACATTAAAAACCTCTGAAGAAGGACTATTGAGGTCCGAAACATGTTAAGTGTCATCGCAAGTAGGGGTGCAACGGATCAAAAAACTCACGGATCGGATCGATCCTCGGATCAGGGGTCACGGATCGGATCATTTTCGGATCGGCAAAAAAAAAAAATAATTACTAATATCCACGTAATTCCCCCCTCACTGTAATATCCACAATCTTCCCCCCCTGTAATATCCACAATCTTCTCCCCCTGTAATATCCACAATCTTCTCCCCCTGCAATATCCACAATCTTCTCCCCCTGCAATATCCACAATCTTCTCCCCCTGTAATATCCACAATCTTCCTTCTCCCCCTGTAATATCCACAATCTTCTCCCCCTGTAATATCCACAATCTTCTCCCCCTGTAATATCCACAATCTTCTCCCCCTGTAATATCCACAATCTTCCCCCCCTGTAATATCCACAATCTTCTCCCCTGTAATATCCACAATCTTCTCCCCCTGTAATATCCACAATCTTCTCCCCCTGTAATATCCACAATCTTCTCCCCCTGTAATATCCACAATCTTCTCCCCCTGCAATATCCACAATCTTCTCCCCCTGCAATATCCACAATCTTCTCCCCCTGCAATATCCACAATCTTCTCCCCCTGTAATATCCACAATCTTCTCCCCCTGGAATATCCACAATCTTCTCCCCCTGCAATATCCACAATCTTCTCCCCCTGCAATATCCACAATCTTCTCCCCCTGCAATATCCACAATCTTCTCCCCCTGCAATATCCACAATCTTCTCCCCCTGTAATATCCACAATCTTCTCCCCCTGTAATATCCACAATCATCTCCCCCACTTACCTTACTCTCCCGCCGGCCAGTTCAGATCCACGAGCAGCGAGGGTGAGGGGTGATGACGTCAGCACGCACAAGGTGGCCGCCGCCGCCGGGTATACCAAGATGGCCGCGGCTCCGGAGCTAGGCCGAAGCCGCGGCCTTTCCTAAGGCCGCGGATCGCGGTGTGTGCCGATCCGAACGGGGTGACCCGTTCGGATCACGGATCGTCACCGATCCGTTGCACCACTAATTGCAAGTATGCTACCTTGCTAGCCCACTTCACCCCGAGGGGCAGCTCACTCTACATACAGACGGTTATATTTGGGTACTATGTATATTGATGTATTTTATGATAATTACTATTTGTATTCATAAAATATTTTTGTAATAAATTTACTTTTTATACGCACTTGGTCTGTCTATTAAAATCCAGAGGGGTACAACCGTGCCTTTTGGCAACTTTTCTTTTCTTTGCTGTTAGTGAACAAACAGCATCATGAAGGCCAAGGAACACACCAGACAGGTCATGGATAAAGTTGTGGAGAAGTTTAAAGCAGGTTTAGGTTGGAAAAAAATATTCCAAGCTTTGAACATCCCATGGATCAACATGTTCAGTCCATAATCCGAAAATGGAAAGAGTATGGCACAACTGCAAACCTACCAAGACATGGCCTTCCACCTAAACTGACATGCTGGGCAAGGAGAGCATTAATCAGAGAAGCAGCCAAGAGATCCATGGTAACTCTGGAGGAGCTGCAGAGATCCACAGCTCAGGTGGGAGAATCTGTCCACAGGATAACTATTAGTCGTGCTCTCCACAAATCTGGTCTTTATGTGGCAAGAAGAAAGATATTGTTGAAAGAAAGCCATAAGAAGTCCCGTTTGCAGTTTGAGAGAAGCCATGTGGGGGACACAGCAAACATGGCCCAGTCAAAGTCCAGACCTAAATCCAATTGAGAATTTATGGCAAGACTTGAAAATTGCATTTCACAGACGCTCTTCAAACAATCTGACAGAGCTTGAGATATTTTGCAAAGAAGAATGGGCAAAAATGTCACTCTCTCTAGATGCGCAAAGCTGTTAGAGACATCCCCAAAAACACTTGCAGCTGTAATTTTAGGGAAAGGTGGTTCTACAAAGTATTGACTCAGGGGCAGTGGCGTATCATCCATGTGTTCAGGGTGTTCACTACACACGGGACCCAGAGGGGGAGGGGGGGCCACTGTGACCCACCCTGCACACATGGATGGTCCCCTGGCTCATAGCCGGGAAAGATCGGTGAGGCGGGAGGGACAGCTGTGAGCACCAATCTCCCTGCATGGCTTTTCAGCTGACAGTCGCTTCTCTTCCTCTCCCTCCAGCAGCTGTCAGCTGAAAAGCATGCAGGGAGATTGGTGCTCACAGCTGTCCCTTCTGCCGCACCGATCATCCCTGGCTGTTCCATGTTTCCTCCTCCCCGGCCCCCCTGGGTGTCCTCCTCCTCCGGCCCCCCTCTGTGTCGTCCTCCTCCGCCCACCCCCCCCTCCTCGTCCCCCGCAGTCGGCTTCCCTCCTCTCCTCTCCCGCCGGATGCTGGGGGGAATTGTCAGGATGGAGGCAGATAAAATAAGAAAATCTAAAAACTACTGACACTGTCCACTAGCCAACCCGTCCCCCCTTCGCAATCATTGTGAAAAAAATAATACAAAAATAAATTGTAAAAAAATGACTTTTTTTATTGTACACCGTCCAGTGGCACCCAAAAAGCATTTTTTTTAAATGGAAAAATAAATAAAAAAAGTAAAAAAATAAAATAAAAATAAAGAACTACTGACACCATCCTGCACATACTGCTCAGCACCGTACACTCCGCACTCCTCTTCTGCACATAATACCCACTGCCATACACTCCACACCCCTCTAATGCACATACTACCCACCAGTGTTGGTCATCTTACTCTAAAAAAGTAATTAGTTACAGTTACAAATTACTTCTCCCAAAAAGTAATTGCGTTAGTAACTCAGTTACTACATTGAAAAAGTAATTAGTTACTCAGCAAAGTAACTGTGACTTAACTAACTTTATAGTCTTGTATTGGATAAAATAACATGGATATAAATATAGCACATATTAATTGAACACTAAAAATGCACACAGTTGGCAATGATTGTGGTATAGTAAGAAGAGCAGCAATGATACCACTGTAGAGTCAGAAATGGAAAGGGTTAACATTGATCCATAGTAAAGTATAGATCCCCAGGGAAAATCTTTCAATTACAACAAGGTAACCACCGAATGCAGGTGGAGTGGAGAGATGTGATGGGATGGCTCTGATATACCTGGTATGAAGGATGTCACGGCTGATCAAATGCAGCTTTATGGTGCCCATCAAATGCAGCCTCACTGTGCCCATAATTGCAGCCCCGCTGTGCCCATAATTGCAGCCCCGCTGTGCCCATAATTGCAGCCCCACTGTGCCCATAATTGCAGCCCCGCTGTGCCCATCATTGCAGCCTCGCCGTGCCCACCAATGCAGCCTCGCCCAGGCCCACCAATGCAGCTTTATGGTGTCCATCATTGCAGCTTTACGGTGCCGATCATTGCAGCCTCACTGTGGCCAACATTGCAGCCTCACTGTGCCCATCAAATGCAGCTTTATGGTGCCCGTGAATGCAGCCTCACTGTGCCCACCAATTGCAACCTTTCTGTGCCCACCACTCCAGCCTCTCTGTGCCAGCCATTGCAGCCTCTGTCTACCCGCCATTGCAGCCCCAGTGTGCCCGCCATTGCAGCCCCAGTGTGCCCGCCATTGCTGCCTCTGTGTGCCCACCATTGCTGCCTCTGTGTGCCAGCCATTGCTGCCTCTGTGTGCTAGCCATTGCTGCCTCTGTGTGCCAGCCGTTGCAGCCTCTGTGTGCCAGCCGTTGCATCCTCTGTGTGCCAGCCATTGCATCCTCTGTGTGCCAGCCATTGCTGCCTCTGTGTGCCCAATATTACAGCCTCTGCCCACCATTATAGCCTCTGTGTGTCCACCATTATAGCCTCTGTGTGCCAGCCATTGCTGCCTCTGTGTGCCCACCATTGCTGCCTCTGCCCACCATTACAGTTTCTGTGTGCCAGCCATTTCTGCCTCTGTGCCTACCAATTGCTGCCTCACTCACCATTTCCTGGATCACAGGCACACAGCGGTCGATGTACGGCACAGAGCTGGGTCTATGTGTGTAAGGCGGTGCAGTATAAAGGTCCCGCCCCTCTAGACCGGCTCGTGTGATAGGCGGAACACTGATTCAATCAGTGTTACATCTGGAAAATTATCACACAAGCCGGGCTAGGGGGTGGCCGTGGGACCTTGTTACAGCGCCACCTTGCACACACAGACCGAGCTCCGTAGAAGAGGAGGACCGGAGGACAGAGGGAGGGAGAGGAGCACTGCAGCCGCCAGTCCGGCCCTGGTGGCGGTAGATGTAATTGCGGTAACGCCGCCCAAGTAATGGGAACCGCATTACCATGAGGGGAAGAGTAATCGGTTGGATTACTCGTTACCCTCTAAAGTAATTGCGTTAAGTAAGGCCGTTTACTTTAACGCAGTTACTACCATCACTGCTACCCACCATCGTACACTCCGCACTGTACATTCCCTATTTAACATGTAAGTCGTCTCAGTCTCTATTAAACCACACCCCCTTTAAGCCACAGCTCCCAGAGGCAGGATGATGATGAGAAGACTGATAGTTACTCCTAGAGGCAGAGGCATGATTGGACTTGTAGTTCCACAACAGCTGGGGATCCACAGTTGCCCACCTCTGATTTGCACTGCAGAGAGACCCCAATGCATGGGTTGTATATTGTGTAATTCTCAGAGTTTAGGTTAAAAAAAAAAGCTCTGGTTTTAGATGCACTAACTCAGTGGTGGTCTCTTTTCTTGATATAAGGGGCCTCAAATGTGGCCCTCAACATCACCCAACAGCCGCACATAAAATCAGTGAATATTCAGTGTCAAAGACAGAATACACACAACAGCATATAGTCAAAGACTATGGTACAAGAGATGATCAGAGACTGCAGACATGATAGAAGAGATGGTCAGAGACTGCGGACATGGATACAGATGGTTTGAGACTGCAGACATGATACAAGAGAAGACCAGAGACTGCAGATATGATACAAGAGATGGTCAGAGACTGCAGATATGATAGGAGACATAATCAGAGACTACAGATATGATAGAAGACATGGTCAGAGACTGCAGACACGATACAGATGTTCAGAGACTGCGGACACATGATACAAGAGATGGTCAGAGACTGCGGACATGATACAGGAGATGGTCAGAGACTGCGGACATGATACAGGAGATGGTCAGAGACTGCGGACATGATACAGGAGATGGTCAGAGACTGCGGACATGATACAGGAGATGGTTGGAGACTGCGGACATGATACAAGAGATGGTCAGAGATTGTGAACATTCTGTAGGAGCTAGCATCAACAGGATATAAACATGACTCAAAAAAGTGCAAAAAAATATAAAGCGCTAAAGAGTTTTATTTATATATATATATATATATATATATACCCCTCACATTTCTGTAAATATTTTATTATTATTATATCTTTTCATGTGACAACACTAAAGAAATTACACTTTGCTACAATGTAAAGTAGTGAGTATACAGCTTGTATAACAGTGTAAATTTGCTGTCCCCTCAAAATAACTCATTACACAGCTATTAATGTCTAAAACGCTGGCAACAAAAGTGAGTACACCCCTAAGCGAAAATGCCAAAATTGTGCCCAAAGTGTCAATATTTTGTGTGGCCACCATTATTTTCCAGCACTGCCTTGACCCTCTTGGGCATGGAATTCACCAGAGCTTCACAGGTTGCCACTGGAGTCCTCTTCCTCGACGACATCACAGAGCTGGTGGATGTTGGAGACCTTGCGCTCCTTCACCTTCCGTTTGACGATGCCCCACAGATGCTCAATAGGGTTTAGGTCTGGAGACATGCCTAGGCCTTTACCCTCAGCTTCTTTAGCAAGGCGGTGGTTGTCTTGGAGGTGTGTTTGGGGTCATTATCATGTTGGAATACTGCCCTGCGGCCCAGTCTCCGAAGGGAGGGGATCATGCTCCGCTTCAGTATGTCACAGTACATGTTGACATTCATGGTTCCCTCAATGAACTGTAGCTCCCCAGAGCCGGCAGCACTCATGTAGCCCCAGACCATGACACTCCCACCACCATGCTTGACTGTATGCAAGACACACTTGTCTTTGTACTCCTCACCTGGTTGCCGCCACACACGCCTGACACCATCTGAACCAAATAAGTTTATCTTGGTCTCATCAGACCACAGGACATGGTTCCAGTAAATCATGTCCTTAGTCTGCTTGTCTTTAGCAAATTGTGCATCATCTTTAGAAGATTCTTACTTATGGGATGACAGCCATGCAGACCAATTTGATGCAGTGTGCGGCGTATGGCCTGAGCACTGACAGGCTGACCCCCATTTCTACCTCTGCAGCAATGCTGGCAGCACAAAAAAGTCTATTTCCCAAAGACAACCTCTGGATATGACGCTGAGCATGTGCACTCAACTTCTTTGGTTGACCATGGCCAGGCCTGTTCTGAGTGGAACCTGTCATGTTAAACCGCTGTATGGTCTTGCCCACCGTGCTGCAGCTCAGTTTCAGGGTCTTGGCAATCTTCTTATATCCTAGGCCATCTTTATGTAGAGCAACATTTTTTTTTCAGATCTTCAGAGAGTTCTTTGGCATGTTAAACTTCAAGTGACCAGTATGAGAAAGTGAGAGCGATAAATGTTTTAAATAACAAACATGTTATACTTACCTCCCACTGTTCGTGGCCCTGATCCTCCTTCTGGGGGCCCCCGGCAGCTCTCGCCGCTCCTCCCCGCATTAGATAACCCCCTAGGAGAAGGGGGTTACCTTACGGGTGCGCTCTTGAGTCATACACTCGGCGTCCATAGACGCCAACTGTATGACTCGGCCCCGCCCCCCGGCGCCCGTGTCATTGGATTTGATTAACAGCAGCGGGAGCCAATTGCTGCGCTGCTATAAATCTAGCCAATCAAAGCCGGGACTCCATGGAGAGAAGGACAGTTAGGACGCGCTATCAGAAGTTTGGGGCTCAGGTAAGTAAAACAGGGGGGCCGGACACTGCAAGGTGTTTTTTCACCTCAATGCATAGAATGCATTAAGGTGAAAAAACACGAGGGTTTACAACCCCTTTAAAGGGGTTGTAAGCCCGTTTTTTTTTTTTAAACCTGCAAGACAAAGACATAATGAGCTAGTATGACTAGCATACTAGCTCATTATGCACTACTTACCTTAGATCTAAGCCCCCGAATCCGTCCTCGTCTCCCCTCCAGCCGCAGTCATCTCTCCCGGAGGTTACTTCCGGGTATCGCCGCTCCGGCGCTGTTGATTGGCCAGAGCGGCGATGACGTCACTCCACGCATGCGCGCGGGAGCCGTAAAATCCGGCGTTGTCATTCATAAAACCGTCATTTACAGTGCGCCTGCGCTGATGTCTATGGCGCGCATGCGCTGTACACATCGGTTTACCTTGTAAACCTTGTAGGTTTAGGAGATATTGCAAACACCTACAGGTAAGCCTTAATCTAGGCTTACCTGTAGGTGCAAGTTGCAAGAGTGGGTTTACAACCACTTTATTGGCTGTGTGTTGAGTTATTTTGAGGGGACAGCAAATCTACACTGTTGTACAAGCTGTACACTCACTACTTTACATTGTAGCAAAGTGTCATTTCTTCAGTGTTGTCACATGAAAAGATAGAATAAAATATTTACAAAAATGTGAGGGGTGTACTTACTTTTGTGAGGTACTGTATATACAATATGTCCCTTTTTGGGTGAAACATGTCAGGTGGAGCCTGATTGAGCGATGTCGCTGCACACCTGCTGCCGTGACTCGTGCTTGGATGAGTTGGATTATACTCTGTGTATTTTACTGCTGCTGTTGTAAGTGCATTATCTCCTTATTAACCACTTCCATACAGGGCTTTTTATACCACTTCAATACCTGGCCTATTCTGGCACTTCTCTCCTACATGTACAAATCATCATTCTTTTGCTAGAAAATTACTCAGAACCCCCAAACATTATATATGTTTTTTTAGCAGACACCCTAGGGAATAAAATGACGGTCGTTGCAACTTTTTATCTTGCACGGTATTTGCGCAATAATTTTTCAAACGCCTTTTTTTGGGGAAAAAAATGGTTTCATGAATTAAAAAATAACAAACCAGTAAAGTTAGCCCACTTTTTTTGTAAAATATGAAAGCTTATGTTACGCCGAGTAAAAAGATACCTAACATGTCACGCTTTAAAATTGCGCACACTCATGGAATTGCGCCAAACTTCGGTACTTAAAAATCTCCATAGGCGACGCTTTGAAATTTTTTACAGGTTACCAGGTTAGAGTTACAGAGTAGGTCTAGTGCTAGAATTGTTGCACGCGCTCTAACGCACGCGGCGATACCTCACATGTGTGGTTTGAACGGCGTTTACATATGCGGGCGGGACTTGCGTGTGTGTTCGCTTCTAAGCGCAAGCTATTGGGGACGGGCGTTTTAAAAAAAAAAAAAAAAATTTATTTTTATTTTACTTATTTTTTTTTTTTTTTTACACTTTTTTTTTTTTTTGATCACTTTTATTCCTATTACAAGGAATGTAAACATCCCTTGTAATAGGAATGTTTGTGACAGGTCCTCTTTATGGAGAGATGCGGGGTCAATAAGACCCCACATCTCTCCTCCAGGCTGGAAAGCATGAGATCAGTGAATTTTTTTCACGATCTCATACTTACAGCCGCAATGGCGGCTTTGTTTACATTTGAGGACCCGGGCGTGCCGTCATCACATCTCGCCCGGGCCTCCAACGATCATAGAGATGACTGGTGACCATCTGCTCACCAGTCATCTCTATGCTCATCACGTGACCCACCACCGGCGCCGACGATTCTCTCCGGGTCCCCGATCGCACGGGAGAGCCCGGAGAAGCACGGGATGTCCCCTCCCGCCGCCTATAAGAACGATCAAGCAGCGGAACCACCGCTATGATCGTTCTTATGGTGCGCAGGATCGCCGGCTGCAAACAAGGATATCTAAATGATGCCTTTAGCTGCAGGCATCATTCAGATATCCCCCCTCAAACCTAGGACGTCATATGACGTCCACCCAAGGGCTTTCACACTGGAGCGTTGCGCTTGCAGGAGGGTCAAAAAACTCCTGCAAGCCGCATCTTTGAGGCGCGATAGGAGCGATAAAAATACCGCTCCTATAGCGCCCCTGCCCATTGAAATCAATGGGGTAGCGCCTCCAAAACGCTGCAAAGAGGCGTTATTGCGGGCGTTTTTATCCCATTTTCGGCCGCTAGCGGGGGTTAAAATCCCCCCGCTAGCGCCTGCAAATCGCGGCAAAAAATACGGTATAGCGGCACTAAAAATAGCGCCGCTATACCGCCAGCGCATCCAGCGCCTCGGTGTGAAAGTAGCCTTAATCTATCAGATGATCATTCCACAGATATCCTTCACTTGGGAGGTATATGAATAGTCACCTTGAACAGTCTACGCTCCTTTATTTTCCTGGTTTATAATATTCCAAGTAGACCTTTAAAATGTGACCGCATCCTCGGCCTGAGATGTGGTGCGTTTGGAAGGGTTTGCTCCACGCTGCCATTTAATCTTCTTCACAGCTGGATGGGGATTGTGCAGACACACAGTCTGCCTGAGCCTCGGCCTGTCAGCTCATCTGGAGCACAGAGCGGAGAGCAGGAAATTCTAATCACTGTATTCATCGGCCGGGAACTCATTACGGCACACTAAGAATAGTTTTGCTTTGTTTTATTCCAGTCCTGTCCACGTTTTTTGGTGTGCGTCTAGCTTCTGCCCTTTTGCAGATTTCAGCACAAGTGCCAAGTATAATTACACGGTGGAGGCTGCTGTGACAAGACCACATGTGTTGGATGTGCATTCCTGCTTCATTGTACAGTAACAGACACAACTGCTAACAATAGGAGTACTCAGGAGTAGGGATGAGCCGGTTCGGTTCGCAGCAGAACATGCGAACAGGCAAAAAATTAGTTCGAACACGCGTTAAAGTCTATGGGACACGAATGTGAAAAATCAAAAGTTCTAATTTTAAAGGTTAATATGCAAGTTATTGTCATAAAAAGTGTTTGGGGACCTGGGACCTCAATGCAAAAAAAAGTTTTAAAAACTAACGTTTTTTCGAGAGCAGTGATTTTAATAATGCTTAAAGTAAAACAATAAAAGTGAAATATTCCTTTAAATTTTGTACCTGGGGGGTGTCTATAGTATGCCTGTAAAGTGGCACATTTTTCCTGTGTTAAGAACAGTCCCTGCACAAAATTACATTTCTAAAGGAAAAAAAGTCATTTAAAACTACTCGCGGCTATAATGAATTATCAGGTCCCGGCAATACAGATAAATGTCATTGAAAAAACGGCATGGGTTCCCCCCCCCCCAGTCCATTACCAGGCCCTTTGGGTCTGGTATGAATATTAAGGGGAACCCTGAACCAAAATGAAAAAAAAAATGCCTGGGGGTCCCCCCAAATTCCATACCAGGCTCTTCAGGTCTAGTATGGATATTAAGGGGAACCCTGCGCCAATTAAAAAAAAATGGCGTAGGGGTCCCCCTCAAAATCCATACCAGACCCTTCAGGTCTGGTATGGATTTTAAGGGGAACCCCGCGCCAAAAAAAATATGGCGTCTGGTTCCCCCAAAAATCCACACCAGACCCTTATCCAAGCACGCAACCTGGCAGGCCGCAGAAAAAGAGGGGGGATGGGAGAGTGGCCCCCACCCCCTCCTGAACCGTACCAGGCCACATGCCCTCAACATGGGGAGGATGTCCCCATGTTGATTGGGACAAGGGCCTCATCCTCACAACCCTTGCCCGGTGGTTGTGGGGGTCTGCGGGCGGGGGGCTTATCGGAATCTGGAAGCCCCTTTAACAAAGGGGACCCCCAGATCCTGGCCCCCTCTATGTGAATTGGTAACGGAGTACATTGTACCCCTACCATTTCACCAAAAAAAGTGAAAAAAATTGTAAAAAAACACACACACAGCTTGGGACAAGTCCTTTAATAAAAAATAAAAAAAATTCCAGCGATGTAATCCTTCCACGACCCGACGATGCACACCGCCACGATCGATTCTGCCTCCATGGGAAGCGCCCGCCGTGACAACTTTTATATGGCCGAGGGCGGGGCCACCCGTGTTGTTCACGGATGACCCCTCCCCCTCTGACGCCATGAGAAACCCCAGTTGCGTCAGAGGGGGGCGGGGTCACCGTGACGCCACGGGGAAACTGCTGGAAACCCTTGTTGCGTCAGGGGGGCGGGGTCACCAGCACACATCATGGGTGGCCTTGGCTATATAAAAGCTGTCATGGCGGGTCTCACGTCATTCGGCGGGCGCCTCCCATGGAGGCGGAATCGATCATGGCGGTGTCTATCGTCGGGTCGTGAAAGGATTACATCGCTGGAATTTTATTTTATTTTTTTATTAAAGGACTTGTCCCAAGCTGTGTGTGTGTGTTTTTTTTATTTTTATTTTTTTTCACTTTTTTGGGTGAAATGGTAGGGGTACAATGTACCCCGTTACCAATTCACATGGGGGGGCGGGATCTGGGGGTCCCCTTTGTTAAAGGGGGCTTCCAGGTTCCGATAAGCCCCCCGCCCGCAGACCTCCACAACCACCGGGCAAGGGTTGTGGGGATGAGGCCCTTGTCCCCGTCAACATGGGGACATCCTCCCCATGTTGAGGGCATGTGGCCTGGTACGGTTCAGGAGGGGGGGCACTCTCTCATCCTCCCCTCTTCTCCTGCGGCCTGTCAGGTTGCGTGCTCAGATAAGGGTCTGGTATGGATTTTTGGGGGGAACCCCACGCCATTTTTTTAAATATCCATACCAGACCTGAAGGGCCTGGTATGGAATTGGGGGGGGGGCACGCATTTTATTTTATTTTTTTTTACATTTTAGTTCGGGGTTGCCCTTAATATTCATACCAGACCCAAAGGGCCTGGTAATGGACTGGGGGGGGAACCCATTCCGTTTTTTTCAATGACTTTTATCTGTATTGCCTCAACCCGACAATTCATTAAAGCCGTGAGTAGTTTTAAATGACCTTTTTCCTTTTAGAAATGTCATTTTGTGCAGGGACTGTTATAAACACAGGAAACGCGCGCCACTTTACAGGCATACTATAGACACCCCCCAGGCAAGATATTTAAAGGAATATTTCACTTTAAGTATTATTAAAATAACTGCTCCCAAAAAAACTGAAGTTTTTTAAAACTTTTTTTTGCATTAATACATGTCCCCTGGGGCAGGACCCAGGTTCCTAAACACATTTTATGACAATAAATTGCATATTAACCTTTAAAATATGCACTTTTGATTTCTCCCATAGACTTTTAAAGGGTGCTCCGCGCCTTTCGAATTTGCCGCAAACACCCCAAATTGTTCGCTATTCGGCGAACACCCCATGTTCGACTCGAACATCGGGCTCATACCTACTCAGGAGTTAGTAAACATATTTAAAGGGTGAAAAAAGAAGTGGCAAATTGGTGGGACTTTTAATGAGGATAGATGGGGCCATTCAATCCCCTCCTCCATCCCTGAGTTAGGTGATTGATAAAGAACAGAGAGTGGGACTTTTGTGAGACACATGAATGCAAATATAAATATACAATACAAAATAACTTTAATTGGTCAGAATGACTGTTTCTGCGTGTACATATACATGTCATTTCAAAACTGTATGCATTTTGCTATACGTAAAGATACATATGAACATTGGGTCAAACCAAAAAAAGCATGATAAAATCATTCCAACAAGGAGTTTATAAGGTAAAAAGAATTCAAGGGTCACATTGCAGGGAATGTTCAACATGATTTGTCAATCAAGCAAATTTTTTGGAAAAAATCAAATAGCTGTCAGAAGAATTTGAATGGATTGAATGGAACGTCCGTGTCACATAGAGTAAAAAGTAGACTAGTCAGTCGGTGTGAGTTCTACGCGTTTCAGGGCCTTAAATCCCCTCATCAGGAACAAGACCGTAGTCAGTATCTGCGAGTGAAGGGGATAAGAGTTATTGTTTGGTCCTTAAGAAATGTGGGTAAGTATAAGAAGTGATGGTCCCCCATCCATCACACAAACACTCAACCCACTAACTTACATGTATGTCTGAGCAATAGCCGCACGGCCGTGATGACGATGAGCCAAACAAGGAATGCCACGGATGGGAGCTGAGGAGGCGGGTGGGCGGCAGCCGGACCACAGGGCGTGCACCCCAACAGAGTCATGGTGGTGGTGTAAAAGGAAAGCTGGTGAAGAAGACCCCAAAGGGAGGGAAATCTAGGGAAAAAGGAAAAAATGTGTAATGGAAAAATGTAATGTGAAAAAGTTGTAAAAAATAAATAGATATGTATGAAATAGAATAAATAAAATTAATAAATACAATTAAAATACAATTAGGATGAAATTGAGATTAAAGTTAAAGTAAAAAATATATAAAATATAAAATATAAATAAACATAAATATGAATGAAATAATTAATGTAAATATAGATGTAGATGTGAAAAAATGTTGATTGAATATGGGGTATGAAGTGAAGAAATGTGAGTGGTGGTGCACGAAAATATTGGAATGTACGAAAAAGATATATCAGGCAATCAAAAAAAGCTAACCATGAAAAAAGAGTGAAGGGAAGCCTGCAGAGAGCAGGATAAAGTGAAGAAAAATGACCCCATCTATCCTCATTAAAAGTCCCACCAATTTGCCACTTCTTTTTTCAAACAACCAGGGATGGAGACGCATGAAATGCCTAAAATTTAAAAATGCAGTTTCTTTTTATCATCAATTATTCCAACTGCGTGCCCACCAGCTCGCATTATAATTATTTAATTTTGTTTTTCCTCTGTATTATTTCTCTGCAGACCCCCCCTTTTTGCTCTCTCCATATTCCCATTGTTACAATATACCAATGCATGATGCCTGTGCATCGCCGCAGTCGGCCCTGTTTGGTTGCTGGGCTGGGCTTCTTGTATCACGTTTGGGGGCTGCGACGCGCACTGGGTGTCCCCCCTCCGCCCCGATCTGACACGGGGTGGGCGGGGGCTACGCCACTGTGTGTCAACGTCACGCTCCCCGCCGGAGGTGTGCGGCGTCCTCATGACGCCGCGGCCCCCTCCTTAGGCGGGGTTTTCACCATCTGTCAGCACACCGGGAGTGATCTCGGTCATGGCCGGCCCTCCCCCTGTGCTTTCGCGTGACGTTGGGGGCGGGGCTGTGGCGGCGTCGCCTATATGGGCTTCCCCCCTTGCAGAGTCTCACATCCGGTTACATCACTTCTTCGCTCACCAAGGACCCACACGTACAGCTGCTGTGCACTATCTGTTCACAGCTATCAAGTATTATGGTATACATTTATTCATTTTTCTTCACTTTATCCTGCTCTCTGCAGGCTTCCCTTCACTCTTTTTTCATGGTTAGCTTTTTTTGATTGCCTGATATATCTTTTTCGTACATTCCAATATTTTCGTGCACCACCACTCACATTTCTTCACTTCATACCCCATATTCAATCAACATTTTTTCACATCTACATCTATATTTACATTAATTATTGCATTCATATTTATGTTTATTTATATTTTATATATTTTTTACTTTAACTTTAATCTCAATTTCATCCTAATTGTATTTTAATTTTATTTATTCATTTTATTTATTCTATTTCATACATATCTATTTATTTTTTACAACTTTTTCACATTACATTTTTCCATTACACATTTTTTCCTTTTTCCCTAGATTTCCCTCCCCTTGGGGTCTTCTTCACCAGCTTTCCTTTTACACCACCACCATGACTTTGTTGGGGTGCACGCCCTGTGGTCCGGCTGCCGCCCACCCCGCCTCCTCAGCTCCCATCCGTGGCATTCCTTGTTTGGCTCATCGTCATCACGGCCGCGCGGCTATTGCTCAGACATACATGTAAGTTAGTGGGTTGAGTGTTTGTGTGATGGATGGGAGACCATCACTTCTTATACTTACCCACATTTCTTAAGGACCAAACAATAACTCTTATCCCCTTCACTCGCAGATACTGACTACGGCCTTGTTCCTGATGAGGGGCTTTAAGGCCCTGAAACGCGTAGAACTCACACCGACTGACTAGTCTACTTTTTACTCTATGTGACACGGACGTTCCATTCAATCCATTCAAATTCTTCTGACAGCTATTTGATTTTTTCCAAAAAATTTGCTTGATTGACAAATCATGTTGAACATTCCCTGCAATGTGACCCTTGAATTCTTTTTACCTTATAAACTCCTTGTTGGAATGATTTTATCATGCTTTTTTTGGTTTGACCCAATGTTCATATGTATCTTTACGTATAGCAAAATGCATACAGTTTTGAAATGACATGTATATGTACACGCAGAAACAGTCATTCTGACCAATTAAAGTTATTTTGTATTGTATATTTATATTTGCTTTCATGTGTCTCACAAAAGTCCCACTCTCTGTTCTTTTTCAATCACCTAACTCAGGGATGGAGGAGGGGATTGAATGGCCCCATCTATCCTCATTAAAAGTCCCACCAATTTGCCACTTCTTTTTTCAAACAACCAGGGATGGAGACACATGAAATACCTAAAATTTAAAAATTTAAAAATGCAGTTTCTATTTATCATCAATTATTCCAACTGCGTGCCCACCAGCTCGCATTATAATTATTTAGTTTAGTTTTTCCTCTGTATTATTTCTCTGCAGACCCCCCCTTTTTGCTCTCTCCATATTCCCATTGTTACAACATACCAATGCATGATGCCTGTGCATCGCCGCAGTCGGCCCTGTTTGGTTGCTGGGCTGGGCTTCATGTATCACGTTTGGGGGCTGCGACGCGCACTGGGTGTCCCCCCTCCGCCCCGATCTGACACGGGGTGGGCGGGGGCTACGCCACTGTGTGTCGACGTCACGCTCCCCGCCGGAGGTGTGCGGCGTCCTCATGACGCCGCGGCCCCCTCCTTAGGCGGGGTTTTCACCATCTGTCAGCACACCAGGAGTGATCTCGGTCATGGCCGGCCCTCCCCCTGTGCTTCCGCGTGACGTTGGGGGCGGGGCTGTGGCGGCGTCGCCTATATGGGCTTCCCCCCTTGCAGAGTCTCACATCCGGTTACATCACTTCTTCCCTCACTAAGGACCCACACATACAGCTGCTGTGCACTATCTGTTCACAGCTATCAAGTATTATGGTATACATTTATTCATTTTTCTTCACTTTATCCTGCTCTCTGCAGGCTTCCCTTCACTCTTTTTTCATGGTTAGCTTTTTTTGATTGCCTGATATATCTTTTTCGTACATTCCAATATTTTCGTGCACCACCACTCACATTTCTTCACTTCATACCCCATATTCAATCAACATTTTTTCACATCTACATCTATATTTACATTAATTATTTCATTCATATTTATGTTTATTTATATTTTATATATTTTTTACTTTAACTTTAATCTCAATTTCATCCTAATTGTATTTTAATTTTATTTATTCATTTTATTTATTCTATTTCATACATATCAATTTTTCTTTATCGTACACCACGGGACACAGAGCCAGTCATTACATAATGGGTTAAGGGTCACCAGCGGTGATTGGACACTGGCACAACCAATAGAAGACAGTTCCCCTCCATATAACCCCTCCCATCAGGGGAGCACCTCAGTTTTTTCGCCAGTGTCTAATAGGTTTTGGACGCGATAGGAGGTGCTAAAGGAAAGCTCTGCCAAAGAGACCCTCTGGGGGTAGAAAGAGCTATGCTTTCGGACCCATCCAAGAAGCCTACGAGTTAAGCCAAAACTGGATGGGATCCGGGCCTCATACATGAGGCTTAGCCTGTAATGTCTCTCTTCGGAGGACTGGGCTCTAAGATCCAGCACTTTCGCTACTTCGCTAAAGTCCTGGTAAGAGTCTTGTACAAGGCCCAGGGGAGAGGTATCCTTTAAATAGGAACCCATATCCCTGAAGGTTGGCACACATAGCCCGCCGTGAGGGGTGAAGTTTGGTATCTGTCTGAAAATTTCAGCAGAAAAAACCTGCGGCGTGGATAAGGTAAGAGGTTAGGTCCTAAAACTAGGTTTAAGGACCTTTCCAAAGAAAAACAGTGGATGTCTTCTCTTATTCCGCCACTGGGGGGAGTAAAGAGCTGAGTGTAAAGCTCACCTCGCTCTGCTTCAGTGTCTGCTTCGGCAAAGTACACTCTGTCCCTCTGCTGCTGAGCTGGCTTGGGCACCTCCCTCCTCCTCTCGGATGGCTGACCAGACACCTGCAGAAGCAGGTAAAGTTGGAACAAGGGCTGGTGAGAGGGAGCTCCACTCTCACTGTTACCACCGCCATTACAGCCGCGCGCGCAGGAGTGCGCTTTATCGGAGGGGGGCGGGAGGCCGCAAATGGCACGTGCGCGGGCACGTAGGCGCGCGCGCATGCCCGAAAACGACGCAAAATTTTAAAAATGTCAGTGTGCAAAAGCGCTGCAGAACAAGCAAGTTCGTTTTCTCTCTCTCTTGGCAGGGATACACAGCAGCGATACAGGGACGTAAGACTCCATGTGGTTGGGCTGGGTACTTCCTAGAAGACATCCACTTTATGCATAGCTGTGTGTTTTTTTTAAGGTTGCATACTTTATGTAAATTGCTGAACTGAGCACAGTAGTATATGCATTTGAGTACCTTGTGTTTTTTCTGAGCAGTATGCCTTCCAGGGGAAAGAATGCTGACAAAAAAGATAAAAAAGCACCGCTGCCTGAGACAGGAGGCCCTAGCCGTGCTAACTCGGTACCTTCCTCTCCTGTGTTGCCGGACGCAGCTGTACAGGATGAGCCATTACCTCTGTCGGGTATGGCGGCTTCCCCAGTGAAGCCTGGGCCTGCGTATGTCACTGAAGACACTTTGTCAGCAGCCCTAAATAATCTGGAAGAGAGAATTGCTACTTTGATCGCTAAATCCTCTAAAAAGGACAATAAGCGAAGCAGATCTCCTCCAGTTGTTGACCTCCCTGCAGAAGTATCTGAGGAGGAGGAGGATGAGGATGATGCTACACAAGCAGAGGATGAGGAGTCAGACGGATCAGGGATATCAGATGAGCCTTTCTCTGCATCCCAGATTTTCAAGTCACAGGTGCAATGTTATGCAGGAACAGTGCGATCTGCATTTAAGTTACCCTCTTCGAAGGTAACTGAATCGCCTGTCTCCTCCCTAGGTTCATTGAGATCCCTGCAGGGTGCATGCTCTTTCCCGGTTCATCCATTACTAGAGGATCTAATGTACGCAGACTGGCAACACCCAGATAAGCGTTTCTCACCTCCAAAAAAGTTTGACATTCTTTATCCTATGGAGGAATTTTTTTTAAAGAAATGGAGCTTGCCTTCTGTAGATGCGGCTATTTCTTGTGTAAATAAGAACCTGACGTGTCCGGTGGACAATGTGCAAGTATTTAAAGATCCTTCTGAGAAGAAATTGGAATCCCTACTTAAGTCTTCCTTTCTTTTGGCCGGCTCAGTTACCCAACCTGCGGTAGCAGCAGTCGGTATGTGTCAGGTCATCAGCCAACAGGTAAAGCAGGGGCTGAAGGAGCTGCCTCCAGAGCAGGCTAAAAATTGGGAGAATTTGCCAAAAGCCTTATGCTTCACAGTGGATGCCATGAGAGATTCTATCATGCAAGCATCACGCCTTACACTCCAACTGGTACATATGCGTAGGGTGCTGTGGCTTAAGCATTGGTCAGCGGAAGCCCCATGCAAAAAGCTGTTGGCAAGTTTCCACTTCCATGGCGAACGCCTATTTGGGGAAGATTTAGAAAAATATATCCAAAGGATATCAAGTGGTAAAATGACTCTTTTACCTGAGAGGAAGAAAAACAAGAGGCCTTGTTTTAAACGCTCTCTTTCCCCAGCTCCCGGGAAACCTGCCTCTAGCCAGTGGCGACGGCATTTTCAACCACCCACAAAAGCCAAAGGAAATCAGGCTCAGAGGAACAAAAAGCCGTGGGGTGCAAGAGCTAATAAGCAGGACCCCAAGACCTCTCAGTGAAGGGGCGCCCCCGCTCGGCCGAATGGGGGGAAGGCTCCGTCAGTTCTCAGCAACTTGGCGGACAGAAACCCAGGACAAGTGGGTTGTATCCACAATATCCTCAGGGTACAGACTGGAATTTCGAGAGATCCCATCTTCGCAATTCCGAGGTTCAAGACTCCAAGGATCCACAAAAGAGAGGATCCTTCTTCAAAGGTTTGAATCACTTACTGGCTCAAGGGGTGGTTACAGAGGTACCCCAAAAAGAGCAAGGTTCAGGTTTTTACTCAAACCTCTTTGTGATTCCAAAGCCAAATGGAGACGTCAGACCCATCCTGGATCTAAAATCTCTAAATCGGTTTCTGAACGTTCGCCATTTTCGAATGGAAACGATCCGATCCGTGGTCGCCACCTTACAAGGCGGAGAATTCATGGCGTCCATAGATATCAAGGACGCATATTTACACATACCCATCCTCCCCGCTCACCAAAAATTCTTAAGGTTTGCGGTAGAACATCGCCACTTTCAATTTGTGGCCCTGCCCTTTGGTGTAGCTACCGCGCCCAGAGTATTCACAAAGGTGCTAGCTCCCCTGTTGGCAAATCTGAGGACACAGGGCATAGCGGTAACAGCCTATCTAGACGATCTACTGGTGATAGATCAGTCAAAAGAGGGATTAGATCACGCTGTGCTCACTACAGTAAGATACCTGGAGCATTTAGGATGGATTATAAACTTACAAAAATCCTCTCTTCAGGCCCAAAGAAGGATAGTGTACTCGGGCATGATCATAGATACAGCCCAAAACAGGGTATACCTGCCAGAGCCAAAGATACAGTCTCTGAAAGATCTTATCCACAAGGTCAAAGCAAACAAGAGGCCGTCTATTCGCCTTTGCATGAGGCTATTGGGGAAGATGGTAGCCTCCTTCAAGGCTGTCCCTTACGCCCAGTTTCATTCGAGACTGCTTCAAGGCAATATTTTAGCCGCCTGGAACAGGAAGAGCCAAGCTCTGGATATACCCATGCGCCTGTCCTCGCAAGTACGCCAAAGCTTCAATTGGTGGCTAGAAGCCAAGAACTTACGGAAGGGAAAATGCTTTCTCCCGGTCTCCTGGAAGGTGGTGTCTACGGATGCCAGCCTATCGGGCTGGGGTGCAGTATTCGAAGAGGCTTCTGCCAAGGGAACCTGGGCCAAGACCCAAGGGATCCTGCCCATCAATGTACTAGAGATCAGGGCAGTATATCTAGCCCTCAAAACCTGGACATACAGGTTACAGGGCCACCCAGTTCGGGTTCAATCCGACAATGCTACGGCAGTAGCTTACATCAATCACCAAGGAGGCACCCGCAGTCGGGCTGCTCAAAAGGAGGTGAACCGGATTTTGACATGGGCAGAAGAGCATGTACCTTGCCTTTCTGCAATCTTCATCCCGGGGATAGTCCGCTTGCCAGTTTTCTATCTGAGTCGTCAGCAGCTATTACCAGGAGAGTGGTCTCTCCACCCCGAGGTCTTTCAGGCCATATGTCTGAGATGGGGAAACCCAGATGTAGACCTGCTAGCCTCCAGGTTCAACAAGAAATTGGACAACTTTGTGTCCAGGACGAGAGATCCTCTGGCCTACGGAGTAGATGCTCTAATAGCTCCATGGAATCAGTTCTCACTAATCTATGCATTCCCCCCGATCCCTCTTCTACAAAGACTTCTTCGCAGGATCAAAGAGGAGGGAATACCAGTAATCCTAGTGGCCCCAAACTGGCCCAGGAGGCCTTGGTACGCCGAGATCGTAAAGATGGCGAAAGGAAGGCCCTGGAAGCTTCCGCTTCGCCACGACCTGCTGTCACAGGGTCCAGTATTCCACCCTTCCTTACAAAGGCTAAATTTGACGGCCTGGCTGCTGAGACCCACATTTTGAAAAAGAGAGGGGTCTCTGGTCCGGCTCTTTCTATGCTCATTAATGCTAGAAAGCCAGCCTCCAGACTCATCTATCATAGAGTCTGGAAAGCATACGTTTCCTGGTGTGAATCTAGAAGTTGGAACCCTCAGAAATATGAAATAAGCAGGATTCTTGCCTTTTGCCAGTTAGGAGTGGATATGAAATTAGCCCTTAGTACCATCAAGGGTCAAATATCGGCTCTATCAGTATTTTCTCAGAGACCATTAGCATCTCATTCCCTAGTTCGGGCCTTCATTCAGGGGGTACTGAGGATAAATCCTCCAGTCAGGTCTCCCTTGTGTCCATGGGATTTGAATTTGGTATTGTCAGTGTTACAAAAGCAACCTTTTGAACCTATTCGCCATATTCCTTTAATTATATTAAGTAGGAAATTGGCCTTTTTGATTGCTATTGCTTCTGCTAGGAGAGTATCAGAACTAGCAGCTCTTTCTTGTAAAGAGCCTTATCTAAATTGTCACAAGGACAAAATTGTACTACGACCCCATCCTGCCTTTCTACCTAAGGTAGTGTCGGCTTTTCACTTGAATCAAGACATTGTTTTGCCTTCTTTTTTTCCAAACCCGCGGACGGCGGGGGAAAAGTTGTTGCACTCTCTAGATCTAGTGAGAGCGGTAAAGGTGTATCTGCAAGCAACCGCTCAGATACGTAAAACAGATGTTTTGTTTATTTTGCCAGATGGTCCCAAGAAGGGCCAAGCGGCATCAAAATCCACCATTTCCAGGTGGATTAGACAGGTAATTGTTCAAGCTTATGGTTTAAAGAACAGGACTCCTCCTTTTTCTGTTAAGGCGCACTCTACCAGGGCGATAAGTGCTTCATGGGCAGTGCACCACCAGGCTTCGATGGCTTAGATCTGTAAAGCTGCAACTTGGTCTTCAGTCCACACATTTTCCAAATTCTATCAAATAGATGTGAAAGGACATGAGGATTCCGCCTTCGGGCGAAGTGTGCTGCAGGCAGCAGTATAGGGCTTCTTGCCCGCAAGCGGCCTGTTTGATCTGGGTCTCCCACCCTTCATATTGAGCATTGCTCTGGGACGTCCCATTATGTAATGACTGGCTCTGTGTCCCGTGGTGTACGATAAAGAAAACAGGATTTTTATAACAGCTTACCTGTAAAATCCTTTTCTTGGAGTACACCACAGGACACAGAGTTCCCCCCCTTCTTTTGGGAACCTTACTGCTTTGCTACAAAAACTGAGGTACTTCCCTGATGGGAGGGGTTATATGGAGGGGAACTGTCTTCCATTGGTTGTGCCAGTGTCCAATCACCGCTGGTGACCCTTAACCCATTATGTAATGACTGGCTCTGTGTCCCGTGGTGTACTCCAAGAAAAGGATTTTACAGGTAAGCTGTTATAAAAATCCTGTTATTTTTTACAACTTTTTCACATTACATTTTTCCATTACACATTTTTTCCTTTTTCCCTAGATTTCCCTCCCCTTGGGGTCTTCTTCACCAGCTTTCCTTTTACACCACCACCATGATTCTGTTGGGGTGCACGCCCTGTGGTCTGGCTGCCGCCCACCCCGCCTCCTCAGCTCCCATCCGTGGCATTCCTTGTTTGGCTCATCGTCATCACGGCCGTGCGGCTATTGCTCAGACATACATGTAAGTTAGTGGGTTGAGTGTTTGTGTGATGGATGGGGGACCATCACTTCTTATACTTACCCACATTTCTTAAGGACCAAACAATAACTCTTATCCCCTTCACTCGCAGATACTGACTACGGTCTTGTTCCTGATGAGGGGCTTTAAGGCCCTGAAACGCGTAGAACTCACACCGACTGACTAGTCTACTTTTTACTCTGTGACACGGACGTTCCATTCAATCCATTCAAATTCTTCTGACAGCTATTTGATTTTTTCCCAAAAATTTGCTTGATTGACAAATCATGTTGAACATTCCCTGCAATGTGACCCTTGAATTCTTTTTACCTTATAAACTCCTTGTTGGAATGATTTTATCATGCTTTTTTTGGTTTGACCCAATGTTCATATGTATCTTTACGTATAGCAAAATGCATACAGTTTTGAAATGACATGTACCGTATTTATCGGCGTATAACACGCACTTTTTTCCCCTTAAAATCAGGGGAAAATCGTGGGTGCGTGTTATACGCCGATACTCCGAATTCCCCTGCTGAAAATGAGCGAGAGGAGCGAGCGGAGCCGAAGTACAATCGGCTTTACTCGGCTCCTCTCGCAGTCCCGCCCATCTCTGACTGCGCCGCTGACGGAGAAAGCCGAGTGTACTTCGCCTAGTCTCGGCTCCTCTCGCAGTCCTGCCTGTGACTGTGAGCAGACACGAGTCTAGGCGAAGTACACTCGGCTTTCTCCGTCAGCGGCGCAGTCAGTGGAGATGGGCGGAACTGCGAGAGGAGCCGAGTCCAGCCGAAGTACACTCGGCCCCGCTCGCTCCTCTCCACAGAAATCGGCGCCAAATTTTAAAAACCGCCGCGACTGACACGATCGCAAAGGCACTGGGCACGGCTGCAGATGGACAGATGAACACTGGGCACGGCTGCAGATGGACAGATGGACACTGGGCACGGCTGCAGATGGACAGATGGACACTGGGCAAGGCTGCAGATGGACAGATGGACACTGGGCACGGCTGCAGATGGACAGATGGACACTGGGCACGGCTGCAGATGGACAGATGGACACTGGGCAAGGCTGCAGATGGACACTGGGCAAGGCTGCATGCTGCATTTAAATGTAAGTTTTTTTTTTTTTTTTTCCTTGAATTTCCCTGCTAAAAGTTTTTTTCCTTTAAATTCCCTCCTAAACTTGGGGTGCGTGTTATACGCCGGTGCGTGTTATACGCCGATAAATACGGTATATGTACACGCAGAAACAGTCATTCTGACTAATTAAAGTTATTTTGTATTGTATATTTATATTTGCTTTCATGTATCTCACAAAAGTCCCACTCTCTGTTCTTTATCAATCACCTAACTCAGGGATGGAGGAGGGGATTGAATGGCCCCATCTATCCTCATTAAAAGTCCCACCAATTTGCCACTTCTTTTTTCAAACAACCAGGGATGGAGACACATGAAATGCCTAAAATTAAAAAATGCAGTTTCTTTTATCATCAATTATTCCAACTGCGTGCCCACCAGCTCGCATTATAATTATTTAATTTAGTTTTTCCTCTGTATTATTTCTCTGCAGACCCCCCTTTTTGCTCTCTCCATATTCCCATTGTTACAATATACCAATGCATGATGCCTGTGCATCGCCGCAGTCGGCCCTGTTTGGTTGCTGGGCTGGGCTTCTTGTATCACGTTTGGGGGCTGCGACGCGCACTGGGTGTCCCCCCTCCACCCCGATCTGACACGGGGTGGGCGGGGGCTACGCCACTGTGTGTCGACGTCACGCTCCCCGCCGGAGGTGTGCGGCGTCCTTATGACGCCGCGGCCCCCTCCTTAGGCGGGGTTTTCACCATCTGTCAGCACACCGGGAGTGATCTCGGTCATGGCCGGCCCTCCCCCTGTGCTTTCGCGTGACGTTGGGGGCGGGGCTGTGGCGGCGTCGCCTATATGGGCTTCCCCCCTTGCAGAGTCTCACATCCGGTTACATCACTTCTTCCCTCACCAAGGACCCACACATACAGCTGCTGTGCACTATCTGTTCACAGCTATCAAGTATTATGGTATACATTTATTCATTTTTCTTCACTTTATCCTGCTCTCTGCAGGCTTCCCTTCACTCTTTTTTCATGGTTAGCTTTTTTTGATTCCCTGATATATCTTTTTCGTACATTCCAATATTTTCGTGCACCACCACTCACATTTCTTCACTTCATACCCCATATTCAATCAACATTTTTTCACATCTACATCTATATTTACATTAATTATTTCATTCATATTTATGTTTATTTATATTTTATATATTTTTTACTTTAACTTTAATCTCAATTTCATCCTAATTGTATTTTAATTTTATTTATTCATTTTATTTATTCTATTTCATACATATCTATTTATTTTTTACAACTTTTTCACATTACATTTTTCCATTACACATTTTTTCCTTTTTCCCTAGATTTCCCTCCCCTTGGGGTCTTCTTCACCAGCTTTCCTTTTACACCACCACCATGACTCTGTTGGGGTGCACGCCCTGTGGTCCGGCTGCCGCCCACCCGCCTCCTCAGCTCCCATCCGTGGCATTCCTTGTTTGGCTCATCGTCATCACGGCCGCGCGGCTATTGCTCAGACATACATGTAAGTTAGTGGGTTGAGTGTTTTGTGTGATGGATGGGGGACCATCACTTCTTATACTTACCCACATTTCTTAAGGACCAAACAATAACTCTTATCCCCTTCACTCGCAGATACTGACTACGGTCTTGTTCCTGATGAGGGGCTTTAAGGCCCTGAAACGCGTAGAACTCACACCGACTGACTAGTCTACTTTTTACTCTATGTGACACGGACGTTCCATTCAATCCATTCAAATTCTTCTGACAGCTATTTGATTTTTTCCAAAAAATGTGCTTGATTGACAAATCATGTTGAACATTCCCTGCAATGTGACCCTTGAATTCTTTTTACCTTATAAACTCCTTGTTGGAATGATTTTATCATGCTTTTTTTGGTTTGACCCAATGTTCATATGTATCTTTACTTATAGCAAAATACATACAGTTTTGAAATGACATGTATATGTACACGCAGAAACAGTCATTCTGACCAATTAAAGTTATTTTGTATTGTATATTTATATTTGCTTTCATGTGTCTCACAAAAGTCCCACTCTCTGTTCTTTTTCAATCTCATATTTAAAGGGTAACTCTCCATTCCTCTGACTGAGTTGGTGTAAGCCAAAGCAGGGAAACTTTTATAAAGTGTTTATTATTTACAGAGTATGAAAATCTGCCACTGTCTATGGGTCCACCTGAGCATAGTTCCAGTTCACACCCAGGTAACTTCTTCATTGCTAACAGTAACATGCCTCATTCCCACGGGCGTACCTAAGTGTACACCTGTGCATTGACAAAAAAATGGGTAGTGGCACTGCTAAATAGTATGAGATTTAATGCATTAGTCCATCAATCAAGTCCTTGAAGTGGATACTCGGTATATGTGGAGGGGGAGAGATGAAGAGGGGAGACCTGTATAGATTAATTTAGCAGTCCAAAACAACCTTGGCAGCCTTTGAGGGGGAAGTTGAAAGCAGACTCCAGATATGCAAATGATAAGAGAAACACAGGCGCCTCTAATAAGATACAGGTGCATTATCCACTTACATGGAGGTTAACCTCTTCAGTCCCAGACCATTTCGCTGGTTAAAGACCAGGCCACTTTTTGCGATTCGGCAATGCGTCGCTTTAACTGACAATTGCGCAGTCGTGCGACGTGGCTCCCAAACAAAATTGATGTCCTTTTTTTCCCATAAATAGAGCTTTCTTTTGGTGGTATTTGATCAGCTCTGCGGTTTTTATTTTTTGCGCTATAAACAAAAATAGAGCGACAATTTTGAAAAAAATTCAATATTTTTTACTTTTTGCTATAATAAATATCCCCCAAAAATATATAAAAAAAAAATTTTGTCCACAGTTTAGACCGATACGTATTCTTCTACATATTTTTGGTAAAAAATATCGCAATAAGGGTTTATTGATCGGTTTGCGTAAAAGTTATAGCGTCTACAAAATAGGGGATCGTTTTATAGCATTTTTATTAATATATTTTTTTTTACTAGTAATGGCGGCGATCAGCGTTTTTTTTTATTGTGACTGCGACATTATGGCGGACACATTGGACACTTTTGACACATTTTTGGGACCATTGTCATTTTTACAGCGATCAGTGCTATAAAAATGCACTGATTTCTGTGAAAATGACACTGGCAGTGAAGTGGTTAACCAGTAGGTGGCGCTGTAGGGGTTAAGTGTGTCCTGATGAGTGCTTCTAACTGTAGGGGGGATGGGCTGTGTGTGACATGACACCGATCACCGCTTCCGATTACAGGAAGCGGTGATCACTGTCATTGTCACTAGGCAGAGCGGGGAGATGCTTGTTTACACAAGCATCTCCCCGCTCTATCTCTCTGTGAGACGATCGCGGGTATCCCCGCGTCGATCGAGTCCACGGGACCTGCGGTCAGACTCACGGAGAAGGCGGCAGGGTCGGGACCACACGGTGGCATCTTAAAGGGGACGTACCTGTACGTCCTTATGCCTGTTCGTGCCATTCTGCCGACGTAAAAAGTCGTGCACTGGTCCTTAAGTGGTTAAGGAACTAAGGCACAAATTCATCCACACTGGCGTGGCGTTCACTGCAGAGCGGCGTTCTGAACAGCTTATTTTTCTGCCTGTGGGAGAGAAATCCTAGCCAGCAGGATCTCTGGGACCACAGCGATGAAACCGAGGCTTGGATCAGGCCGATGGTGAGGGCTGGAACGCGGCGCTGGGCGTGATGACGTCACTGGTGGGTTGCAACGGCGTTTCTGAGCATGCGCACTGGTAGATGGAACTCCTTTGTCAGCTTGGATCTTTTGCTTTTAAAGGTGAAGAAAATATATTTTTGACCCCAGATCTCTCTATAAAGAGGACCTTTCATCCTTATTACTATTACAAAGGATGTTTACATTCCTTGTAATAGGAATAAAAGTGATACAAAAAAAATAAAGGGACAATGTAAAAATAAAAAGTAAAATGAACAAGAAAAAAAAATTTTTTTAAAGTGGCCCCATCCCTCCGTGCTCGCGTGCAGAAGCAAATGCCTATGTAAGGTTTGCACCCATGTGTAAATGGTGTTCGCACCACACATGTGAGGTAACGCCGCGAACGTTAGAGAGACAGCAATAATTCTAGCACTAGAGCTAGACTGTTTCTCTAAAAGGGTAACCTGTAAAGGCATTTAATACGCCAGCTATGGTGATTTTTAGGTACCGTAGTTTGTCGCCATTCCATGAACGTACGCAATTTTAAGGCGTGGCTACAACGACACTTCTCTAACTAAGAACTAATGGATGTTGTTCCCTGCTGACTGGCCACAACAAGGAAGTAATTCCCCAGGAATACAGACGCTGCTGTGGTCAAATGCAAAGCGGTGAATATACACATACACATGCTGTTTGACTGGTTTTTTTCTGTATGTGCATTTGTAGCAGGGGTTTACTGCATGGGGGTATTTTTTATTCATTAAAGCAAGATTACACTATGTTAGTGTCTTTTGTGTTTTATATGAATGGTATATGGAGTTAACCCTTGCTGTCCCCTGCTTGGTGATGACGGATGGTCGAGTGAGATAGCCCACCAGTATTAATATCTCAGGCCCAATTGTGTCGTCATTGTGGTGAGTTTGCACCCCGATGGGTGAGAGTGCCTCACGTGTGGTGAAGTTTGGGAACAGATGTAGGATGCACTTTTAATCAACTGTTTACACGCACTCACGGATTTAAAGACTTACTACTGTATCATCACCCGAATGTTTTTATGCAAGTGGACATTTATCCAACTATAGCGCTGTTTTATCATCTGGACTTATATGTCTCAGGATTTTTTGATAACTTTTATTTATGTATGTACTTTTACGGGGTTTCTCGTTTGAGTTTTAAACAGCAGCTGGCTGGCTTTTCTTGCTCTTATCCAGTGTAATATTAGTCTATTGTATTTATTTTACATTTAGTGATTTATTATCTCTGTTTTATCTGTTCTTTTGTGTATTTATATATTTATTCATTACACTTAATCAGTACCCTTTGTAGCTTCACGGCTATTAAAGGAAGACTGTGAATTCGTATTTTACTACTGTGGCGCCAGAAAGTGCAATCTAGGCCTATTTTTTGCACCTTCTTGATATAAAGCATGACATGTTAGGTATCTATTTACTCGACGTAACATCATCCTTTATATTATACAAAAAAATGAGGATATATATGTAGCGGGGTCTTTAAATTTAGGTGAGGTACACCTGGGTGGAAGTTCAGGTGTGTAGGTATGGGAGTAATGACTATTTGTATTCGTGGAGGATTTGGCGGTGTAATAATCTCCTTGGCCGGTGGGTGGTGAGTGCCCGCAGGCTCAAGGTAGATTCACTGCCACAGTGCTGTCCTTTTTGTCCCTTCTCAGAGATGGTACGGCGAGGGCGGGGAACTTGCTGTGTCGTTATTGGAGGGGATAAAAGGGGGAGACGCCCTGGTCACGAGGTCTTGCTCTTCTGGAGGTTCTTCATCACGCGCCCAGGCACCTTAGGCCTGGGTGCGGGCGTTTTTGGATTCCGGCTCAGGTGCCCTAGGCCTGACCGGAATGGAGTTGGAGTCCATCCCAGGCACCTTCAGCCTGGGGTGAGGTACTAAACCAGGAGGCCTGGGGCCCAGTGACTTCGACTGGGTCCCGCGAGGGTGGAGAAGTCCGAGGGTCCCTGAAGTGGCTGGGGCCCATGTCTGAGGTGAGGAGGCCGGGGAGGTTACCCATTCGGAGAGTCTGGAGCAGCATCAACCCAGTGACGGATGGGCCTCTGGTAACTCCCTTGGAGGGACATCTTCCCCTGATAGGGGCCGCAACACATCGAAGGTACTCCTATCTATGTTCTCGAGTCGCTGGTAGAGACTCTCAAGCTCTAAGTCCTTTCAAGATATGGCTATAGTAACCGCTGGCGAGATCGCAGTGGTTTAGCTGAGAATTAGGATAGTGCCTCGGCCTGCTCATCCCCTGTATCAAAATGTTAACAAGTCGCAACCAGTTGGCTACTGAAGCACTGTTTATTGTGAGAAATGCAATAAAACAAGAGTTGGACTGTGATCGGTGTGTGGAACTCTGGTTAATGGGAGCAAAGGGAAATGTTGGCACAACAGGACTTAATCCTTTATAGAAGCACATAGGCCCGAGGAAATATCTGGTACCGGCCTTCACCTCACCCACAGCTATGGGGAGGACATGGGCCGTAGCGCATCTCACCCTGTCGTGTGTGATACCCCTAGACAAAAGAGATGGGGTGAGGTCGCTACACGTGGGGGCTCGTGAGTCCGGGATGATATGTGTTTTGACTTTGGAAGTAAGAATGGCTGTGTCTAGACTTTGCTGCCCGGAGGAGTTCCGAGCAGGTCGGCCATGTGATCGGCCAAAGTGCATCCCTGCTCAAAGTCGTGGAAATGACCCTAAGACGGGAAAGGCCCATGCGGAGGAGCGAGAAGAGGGAGAAGTCCAGCCGTGTGACGTACTACATGTGGGGGCTTTTACTGCACTGCGCCATGAGGCACCCCGTGACTACACAGTTCGTGGGCGGAGCTTGATGGAAGCCCGCGAAAACGTGCAAGTCGTGGGAGGAGTCTGGCCACGTGGAGGAACTCACGTGGAGACTTCAGCGCGTGGTCAGTGCGTGATGGAGCAGCAGACAGACGGGATGGCCTCAAGCTCTCCGTGGATTCCAGTTCCCTACCCCACGAAGATGACTACGTTCGCTGCTCCCCTTACAGACATGGGGATAAGACTCAGGCCCCGAGGACAGTTGGCTCTGTACACCTGCAGAGACACGGAGGCCCTCGGTGTGATCTGTCCCGGATGCTCAGGACTGGTGGTTCACCTGAAGCTATTCGGGCGTTGCGAAGCATGCAAAGAGTTCTTGTTCGAGGTGGAGCCATCCACAGTAAGGCCCCGGGCCCTTTGCCTCAACAGCCTCACAGGTACCGCTACTCCGGAAGGGTAGATCCAGGCCTTTGCGGAGGTTCCCGTACGCACTGACCAGGGCGATGTGACTGCCCAGTCAGAGACTGAGAAGGAAAAATCCGAGTATGCTGCTTCGGTCACCACAGATTCTCTGCTCCCACCTCCGAAGAGGAAAGTCGGCCTGGTGCAGGCCTCCTATGGTCGTGGAATAGCTTCACCCCATCGCTTGCCTGGCCTGGATGGATCCGGTTGGAAGAGTCCTGGACATCCCAGTTCTACAAAAGGTCAAGGTGAGCCAGGGGCTGGGACTGTGGTGGTGGTTGGAGGTGTTGGGGGTTCACAGTCGGTGGAGCCCGCTAGGGAGGGTAGTACCACGTCTACCAGAGACTACCTTCCTGCGGAGATGTATGACACCTCCGACCTAGAGTCACTGTCGGATTGTGGAGATGACGGTGAGATCGATGAACTGTTTCACCAAAATGGCTGGGACAAACGTCCATTGCCTATGCTACGTGCACCCCAGGATTCGCCTATGTCCATAGGAGATAGCACGCCCTGGGCGGAAGCTCCGGAGTCTACGAGGAAGCCTAGTCCTCTGGTTGCTCTTCCACAGTCCACAGTATCACCCGTTTTGTTGGTGGGGAAACAGCGAGCATCACTACGGGCACCAAAAGAGAAGCCATCAGAGGTAGTGAAAGTACCTCGGCACCCGGAGGCCATCGTTCAGCCAGGAGAAGGTGAGCGGGCCACAATGCCTCCTTTAGCCCGATTGCAACGACTCTTTTCCCAGAGGGTCGCTCATGAGTATGGATGGGAATATCCTTACTTGCCCAGAGACTTGTTGTTTGAGGTGGAAGTTCTGCGACAGCGATGGTACGATGAGTTCGTTTGGGAGAAGCTTAAAGTGCCTCATGCCCGGCGATATCTATCCTGTTCGCCACCAGTGTCGAAAAAGTTTAGAGACTGCAGAGCAGACTGGATGTGGGGCCGCCATATCCACACAGACAAGGTGCGCATCTGCAGGAAAGATGGAGAGGACGCGGACTATTCGATTGAGGTTTTCGATAAGCATCTGAAGCCTTTGTTTTTGCCTGACCCGAGGTTCTATTTGTGAGAAGAGACTCACTTGTTTCCTGTGAAAAGTTTCCGGAGGTGTTCTTGCCGGAGCATCGAACTGTACCCTAGTTTTTTATTTGGGTTTTTTTTTTTTTTCTACTTTTTGGAGGAATGAGAGATGTTGTTTGTTCTCTCTTCTTCACAGTTCAAAGACAGAGACTTTGGGGGTAGAGTCAGAGTAGGAAAGCAGGAAGATTGAAGATTTCACCAAGTGTCATCACTGTGGCATCGTCACCAGGTGGCGCTGTTGCTTGTACATTTGCATCGCTTTACTTATTGGAGCGAGTGGGTCTCTCGGCTGATAGACCCATTCATTCCAAGTTAACACAGAATGTCAGGATGTGGTTTTCCTTGCGTGTTGTTTTTTTTTTCCCTCTGCAGGAGATTCGTCTGTCAAGACTACTGAGTATGGGGTGGTTCTTAGGCAGTAAAGGGAGGGATTGTATATGTGTACATGTTTAGAGGGTTTAAAAAAAAAAAAAAAGTTATTGTTTTATGTTCCCCTTCCCATTGAGCAGGTCTTGGTATGGTTAACCACTTCGCATCCGGGCCAATTCTGACACTTCGCTCCTACATGTAAAAAGCCTCATTTTTTTGCTAGAAAATTACATATAACCCCCAAACAATATATATGTTTTTTTAGCAAAGACCCTAGAGAACACAATGGCGGTCATTGCAACTTTTTATCTCGCACGGTATTTGCGCAATAATTTTTCAAACGCATTTTTTTGGGAAAAAAAACGGTTTCATGAATTAAAAAATATTAAAACATTAAAGTTAGCCCAATTTTTTTGCATAATGTGAAAGATGAAGTTACGCCGAGTAAATAGATACCTAACATGTCACCCTTCAAAATTGTACACGCTCGTGGAATGGCGCCAAACTTCGGTACTTAAAAATCCTCATGGGCGACGCTTTAAATTTTTTTATTGGTTACATGTTTTGAGTTACAGAGGAGGTCTAGGGCTAGAATTATTGCTCTCGCTCTAACGTTCGCTACGATACCTCACATGTGTGTTCTGAACACCGTTTTAATATGTGGGCGGGACTTACGTATGCGTTCGCTTCTGCGTACGAGCTACCGGGGACAGGGGCGCTTTACAATTTTCTTTTTATTATTTATTGTTCATTTTACACTTAACTTTTTACTTTGACAGCTAGAAAAAAAAAAATGATCACTTTTATTCCTATTACAAGGAATGTAAACATCCCTTGTAATAGGAATAAGCATGACAGGTCCTCTTTACAGTGAGATATGGAGGTCAATAAGACCCCACATCTCACCTCTAGGCTGGGAAGCCTGAAATAAAAAAAAAAAAAACGATCACCGCTTCCTAGCCGAAGCGGCGCCGTTTTTTTGAATACAGAGGCCGGGCGTGACGTCATATCGCGCCCGGCCTCCGAACGATCATAGAGACTCCGGCGACCATCTGGTCCGCCGGAAATCTCTATTGTAAGAAGCCGGGGCCGGCGGATCCTGTCACCGACTCACCGATCGCTCAGGTGAGTCGGTAGAAGCACCGGAGGGCGGCGGGAGGAGGGGGACGTCCCCTCTCGCCACCTGTAAGAACGATCAAGCGGCGGAACAGCCGCTATGATCATTCTTACGGTACAGAGAATCGCCGGCTCTAAAAAACGATATCTGAATGATGCCTGTAGCTGCAGGCATCATTCAGATATCCCGGCTCAAAGTCAAGGACGTCCATGGACGTCCTTAGGCGCGAAGTGGTTAATGTTCAAATTTTTAGGGATGCCTCTGGGGTCAGACTTATGTCACCACCTTTGGGAGACATGGGTTCGCACCAGACGCTGGGGACCAGCGTCAAATCACAGGGGGGAGTATGTAGCGGGGTCTTTAAATTGAGGTGAGATACACCTGGGTGGAAGTTCAGGTGTGTAGGTATGGGAGTAATGACTATTTGTATTTGTGGAGGATTTGGCGGTGTAATAATCTCCTTGGCTGGTGGGTGGTGAGTGCCCGCAGGCTCAATGTAGATTCACTGCCACAGTGCTGTCCTTTTTGTCCCTTCTCGGAGATGGTACGGCGAGGGCGGGGAACTTGCCGTGTCGTCATTGGAGGGAATAAAAGGGGGAGACGCCCTGGTCACGAGGTCTTGCTCTTCTGGAGGTTCTTCATCACACGCCCAGGCACCTTAGGCCTGGGTGCGGGTGGTTCCGGATTCCGGCTCAGGTGCCCTAGGTCTGACCGGAATGGAGTTGGAGTCCATCCCAGGCACCTTCAGCCTGGGGTGAGGTACTAAACCAGGAGGCCTGGGGCCCAGTGACTTCGACTGGGTCCCGCGAGGGTGGAGAAGTCCGAGGGTCCCTGAAGTGGCTGGGGCCCATGTCTGAGGTGAGGAGGCCGGGGAGGTTACCCATTCGGAGAGTCTGGAGCAGCATCAACCCAGTGACGGATGGGCCTTTGGTAACTCCCTTGGAGGGACATCTTCCCCTGATAGGGGCCGCAACGCATCGAAGGTACTCCTATCTATGTTCTCGAGTCGCTGGTAGAGACTCTCAAGCTCTAAGTCCTTTCAAGATATGGCTATAGTAACCGCTGGCGAGATCGCAGTGGTTTAGCTGAGAATTAGGATAGTGCCTCGGCCTGCTCATCCCCTGTATCAAAATGTTAACAAGTCGCAACCTGTTGGCTACTGAAGCACTGTTTATTGTGAGAAATGCAATAAAACAAGAGTTGGACTGTGATCGGTGTGTGGAACTCTGGTTAATGGGAGCAAAGGGAAGTGTTGGCACAACAGGACTTAATCCTTTATAGAAGCACATAGGCCCGAGGAAATATCTGGTACTGGCCTTCACCTCACCCACAGCTATGGGGAGGACATGGGCCGTAGCGCATCTCACCCTGTCGTGTGTGATACACCTAGACAAAAGAGATGGGGTGAGGTCGCTACACGTGGGGGCTCGTGAGTCCGGGATGATAGTCCTACATATATATATATTGTGACGGTATGCGAGGTGAGATATATGACGGTCGCTATGTTTCACCTCGCATTCGGTCCATTGTAAGGGACTGAACCAGAATCCGGGCCAGGTGTTTCCAGCCTCTGTAGGTGGCTGGGTTCCGGTCCGGATATTCAGGTTCACTGGAATCCATAGGCAGCTGGGCTTTAAAGATCCAGGAAGAGAGCACAGCAATGCTCTGGCCTGAGACTCAGAAGGGAATCTGAGTAAGAGGAGCGCTGGTTATTTTGGGCTGAAAGAAAAGGTTTGCTTTACTTCACCTTGTGTTTTGTGGGTGACGGGGACCAGCCCCTCACCGTATAGAGAGCGGTTACTGTATAGTTTAGCGCCGGACGGCAAGGATTTGTTTTACTGTTTCGTTTATTTTTGTATGACTATTGCAAACCACTTGTAAATAAAGCTGGCAATACGCCAGGTTTTAAAGAAACTGCCTGTACACTGACCTTCATTCTGTGAAAAGGTGATCCCCACGAGCTAATCTCCCACACGTGGTGGATTCAGCGGGCATTTTCTGAAGATGGAGGAAATGTTAAAGGCCCTGCTACAGGCCAATGCAGCTCAGCGGGAAACCAACCGCCAAGTCGCAGCACAACAGGCAGCACAACAGGAGGCCGCTGCAGCACAACAAGCAGCCCAGCAGGAGATGAACCGCCAAGTCGCAGAGGCCGCTGCAGCACAACAGGCGGCCCTGCAGGAGATGAACCGCCAAGTCGCAGAGGCCGCTGCAGCACAACAGGCGGCCCAGCAGGAGATGAACCGTCAGTTTGCAGAGGCTCTGATGGAACTAAAAAAGGGGTCTGCACCTCATGTGCCAGTGGAAGCCAAGATGATACGTGCATCCTACCACTTACAGAAAATGACATCTGCTGATGATATCGAGGCATACCTGGCAACTTTTGAGAGAGTTGCTGTCCGCGAAGGATGGCCAAAAGAACAGTGGGTGGGTCTGTTGTCCCCATTTTTAACAGGAGAACCCCAAAAGGCCTATTTTGACCTAGAACCCGATAAGGCCCAGGACTATGAGACTCTAAAGACACAGATACTCGCACGCTTGGGTGTCACCATGGCAATCCGGGCCCAGCGGGTGCATCAGTGGTCATTCTCCAGCAACAAGCCACCCTGTTCGCAAATGCTTGACCTGGTCCACCTCACCAAGAAGTGGTTGCAGCCAGAGACCTTGACAGGCCCGCAGATCGTAGAGCGTGTGGTAATGGACCGGTATCTGCGTGCGCTTCCGGCTGCTCTGAGGAAGTGGGTCGGACAGGGCGACCCCAAAACTGCAGCCCAACTGGTCGACCTAGTGGAGAGGTACAGTGCTACTGAGGACTTGGTGAATCCATCTACGCCCCACTTCGGTGTGTCTAGGGGTGCAAGATCTCCCGGCGGTTCGGGTAAGACTGTTCCGGGGTCCAAGAGCTTGGGGAGATTTGATAAGACTGTTGTTCCAACTCATGAGGCTGAGCTTCCTAGACCTGGAGACTGGCCAAAGAAGCCAGGAAGGTCTTTGGAACCGTTGAGAGGACTGGGGGTTGAGCATATAAGATGTTTTCGTTGCCATGCATTAGGGCATATTGCTGCGAACTGTCCTTTAAATGATGAACCTATGCAATGCGATTATGCTTATATGAAAAGACGCCTTTCTTTGTTTGCACAGGTCGCATGTACTGCATCATGTCAGAGTCGCATTGAAAAACAAATGTGTGTTATTTCTGTGGATGGAAAGCCACTGACAGCCCTGCTAGACTCTGGTAGTGTGGTGACCCTAGTCAGGAGTGATTGTGTGAACCCCACAAAACTACACCCCAGTACTATTGGGGTAATTTGCATCCATGGGGACACTCGAGACTACCAGACAGCGGTGGTTGAGGTTGAGACCCCCAGGGGCAGTATAACACATTCAGTCGGGGTGGTACCTTCACTGCTTCATGAAGCTTTAGTGGGAAGAGATTTTCCCCATTTCTGGAATTTATGGGAGAGCAAAGGGAGGCTGGTAGATAGAGCTCCCCCTGCTGGGCAAGCACGGGAACTCTCACCCGACCCTTTTTGCCAAAGGGAAGGGGATGCTGTTGGTGGGATCAAGGAAGCCGGAGACCCTCTTCTTTTCCCTGTCATGGTTGGGGAGCCGGAGGACCTGGAAGCTAGCTCCCAGCCTGAGGGTAACGAACAAGAGAACCCCTCTGACCCTGACATTGAGAGTAGCCAAGATGTGGTACCCGATTTAGAGGTCAGGAGAGAGGATTTCTGTACCGAGCAATTACGAGAGGCCACCCTCATGAGAGCCAGGGAAAACGTTAAGATGTTGGATGGGGAACCGGTGGATCCTAATTGGGTGGTGTCTTTCCCTTACATGGCAATTAAAAACAATTTATTGTATCGAGTGATAAAACATGGAGAGGACGAGGTAGAACAGCTACTAGTCCCCAAACCCTTCCGCAGGGTGGTGCTAGACCTGGCCCATGGTCATGTAATGGGGGGGCATCTTGGTGTTTAAAAAAACAGGGAGAGAATCGCCCAGAGATTTTTCTTGCCCCGGATTGCATGCAGATGTCAAGGAGTACTGCGAATCGTGCCCCGAGTGCCAAATGTCGCCACCGTCGCCCCATTTTCGCAGCCCCCTCGTTCCTCTGCCAATAATCGAGGTCCCCTTTGAGAGGATTGGCATGGACCTGGTGGGGCCGGTTGTGAAATCTGCCCGCGGTCACCAGCATATTCTGGTGATCCTGGACTATGCGACTCGCTATCCTGAGGCCATACCCTTGCGCAATACCTCTGCTAAGGCTATCGCCAAGGAATTGGCCCATGTCATTAGTCGACTGGGGATCCCAAAAGAGATCTTAACCGACCAGGGCACCCCCTTTATGTCCAAGGTTACCAAGGAGCTTTGTAAGTTATACAAAATCTCCCATCTCCGTACCTCTGTCTACCACCCCCAAATGGATGGTCTGGTCGAAAGATTTAATAAAACTTTGAAAAGTATGCTGAAAAAGGTGGTCGACAAAGATGGGAGAAACTGGGATTTTTTGCTGCCATATCTCATGTTTGCAATACGTGAGGTTCCGCAGGCGTCCACAGGCTATTCCCCCTTTGAACTCTTGTATGGTAGGCATCCTAGGGGACTGCTAGATGTTGCCAAGGAAACATGGGAAGGTGAGGCAACCCCATATAAAAGCATCATAGAGCATGTCTCCTTGATGCAGGATCAAATCGCAGCTGTCCTGCCCCTGGTGCGAGAACATATGGAGCGGGCCCAGGAGGCCCAAAGGAGGGTTTATGACCGAAGTGCCAGGGTCCGTACTTTCAGCCCTGGGGACAGAGTGTTGGTATTGGTCCCCACAGTGGAAAGTAAGTTTTTAGCCAAGTGGCAGGGTCCCTTCGAGGTTGTCGAAAGGGTGGGGGAGGTAAACTACAAAGTCTACCAGCCAGGGAAAAGGAAACCACACCAAATTTACCATGTGAATCTCTTAAAACCCTGGAAGGACCGAGAGACTTTACTGGCCACGTCCCCGCCTCCAACCGACCAGGTACCCGTGACACCTGACATTCCCATCACGGATACCCTGTCGTGGCACAACAAAGTGACGTTAGGGTGTTTGTGCATAAAAATAGAGACTTTTTCTCCCCCTTACCCGGACTGACCAACGTGATCCAACATGACATAGTGACGGAACCAGGGGTTCGGGTAAATGTGAAGCCGTATAGAATCCCAGAGGCCAGGCGTGAGGCAGTCGCAAAATAAATTAAAAACATGTTGGAGTTGGATGTGATAGAGTCCCACAGTGAGTTGTCGAGCCCCATAGTGCTGGTCCCAAAACCTGATGGCACTATCAAGTTTTGTAATGACTTTCGAAAACTTAACAGTGTATCCAAGTTCGATGCATACCCGATGCCCCGGGTCGACGAACTTGTGGACAGGTTGGGACAGGCTCGCTATATAACAACCCTAGACCTGACAAAAGGCTATTGGCAAATACCGCTGTTTGAATCGGCCAAGGAGAAGACTGCCTTTTCCACTCCTGAGTAGTGATGAGCCGAACACCCCCGGGTTCGGTTCGCACCAGAACCCGCGAACGGACCGAAAGTTCGTACGAACAATAGAACCCTATTAAATACAATGGATGCGAACGTTCGAATTCTAAAGTGCTAATTATAACAACTATTATGCATGTTATTGTCCTAAAAAGGGTTTGGGAACCCGGGTTGTGCACCAGGGGACATGTATCAATGCAAAAAGAAGTTTTAAAAACGGTCGTTTTTCGGGAGCAGTCATTTTAATGATGCATAAAGTGAAAAAAAAAAAGTCAAATATTCCTTTAAATATCGTACCTGGGGGGTGTCTAAAGTATGCCTGTGAAGTGCCACGTGTTTCCCGTGTTTAGAACTGTCCCTGCACAAAATGACACTTCTAAAGGAAAAAAAAGCCATTTAAAACTGCTTGCGGCTTTAATGTAATGTCTGGTCCCGGTAATATGGATGAAATTCTTTAAGAAAAATGGCATAGCTACCCCATGACCCCCCCCCCCCCCTACCGCAGCCCATTACCAGCCCCTTTGGGTCTTGTATGGATATTAAGGGGAACCCCGCACATAAAATAAAAAAGGCCCTATATACTCTGAACAGCCGTATACAGGCGGTGCATACAAGACAGGGACTGTAGGTTTGTTCTTATGTAGAATCTGTTTGTAATTTTGAACAGGTACATTGTTGAAGTGTAGCTCCAGCCCAAAAATCTATTTTTAAACTTTTTGGAAAACATAGGTAAGGGTTATCACCCCTGTAACATTTGTTTTGCTGTCTGTGCCCCTGTTCAGAACATTTCACCTCACTTTCCGTCCCAATGACAACTGTTTTTGAAATGTGGTGTTTTTCTTGAAACAAGGATTGCTGATAAAGCATCAGTACAGAGGAGACACCTTTCTCCCATATTTATTCTTACAGGAGAGAATTTTCCTTCCTAGTGGTAGATTTCCTCTCACTTCCTGTTGTCTTCTTGCGTTTGCAAGTAGGAGTCGTTTGTAAGTTGGATGTTTGAAAGTAGGGACCTGCCGTATATACTCTGCAGAAATAGGCCCCTTAGTTGTTGGTGTTGGCACAACACTGTAAGCACTCACAGTTACTCTTGGTTGGTGCTGGAACGCCCTGCTGTCAACTATTATATCAGGAATTGTAATTACATATAATTGTTGAACAGTGGTAGTAAAAATTGGGCCTTTGATGGTGGTGCTGGTGCCACAACACTGTAAGCCCTGACAGTTACTCTTGGTGGGTGCAGCAATGGGCCCTGCTGTGAATTATTAGATCAAGAATTGTAATTGCATGCCCCTGTTGAACAGGGGCTGAAAAATTGGGCCTTTCGTGGTGGTGGTGGTGGTGGTGGTGGTGTTGCCACAACACTGTAAGCCCTCAGAGTTACTCTTGGTGGGTGCAGGAATGGGCCCTGCTGTGAATTATTAGATCAAGAATTGTAATTACATGCCCCTTTTGAACAGGGGCTGAAAAATTGGGCCTTTCGTGGTGGTGGTGGTGGTGGTGGTGGTGGTGGCGTTGCCACAACACTGTAAGCCCTCAGAGTTACTCTTGGTGGGTGCAGCAATGGGCCCTGCTGTGAATTATTAGATCAAGAATTGTAATTACATGCCCCTTTTGAACAGGGGCTGAAAAATTGGGCCTTTCGTGGTGGTGGTGGTGGTGGTGGCGTTGCCACAACACTGTAAGCCCTCAGAGTTACTCTTGGTGGGTGCAGCAATGGGCCCTGCTGTGAATTATTAGATCAAGAATTGTAATTACATGCCCCTTTTGAACAGGGGCTGAAAAATTGGGCCTTTCGTGGTGGTGGTGGCGTTGCCACAACACTGTAAGCCCTCAGAGTTACTCTTGGTGGGTGCAGGAATGGGCCCTGCTGTGAATTATTAGATCAAGAATTGTAATTACATGCCCCTTTTGAACAGGGGCTGAAAAATTGGGCCTTTCGTGGTGGTGGTGGTGGTGGCGTTGCCACAACACTGTAAGCCCTCAGAGTTACTCTTGGTGGGTGCAGCAATGGGCCCTGCTGTGAATTATTAGATCAAGAATTGTAATTGCATGCCCCTGTTGAACAGGGGCTGAAAAATTGGGCCTTAGGCACTGGTGGCACAACACTACAACCCCTCACAGATATTGTACTTGGAGCACAGCAATGAGCCCTGTTGCAAAGTATTGCTTCAAAAATTGTAATGACACGCCCCTGTTAAACAGGGGCTGAAAAATTGGGCCTTAGGCACTGGTGCCACAACACTCCAACCCCTCACAGATACTGTACTTGGAGCACAGCAATGAGCCCTATGGCAAATTATTGCTAAAAAAATTGTAATTACACGCCCCTGTAAAACAGGGGCTGAAAAATTGGGCCTTAGCCACTGGTGGCGGCACCCATAAACAAAAATGATCTTCCAAGCTATCATCATCAATCGTATCATTGAGGACTCGGAGGAGGAGGATAGCCAGTCAACATAACAGCACAGGCACTCAGCATCAGCATCAGTCTTGAAGGGATGTGACATGTTAAAATCAATTAGTCTGTTATATCAGCATCAGGTGTGTGGTAGCTGGTGGTGATCCAAGACTGGTTCATCTTGATGAAAGTCAGTCGATCAACCGAGTCGGTGGACAGGCGCACCCTGTGATCCGTGACAAATCCTCCAGCAGCACTGAATGTGCGTTCCGAAAGAACGCTGGATGCAGGACAGGCCAGTAGCTCAATTGCATACTGTGCAAGCTCTGGCCAGTGATCCATCCTCAAGACCCAGTAAGCCAGAGGATTTTCGGTGGGGAAGGTGTCCAAGTCTGACCTTGCCCCTAGATATTCCTGCACCATGTTTATCAGACGCTGGCGATGGTTGCTGGAACCGATCATACTTTGGGGCTGCGGACTAAAGAATTGTCTGAACGCATCGGTCAGACGGCCACCTTCCCCACCGCTCCTTCTTTGACTGGCCGAAGCCTCAGCAACTCGTTGTCCAGGACCAGGAGTTTGTAACCTCCCAGTCTCTGGGAACGCGTTGCACAGACCTTTCTGCAAGGCCTCCCGGAGTTGTCTCATCCTCTGCTCCCTCTGCGACGGTAACATAAGGTCCGCAACCTTACCCTTGTACCGTGGATCAAGGAGAGTGGCCAGCCAGTAATGGTCCCTCTCCTTGATCCGAAGAATACGAGGTTGGTGCCATTGTCGCAAACCACCATTCCTGGCTTAAGCTGGCGTGGCGTCAACCACCTCTCGGCCTGGCCCTGCAGAGCAGACAGGACATCTGCCCCAGTGTGGCTTCTGTCCCCCAAACACACCAGCGCAAGCACGGCATGGCATCTTTTTGCCTGCGTACTTGCGTAGCCCCGTGAACGGCTACGGAGCACCGCTGGTTCATAGGACAAACCACAGGAAGAGGCCATGGAGGAAGAAGAAGAGGAGGGGGTGGAGGAGAGAGGTGTGTCACAACCAGTAGTAGCATTTTGGAGGCGTGGCGGTGGAACAACCTCCAACACTACTGCACCTTGTCCTGCATCCTTCCCAGCTGCCAAAAGAGTGACCCAATGGGCCGTGAAAGAAAGGTAACGTCCCTGTCCATGCCTGCTGGACCATGAGTCAGCGGTAATATGCACCTTACCGCTGACCGCCCTGTCCAGCGAGGCCAAGACATTGCCTTCCACATGCCGGTAGAGAGCCGGAATAGCCTTCCGTGAGAAAAAGTGGCGTTTGGGAACCTGCCACTGAGGAACCGCACATTGCACAAACTCACGGAAGGGGGCCGAGTCTACCAACTGAAAAGGCAGCAGTTGAAGCGCTAGCAATTTAGCCAAGCTAGCATTCAACCGCTGGGCATGTGGATGGCTGGGAGTGAACTTCTTTCGACGGTCCAGCAGCTGGGGCAGGGAAATTTGCCTGCTAGAATCGGACGTCGGTGTACTGCTAGCAGAGTGGCCGCAAGTACTTGGCTGTGACACACCTAATTCTACACCTTCATTCCTCTCAGTGCATGTTTCAGAGAGGACTGAAGTTATAGTGGGGTTGGAGATCCCAGCTGATGCGGTGCAAGGAGAGGTCCGCTTTGTTCTTTGGTGTGGGTCTTTGAGGTAGGCTTGCCAACGAGCTGCATGGCAGGTCAACATATGTCTGGTCAGGCATGTGGTACCCAAGCGGCTGATGTTTTGGCCACGCGATATACGCTTGAGACATATGTTGCAAACAGCAGCTGTGCGATCTGATGCAGTAGCCTCAAAAAAGGCCCACACCAAGGAACTTTTTGAATGACGGGCAGAGGCAGCGCCCTGCACAGGCGGAGCTCTGCGGTGTGATTCCGTCGGTGTACTGCCCTTACGCTGGCCACCAAAGGGCATCCTGCCTCGTTGATGTGCCTCCTCCTCATCCTCCTCCTCCTCCTCTCTACTATTAGGCACCCACGTGGAGTCAGTGACCTCATCATCCCCTCCCTCCTCATCACTGGAGCCAATCTGGCAGTATGCTGCAGCTGCTGGAACATGACTGCCAGATTGGTGTCCTTCTTGAGCATCCCCTCTGTCTGCTCTCACGCTACTGCCTTCCTGTAGCTGGGTTTCATCATCAGACCCTTCGAAACGCTGGGCATCCTCCTGGAGCATGTACCCAACACTGTGCTCAAACAGTTCGGGGGACTCCTCAGGAGGAGGACATGGTGGGTCTAGGGAAGGAGTGACTGATGATGAGTCTGACATTGATACCAGGGAAGAGGACGCTTTGGCAGCTGCTTTGCCAGTACCCTGAGCCTGGGTGAGAGAGGAGGAGGAGGAGGAGGAGGGCTTGGTCATCCACTCTACCAAGTCTTCGGCATGATGTGGCTCAACATGTCCAGCTGCCGAAAAGAAGGACAAGCGTGTCCCATGGCCATGTGCTGATGACAATGCACCGCGTCCACGACCAGCACTGTTGCCCCCAGACACAGAGCCTGCTTGCCCTCTTTTATTGCCTCCTGACTGTCTGCCTCTCCTTGTTTGCCTTCCAGACATTCTAATAGATGGCCTGCAGGGAGATGGGAAAAAAGCAATAAGGGCTACCTTCAGGTGTCCTTCTCTGTCCCTTTTACTTAAGGATTTCTAAATATGGTTGAGGATGATTGCTTTTGCACAGAATAGCACAACGACAATTTCCCTGACTGTCAAAAAAACAAGGATTTCAAAGATGGTTGATGAGGAATGCTTTAGCACACTATAGCACAAGGAGAATTTCCCTCACTGTCCTTCCCTGTCCCTAGAAACAAGGATTCGCACAGTGAAAGAAACTGACTCTCCCTACCTAGAGTTTTCTGTCCCTAGAAAAAATGTTTTTTTAAAGCACACTATAGCACAAGGAGAATTCACTCACTGTCCTTCCCTGTCCCTAGAAACAAGGATTCGCACAGTGAAAGAAACTGACACTCTCCCTACCTAGAGTTTTCTGTCCCTAGAAAAAATGTTTTTTTAAAGCACACTATAGCACAAGGAGAATTCACTCACTGTCCTTCCCTGTCCCTAGAAACAAGGATTCGCACAGTGAAAGAAACTGACACTCTCCCTACCTAGAGTTTTCTGTCCCTAGAAAAAATGTTTTTTTTAAAGCACACTATAGCACAAGGAGAATTCCCCTCACTTTCCTTCTTTGTCCCTAGAAACAAGGATTCGCACAGTGAAAGAAACTGACACTCTCCCTACCTAGAGTTTTCTGTCCCTAGAAAAAATGTTTTTTTAAAGCACACTATAGCACAAGGAGAATTCCCCTCACTTTCCTTCTTTGTCCCTAGAAACAAGGATTCGCACAGTAAAACACACTGACACTCTCCCTACCTATCCTTCTCTTTCCCTAAACTAAAGGAATCCAGGTTAAGCAAGAAAGAAATAAATGTCACTGTCCCTGCCTATGCTTCTCTTTCCCTGCTCCGGAACACACTACACTAGGCCGCCGTGCTGGCGGCCTTTTATAGTGTGGGGCGTGTACTAAACACCCTCAGCAATAATTGGCCACAGGCATCCTGCCTGTGGCCAATCATTGCTCTCCTCGCTGCCGGCGCTGTGATTGGCCAAGCATGCGGGGTCACAGTGCATGCTTGGCCAATCACAGCGCCTGGATGACACTGCGATGGCGGAGTGCATTGTGGGCCGTTCGCGTCACTCGAATTTGGCGCGAACGGCCCAAATCGTTCGATCTTCGTCGAACGATCGAACAGCCGATGTTCGAGTCGAACGTATGTTCGACTCGAACACGAAGCTCATCCCTACTCCTGAGGGCTCGTTTCAGTACAAGCGGATGCCTTTTGGTCTGCATGGGGCCCCTGCATCATTCCAACAAATGATGGACAAAACTTTTAGACCACATTTGGACGATGTGGTCATCCACAGCCCAGATTGGGAATCGCACCTGCCCCGGGTACAGGCGGTGGTAGATTCCCTTAGAGAAGCAGGCCTCACGGCTAACCCAAAGAAGTGTGCCATAGGCCTGGAGGAGGCCAAGTACCTGGGCTATGTTATTGGCCGGGGACTTGTCAAGTCTCAGACCAATAAAATTGAGGCAATTCAAAAGTGGCCCCAACCCGTAAACAAGAAACAAGTTCGAGCCTTCCTAGGCATTACGCGGTATTACCGACGGTTTATACCTGACTTTGCCACTATTGCCATCCCTCTGAATGACCTGACGAAGGGCAGAGGGTCGGTCATGGTCAAATGGAACACTGAGGCCGAGAAGGTGTTTCAAAAATTAAAACAGGCCCTTTGTGCACTACCGGTGCTGGTGACCCTGGACTTCACAAAGGAGTTTGTCGTACAGACAGACGCCTCTGAGGTGGGCCTAGGGGCTGTACTGTCACAGGTCAGGAATGGTGAGGAGCACCCGGTTGTATACCTAAGCCGGAAGCTGAACAAGCACGAAAGGAACTATGCCATTGTTGAAAAGAAGTGTCTCGCCATTAAATGGGCCTTAGACTCCCTGAGGTATTATCTACTCAAGAGGTCGTTCAGGCTGGTCACTGACCATGCTCCCCTGAAGTGGATGTGTGACAACAGGGAGAAAAATGCCCGTGTGACAAGGTGGTTCCTGGCTTTACAGCCCTTTAAATTCATGGTTGAGCACAGGCCGGCAAACTCCAGGATAATGCTGATGCCCTCTCCCGCGTGCACTGTATGGCTGGGTCAAGTGCTCAGCCGCAGGGGCTTGAGCAGAGGGGGAGGATATGTGACGGTATGCGAGGTGAGATATATGATGGTCGCTATGTTTCACCTCGCATTCGGTCCATTGTAAGGGACTGAACCAGAATCCGGACCAGGTTTTTCCATCCTCTGTAGGTGGCTGGGTTCCGGTCCGTATATTCAGGTTCACTGGAATCCATAGGCAGCTGGGCTTTAAAGATCCAGGAAGAGAGCACAGCAATGCTCTGGCCTGAGACTCAGAAGGGAATCTGAGTAAGAGGAGCGCTGGTTATTTTGGGCTGAAAGAAAAGGTTTGCTTTACTTCACCTTGTGTTTTGTGGGTGACGGGGACCAGCCCCTCACCGTATAGAGAGCGGTTACTGTATAGTTTAGCGCCGGACGGCAAGGATTTGTTTTACTGTTTTGTTTATTTTTGTATGACTATTGCAAACCACTTGTAAATAAAGCTGCCAATACGCCAGGTTTTAAAGAAACTGCCTGTACGCTGACCTTCATTCTGTGAAAAGGTGATCCCCACGAGCTTATCTCCCACACGATATATATGTATATATATATAATATATATTTTTTTTTTATTCATTAAAATAAAAAAATTCTAAAAAAATTGCATTTGAAAAACCGCTGCGCAAATACTGTGTGACATAAAAAATTGCAACGATCACGATATTATATTCGCAAGGGTCTCTGTTAATTAATTTTTTAATGTTTGGGAGTTATAAGTAATTTTCTAGCAAAAAATACCGATTTAACTTGGAAACAAAAAGTGCCAGAAAAGGCCTGGTCTTCAAGCGAAGATGTGATTCAAAAAACGCACCGAAAACACATCAAGGGTGCGTTTTTTATACATTTTTGCTGCGTTTTCCATTGATTTCAATGGGGAGGTGCGTTTTTGGTGCGTTTTTTTTAAACTTGCCAAACATGCACCAAAAATGCAGCAAGCAGGATTTTTTACACAAGCGCAATGCACCAGTGTTAAGAATTTAAAGGGAAGCATTTTTATTTATTTTTTTAGCTTTTCTTGCACTTTTTTTTTTACGCAAAAGCGCTTCAAAAACTGCTCTGTGTGAAAGCAGCTTTACCTGCGGAGATGCTCCTTGTCCCATGCCAGTGCCTCTAAATGCACAGATAATATCAACACTGACATTACGCAGCCTTTGTTGGGAATGAAATCACTCTACCCAACAACACCAACATAGAGCCAGTGCCTGGTGCTGGAAAGCACAGTACCCTCTACCATTCTGCATGGAATCCTCAAACACAGATACCGTGGGACAGGGTCCAAAATCATAAGACTGTCCATCAGATCAAGAGCACTATGCAATCATCAACATATATATATATATAAGAAATGGACTTCTGACTTTAGTACGTTGGCAGTGTTTCCTAGATGTCATGAATAATTTTGCTTGCTGCTTGTCAAAGGAACCTTGCCAAAAGCTGAAGAAGTCAACCAAATGTAGGAACTACAGTAAACCCCCCTCCATCGTGGGGTTTACGTTCCAGACCCACCCGCAATAAGTGAAAATCCGCGAAATAGAAATACCCTATTTAAATACACACTAGGCATGTTTTTATAACTTTCACTGTACTTTTAAAAGCATTTTAAGGTCTTTAAACACACTTTTAAAACAATAGAAACACATTTAAACACATAAAAGATACTGAGAGACATAGCAAGAGCAATGGAAAACACAAAAATATTTAATCAACAATGATTTAATCAATAAAATAATGTTAATAGGTCTTACAGAAAAAAATGCAATATGCCGGGACCGCGAAAACTGAACCGCGATATAACGGGGGTTTACTGTATATCATTTCTGATTTGCTTTTAAATCTTTTATTAAATATCTGTGCATAGTCTTGTATAAATTTGGCCCATTAATAGCTCTTCACCAGGTTCTCTAACACTTCTTTCATCAAACCGTTGAATGAAAACAAAAAAAACATTTGACTGGTGTGTCATGACTACTAATAATGCTAATTTAAAAAGCAAGTCTAGGGAATGGCATTCCACATGAGCTCTGGAATTATGATTATTTCCTGTTGGCATTGAGTATTTTCTCTCGTAGATACTGAATTTACTTCAGTTAGCTAAAACAAAACACAGAAATGTGGCAGGCAGCGTGAGATCTGACATTTGTAGCATGGTCTTTTTTTTTCCATTGACCTGAGCTTGAAAAATTGTGTGTATGTGTGTGTTTATATATGTGATTTTATATATTTTTATATATATATATATACACACATACATACACACACACACACACACACACAGCGAGTAGAATAAGTATTGAACACGTCACGTCGTCACCATTTTTCTAAGTAATTATATTTGTAAAGATGCTATTGACATGAAATTTTCACCTCATGTTGGTAACAATCCATACGTACAAAGACATTAAAACAAATAAGTTCAGAAATTAAGTTATGTGTTATAAAATGGACTGACACATGGAAAAAGTATTGAACACGCTTAAGCCCTGTACACACGATCATATTTCCTATGGATTCCAATCCGATGGATTTTTCCATCGGAAGTCTGATGAAGCTGACTTCCATCAGTCTTGCCTATACACCATCAGTCAAAAATCCGACCGTCCCAAACGCTGTGACGCAAAACACTCCGACAAGCTGAGAAAAATGAAGTTCAATGCTTCTGAGCATGCTTCGACTTGATTCTGAGCATGCGTGGGTTTTTTGTCTGATGGAATTCCACACAGACGATTGGAATTTGCTATCGTTTTTTCCCATCGGATAAATTTAAAACATGTTCTATTTTTTTTCACTGATGGAAAAAAGACAGATGGGGCCCATACACGATCGGTTTGTCCGATGAGAAAAGTCAATCGGACTGTTTTCATCGGTAAAACCGATCGTGTGTACACGGCATTACTGAAATTTACTTAATACTTCATACAAAATCCTTTGTTGGTGATGACAGCTTCAAGGCGCAGGCTACTGTATGGAGAAACGAGTCACATGCATTTCTCAGGTGTGATTTTGGCCCATTCTTCCACACAAACAGTCTTAAAATCTTGAAAGTTCAGTGGGTCTCTTCTATGAACTCTGATCTTATATTCTTTCCATGGATTTTCTTTCTTTTTTAACCACTTCCCTACCCAGCCATAGTCAAATGACGTCCACAGATGGGATCTCCCATCCTGGGTGGACGTCATATGACGTCCTCGGCTTTGTAGGGGGATATCTGAATGATGCCTGCAGCTAGAGGCATCATTCAGATATCCTTGTTAAGAGCTGGCGATCCTGCGCACCATAAGAATGATCATAGCGGCGGTTTTGCCGCTTGATCGTTCTTATAGGCGGCGGGAGGGGACATCCCCCCCCTCCCGCCGCCATCCGGTGCTTCTCCAGGCTCTCCCGTGCCATCGGGGGCCCGGAGAGAATCGTCCGGCGCCGGTGGTGGGTCACGTGACGAGCATAGATATGACTGGTGACCCACTGGCCACCAGTCATCTCTATGATCGTCGGAGGCCCGGGCGCGATGTGATGACGTCACGCCCGGGTCCTCATATGTAAACAAAGCCGCCATTGCGGCTAGTAAGTATGAGATCAGTGAAAAAAAATTCACTGATCTCATGCTTTCCAGCCTGGAGGAGAGATGTGGGGTCTTATTGACCCCGCATCTCTCCATAAAGAGGACCTGTCACACGCATTCCTATTACAAGGGATGTTTACATTCCTTGTAATAGGAATAAAAGTGATCAAAAAAAAAAAGAAAAGGAAAATAAGTGTAAAAAATAAATAAAATAAGTAAAATACAAAAATAAATAATTAAAAAAAAAATTAAAACGCCCCTGTCCTCGGTAGCTCGCAATCAGAAGCGAACGCACATGTAAGTCCCGCCCACATATGTAAACGCCGGTCAAACCACATATTTGAGGTATCGCCGCGTGCGTTAGAGCGCGTGCAACAATTCTAGCACTAGACCTCCTCTGTAACTCTAACCTGGTAACCTGTAAAAAAAATTAAAGCGTCGCCTATGGAGATTTTTAAGTACCGAAGTTTGGCGCCATTCCATGAGTGTGCGCAATTTTAAAGCGTGACATGTTAGGTATCTATTTACTCGGCGTAACATCATCTTTCATATTTTCCCCAAAAATTGGGCTAATTTTACTGTTTTGTTATTTTTTAATTCATGAAACCATTTTTTTTCCCAAAAAAAGGCGTTTAAAAAATTATTGCGCAAATACCGTGCAAGAAAAAAAGTTGCAATGACCGTCATTTTATTCCCTAGGGTGTCTGCTAAAAAAATAAATATATAAAATGTTTGGGGGTTCTGAGTAATTTTCTAGCAAAAGAATGATGATTTGTACATGTAGGAGAGAAGTGCCAGAATAGGCCCCGTATGGAAGTGGTAAAAAAAGCCCGGTGTTGAAGTGGTTAAGATCTTTTTATTGTGTTTTTTTTGTAAGACATACAGTATCTTACAAAAGTGAGTACACCCCTCACATTTTTGTAAATATGTTATTCTGTCTTTTCATGTGACAACACTAAAGAAATGACACTTTGCTACAATGTAAAGTAGTGAGTGTGCAGCTTGTATAAATTTGCTGTCACCTGCTTCCACTCCTCCATGATGAGATCACGGAGCTGGTGGATATTAGAGACCTTGCGCTCCTCCACCTTCCATTTGAGGATGCCCCACAGATGCTCAATAGGGTTTAGGTCTGGAGACATGCTTGGCCAGTCCATCACCTTTACCCTCAGCTTCTTTAGCAAGGCAGTGGTCGTCTTGGAGGCGTGTTTGGGGTCGTTATGTTGGAATACTGCCCTGTGGCCCAGTCTCCGAAGGGAAGGGTTCATGCTCTGCTTCAATATGTCACAGTACATGTTGGCATTCATGGTTCCCTCAATGAACTGTAGCTCCCCAGTGCCGGCAGCACTCATGCAGCCCCAGACCATGACACTCCCACCACCATGCTTGACTGTAGGGAAGTCACTTGTCTTTGTACTCCTCACCTGGTTCCTGCCACACACGCCTGACACCATCTGAACCAAATAAGTTTATCTTGGTCTCATCAGATCACAGGACATGGTTCCAGTAATCCATGTCCTTAGTCTGCTTGTCTTCAGCAAACTGTTTGTGGGCTTTCTGTTCATCATCTTTAGAAGAGGCTTCCTTCTGGGATGACAGCCATGCAGACCAATTTGATGCAGTGTGCGGCGTATGGTCTGAGCACTGACAGGCTGACCCCCCACCCCTTCAACCTCTGCAGCAATGCTGGCAGCACTCATACGCCTATTTCCCAAAGACAATCTTTGGATATGACATTGAACACGTGCACTCAACTTCTTTGGTTGACCATGGCAAGGCCTGTTCTGAGTGGAACCTGTCCTGTTAAACTGCTGTATGGTCTTGGCCACCGTGCTGCAGCTCAGTTTCAGGGTCTTGGCAATCTTCATATAGCTTAGGCCATCTTTATGTAGAGTAACAATTATTTTTCTCTTATCGTCCATGGACTGACACAGCCTCTTCATACTGAAACACGTGGGTATATGTCCCTGCTTGCAGGAGAAGATCTAGGCAGAATGTTAGATGTTATAACATACATTCTAAAAAAACAGAGCTGAACAGCCCCGTCCAGGGGGGCGGTCCCTCCGGACATAACCCTCCTACCTGCCGTCAGCAGCCCCAGTTTTTTTCTGCCTAGCAGAAGGAGAAGACGTGGCTTTCTCAGGAGCCAGTCTCCTGGAAGATTTTTATTCCTTTGAGAATTTTATTATTTTATTTTTGAGATCTTCAATCAACTGTCGGCTGGGCAACAGGTTGGGTACAAGGTATCCTCGTAGTCTTCCCTGCCCGACCATCGAGCGTGCTGATCCTTGCCTTGTGTGCGTGAGACTCAGTTCACGACTTGCCCCACGACTCCAGGGGTGACCGGTGGGCTTTTATGCTCCGCGATCCTCACAAGATTAAACAGTGCCTGCTGTATCTTTCGCGGTGGACCGGGCCGACAGCTACTCAGTACCGCACTATGATAGGTCTGTCAGAAACACACCAGTGGGTCCCGCTGGGATGGGTAAGTAGTCTCTCCTGCTTGCAGGTGAGTACATGCTGTGTGTTTCTCTGTATGGGGGATTTTCCCTGTCTCCCCCTTGTTATGCTGCTCTCTGCACCTTGCCCTGGCGCTGTGCTGTGTGGGGGTGCCTGGAGGTCACTCTGGCCAGGCGGGGGGCTCAGGACTGCCTACATGGAGCTGGGGGACTTTTTGTGTGTGTTGGGCCTGGGCGCCGTTCGGCCATCTTGCCGGGGATCGATGGCACAGTTACAATCGGCCGACGGCCATTTTCTTGAAGCCGCGCGCGCTGTTCAATTTACTTTGGCCTCTATCGCTGCTGGAGCGGCACGAATCTCCTCACACTCTCCTCACGGCTCACTCGCGCTGGTACAGCGCGGTACAGGCAGCGTAACTGAGCGTTCCTCTCCGGGTTGGTGACTCCTCTGGGTATCCCCTCCTCAGTCAGCGCAGCCAGTGGGTGGACTTTTCTTCACTTTGTGCATTAAGGTCTCAGAGGGGGGCGAGTTATGAAGTCTGGTTCACCTGCTTCCCCACTCTTGTCAGAGGCAACAGGCAGTGCTCCAGCACCTGCGGTCCCCATGGACCAGTTGTTGGCAGTCCTGGAAACATTTGTCAGGATGGAAGCGGTGTGCGAGCGCAAGGGAGCTATAAAGTGCCCTCTCCCCACACAATCTCCACATGGGGAGTGCTCTGATTCAGATATGGGCCTAGCTGCTGCTGCTCAGGACCCTAGCTCTGAATATTTTGATGTGTTTGAACAGGACATTCCTTGTGAGGAAGACTCCAGTTCTGGGTCAGTAAATGACAGGGCGCTTGTAAGTGAACTCATTGATGCTGTGAGGGACACTCTCAAGCTGGATGCTGCGGCTGCGGAACCTCAGGTGGAGGCTGTCTCCTTTGGTTCCTTTAAGGCCATGCCTTTTAAAAAGGTTTTTCCATATACACCTTTCTTTGATAGGTTCATTGATCAGGTTTGGGAAAAGCCGCAGAAGACTTTGAAGGTCCCGCGGCGTCTATCTATTAGGTACCCCTTTGAGGAGGCCCTGGTTAAAAAGTGGGCCTCCCCCCGGTGGTCGACCCCCTGGTCGCCCGTTTAAATAAGACTACCACTCTCCCGATGGAGGGGACTCCTGCATTTAAGGACCCAACTGACAGGAGGTCAGAAGTGGTGAGCAGAACTATGTTTGCCTTGTTGGGATCTGCCTTACGTCCTATCGTAGCGGCGACTCTTGTGTCTCAGATACTCTCGGAATGGGCAAAGATTTTGCACCAGACTGTGCAGGAGCATAATCTCCCTCCACATACCATTGCCCTGGCCCACCAACTTGTGCAGGGTCTGGTGTATGTGTGTGATGCCACTTTGGACGCGGCCCCCTTAATATCTGGGGCCTCTATCTCTGCGGTGGTGTTGCGTCGTCTTATCTGGTTGAAATGCTGGTCGGCTGACCTAGCCTCCAAGAAGCTCCTGGCTGATTTGCCCTTTAATGGCGGTAGACTGTTTGGGGCTGCCCTGGGTGACATCATTAAGGATGTCACAGGGGGTAAGAGCACCCTCCTTCCTCAGACTACTAAGGGAAAGGAGCCCCACCGTAAGCCTGGCCCCTCCCTTCCAGCAAAAAAGGTTTTTTTTCATCAGTCAGAATCCGGGGTAAGCCCTCCCAGACTGACAACAGTGCGGCTGGTGGACCGAAGCGCCCCTGGGTGCGTAAGCTGCACAAGCCGGCTCCCAAGCCCGCTACCGCATGAAGTCTTGCCCCCGCCCGACTCTGGGGTGGAGGGACGACTTTGCAGGTTCACAGATCGGTGGACCTCCCGGATCTCCGACCGGTGGGTGTGCGAGGTGATCACCTCGGGTACAGGATAGAGTTCCGTTCATGGCCCCCAGACAGATTCTTCCCCTCAAATCTCCCTCTCCTTCCTGCCCGTCGGGCGGCCCTCTTGGGGGCTGTACAGGATTTGCTCAGGTGCGGAGTAATTGTGCCGGTACCGTCACAGGAGAGGTTTCAGTGGTTCTACTCGAATCTGTTTGTTGTCCCGAAAAAGGACGGGGTCCGGCCAATCCTGGACCTCAAGGCCTGGAATGCCTTTGTGAAGGTGCAAAAGTTCCGTATGGAATTCATTTGCACGGTGATCGCTGCACTCCTTCCAGGGGACTTTCTGCCATCCTTGGATATCAAGGACGTCTATTTGCATGTTCCGATCTGCGCAAGGCACCAGAAGTTTCTGTGCTTTGCGATAGGCGAAGTCCACTATCAATTTGTGGCCCTTCCCTTCGGCTTAGCGTCGGCACCGTGGGTTTTCACCAAGGTGCTTGCCCCGGTTCTAGCTTTGCTGAGACAGCGAGGCATTGTTATCGTGGGCTATCTGGACGATCTTCTTCTAAAGCCTTGTACACACGACCGAGAATCTCGTCAGGAAAAAACTTGTCGTTTTTCTTGACGAGATTCTTGGACAAGAAACTTGTCCCGGCCGAGTGTACACACGCTCGATTCAAAGAACCCGCGGTTCTTTGAATGGAGCGAACGCGGTGACGTAATCGACTACGACGAGCGTGCGCTCGTCACATTCTATGCCGTCGCCGCCATCTTGCTACACCCTACCTATGCCTAGGAAGCTACCGCGCATGCATCAGTCATTTCGAGCATGCGCGGGTTTCCACGGCGACAGGTAAGTGTACACACACACACACTTTTCTCGTCGAGAAACATGCTGACGAGAATCTCGATGAGAAAATAGAGCGCAGGTTCTCTATTTTTCTCGTCGAGTTTCTTGTCGTTTTTTTTGATGAGAAACCTGATGGCCGCGTACACACGACTGATTTACTCGGCAAGAAAGCTCTGCCAGCAAGTTTCTTGTCATTTTTTGACGAGAAACTCGGTCGTGTGTACGAGGCTTAAGAGCAGACAATGGCTCAGAGTTGGAAGAAAATGTGACAATAGTCAGTCAGACGCTCCGGGACTTCGGGTGGCTCCTGAACATTCAGAAGTCGGCCCTGGTCCCAACTCAGTGTTTGGAGTATCTGGGTTTGATCCTGGACTCCTCGAAAGCGAAAGTATTCCTGCCCTCTGAGAAGTTGCAGACACTTCAGTCTGCAGTACGGGTCCTGACGTCCCGAAAATGGTCGTCAATCCGTTTCTGCATGAGAGTACTGGGACTCATGGTGGCCTCCTTCAAGGCCGTTCCGTATGCCCAATCACACACTCGGGCATTGCAGAAGGAGATCCTGTCCACTTGGGACAAGTCCCCGTTGTCATTGGATCTTCAGATCCAGGTGAGTCACCCTGTCAGGGCGTCCCTGACGTGGTGGCTGAGGTCCCCGGCTCTTCGGTCCGGAAGGTCGTTCCTCCCCATCCAGTGGACGGTGATCACGACGGACGCCAGCCTGATGGGCTGGGGCGGAGTTTGGGGAGTCCTGTCAGCTCAGGGGCTCTGGACTCCGGACGAATCCCGTCTGTCGATCAATGTCCTGAAACTGCGAGCAATCAGACTGTGCCTCTCCTCGTGGTCGGAGAAGCTACATGGCCGCTCGATCAGAATCCAGTCGGACAACGCCACAGCCGTGGCGTATGTCAACCATCAGGGGGGAACTCGGAGCTCGGCTGCGGCATCTGAGGTTCGCCCACATCCTAAGGTGGGCAGAAAGAAGCGTGTCGGCTCTGTCGGCCGTCTACATTCCGGGTGTAGAAAACTGGCAGGCGGACTATCTGAGTCGCCAGACGCTGGACCAGGGGAGGGGTCCTTGCACCCGGAGGTTTTTCAACTTCTTTGCCGGTGGTGGGGCACGCCGGATGTGGATCTGATGGCCTCTCGACTTAATCGCAAGGTGTTGAGGTTTGTGGCCAGGTCCAGGGACCCCTGGGCGGACGCCTCGGACGCGTTGGTTGCCCCGTGGGGTCAGTATCATCTGATATATGTTTACCCTCCGCTGCAGTTGCTTCCTCGTCTGTGGCGGCCGAGGGAGTTCCGGTGATCCTCATTGCTCCGTATTGGCCTCTGCATCATTGGTACGCCGATCTGGTATGTCTCGTCGCGGACGTTCCTTGGCGACTGCCAATGAGGGAGGACCTTCTGTCTCATGGTCCTATATTTCATCCTGCTTTACAGTCTCTGGCTTTAACGGCATGGCTATTGAGAGACAGGTGCTCAAGGACCGAGGTCTCTCGGATTCGGTCATTTCGACCATGCTGAGGGCACGGAAGTCTTCCTCCAGAAAGATCTATCACCGTACCTGGAAGGCTTACATCGCTATGTACGAAGAGCTAGACTGGTGTCCAAGCACGTATTCCGTCCCCAGAATCCTGCGGTTCTTGCAGCATGGTGTGACCCAAAAGCTGGCTTTGAGCACCATTAAGGGTCAGATTTCGGCATTGTCCGTTTTTCTTTCAATGACCGCTAGCAGGCCATTCCTTGGTTAGCACCTTTGTGCAGGGGGTTTGCCATGTGCTTCCTCCTGTCAAGCCTGCTCTCCCTCCTTGGGATCTAAATTTGGTGCTCTCGATTCTCAAAGAACATCCCTTTGAAAATATCAGAGAGATTCCTCTCTTGACCTTGTCCCAGAAGGTGGCTTTCTTAGTGGCCATTACTTCTGTTAGACGGGTGTCTGAGTTGGCGGCCTTGTCCTGCAAGTCGCCTTACTTGGTCCTCCATAAGGATAAGGCGGTGTTGCGCCCGCCACAGTCTTTCCTTCCAAAGTTGATCTCAGCCTTTCACCTTAATGAAGACATTGTTCTTCCGTCCTTGTGTCCTCACCCATCGCATCCCAGAGAGTTTGCGCTTCACACATTGGATGTGGTATGAGCCTTACGGGTGTACCTGTCTGCTACTGCTTCCATTCGGAAGTCTGACTCACTGTTTGTGTCTGTCTCAGGTCCAAAACAGGGCCAAGCGGTGTCGTGTGCCACCATTTTCAGGTGGATCAGACAGACCGTCATACAGGCCTATGCCCTTAAGGGGCGGGTGCCTCCCTTTCCGGTTACGGCGCATTCCACCAGGGCAATTGGTGCTTCCTGGGCTTTCCGACATCAAGCGTCGGTTGCACAAGTGTGCAAGGCGGCGACCTGGTCGTCCGTTCATACCTTTTCTAAGTTCTATAAGGTTGATGTGGCTGCATCTTCGGATGCTTCCTTCGGCCGCAAGGTGTTGCAGGCCGCTGTTTAAAGTTGCAACTCCTCCGTTGAGGAGCTCTGTTGGTTTGGAGTGAAGTTTGGTTTTTCCTTTACTACTGCTCCCACCCTCTTCTTTATACTGCTTTGGGACGTCCCACGTGTTTCTGTATGAAGAGGCTGTGTCAGTCCATGGACGATAAGAGAAAATAGGATTTTTGTACTCACCGTAAAATCTGTTTCTCTGACGTCCCCGGACTGACACAGCACCCACCCTTCCTTTTTAAGGTTTGTACTGCTTTGTTACGAACTGAGGCTGCTGACTGCAGGTAGGAGGGTTATGTCTGGAGGGACCGCCCCCTGGGCGGGGCTGTTCAGCTCTGTTTTTTTTTAGAATGTATGTTATAACATCTAACATTCTGCCTAGATCTTCTCCTGCAAGCAGGGACATATACCCACGTGTTTCAGTATGAAGAGGCTGTGTCAGTCCATGGACGTCAGAGAAACGGATTTTACGGTGAGTACAAAAATCCTATTTTTTCAGATCCTCAGAGAGTTCTTTGTCATGAGGTGCCATGTTGAACTTCCAGTGACCAGTATGAGAGAGTGAGAGTGATAATACCAAATTTAACACACCTGCTCAGCATTCACACCTGAGACCTTTTATCACTAACGAGTCACATGACACCGGGGAGGGAAAATGGCTAATTGGGCCCAATTTGGACATTTTCACTTAGGGGTGTACTCATTTTTGTTGCCAGCAGTTTAGACATTAATGTCTGTGTGAGTAGAAACCCTTAAGGGGAGTGTGGCACAAGGGAGGAGTGTTTAAAGTGGTGTTGACTGGGTGGAAGCCGTCGTCATTAGCAACTACACCAGACTCTGGGAGCACCCCCTTTTTTTTCTCCTATTGGACTCTGATCTTCCTGCTATTTTATTGAACTATTGATTGATGATTTCTCTTATGGACCACAATAGGATAGAGTTGTCACGCTGTGTGATTACTAAGTGCTGTTTTGGTATTTAACAAGTTTTACTTGTGGATTTACTCATTTTATTTATTTATGTTTGGGCATTTATGCTTTTAAAACGGCAGCTGAGTTTAATGTAAATGATATTTGGCAACATTTGATCATTTTTTTATTTGTCATTTCGAATCCGTGTAGTACATAGTGCCGAGATAGTGAGAGAAGGCAGTGAATTTCACTATTTATTTGTATATTATTGTCTGTGTGTTGAGTTATTTTGAGGGGACAGCAAATTTACACTGTTATACAAGCTGTACACTCACTACTTTACATTGTAGCAAAGTGTCATTTCTTCAGTGTTGTCACATGAAAAGATATAATAAAATATTTACAAAAATGTTTGTGTACTCACTTTTTTGAGATACTGTATATACAGTGGGGAAATAATTATTTGATCCCCTGCAGCTTTTGTAATTTTGCCCACTTACAAATAATTTAATATTATTTTTGTCTATAATTTGTTATTATTGGTGTATATTAAATGCTAGAGACAGAATATCAACCAAAAATCCAGAAAAAAACGAACGATACAAATGTTATAAATTGAGATGCAGTTCAATGAGTAAAATAAATATTTGATCCCCAAGCAAAACATGGCTTGGTGGAGAAACCCTTGTTGGCAAGCACAGAGGTCAGACATTTCTTGTAGTTGGTGACCAGGTTTGCACACATCTCAGGAGGGATTTTGGTCCTCTCTTCTTTACAGATCTTCTCTAAATCCTTAAGGTTTCTTGGCTGTCACTTGGCAACTCGAAGTTTCAGCTCCCTCCATACTTTTTCTATAGGATTAAGGTCTGGAGACTGGCTAGGCCACTCCATGTCCTTAATGTGCTTCTTCTTGAGCTACTTCTTTGTTGCCGGTATGTTTTGAGTCATTTGTCATGCTGAAAGATCCATCCAGGACCCATCTTCAGTTTTCTGGCTGAGGTTCTCATTCAAGATTTTACAATACATGGCCCCATCCATTGGCCCCTCAATGCGGTAAAGTTGGTCTGCACCTTTAGCAGAGAAACAGTCCCAAAGCATAATGTTTTAACCTCCGTGCCTGACTGTAGGGATGGTGAGTCCCCTTCTCAAGAAGGCACACGTACAGTCATGCCAATTAACATCTAAACGATTCAGAGAATGATTGGGAGAAAGTACTGTGATCAGATGAGACCAAAATTGAGCTCTTTGGCATTACCTCGACTCACTGTGTTTGGAGTTAGAAAAATGCTGACTATGACCCTAAGAGCACCACCCCTACAGTTAAGCACAGAGGTGGAAACGTGATGCTTTGGGGCTGTTTCTCTGCTAAAGTTACAGGCCGAATTTGCCGCATTGAGGGGCCAATAGACGGGGCCATGTATTGTAAAATCTTGGATGAGAACCTTCTTCCCTCAGCCAGAGCACTGAAGTTGGGTCATGGATGGGTCTTCCAGCATGATAATGACCCAAAGCATACCGTCAAGGCAACAAAGGGGTGGCTCAAGAAGAAGGACATTAAGGTCATGGAGTGGCCTAGTCAGTCTTCAGACCTTAATCCTTTAGAAAATTCATGGAGGGAGCTGAAACTTTGGGGGTTATTTACGAAAGGCAAGTCCACTTTGCACTGCAAGTGCACTTGGAAGTGCAGCCACTGTAGATCTGAGGGGGACATGCAAGGAAAATAAAAAACAGCATTTTAGCTTGCATATGACTGGATGATAAAATCAGCAGAGCTTCCCCTCGTTTCAGATCTACAGCGACTGCACTTTCAAGTGCATTTGCAGTGCACTTGTAGTACAAAGTGGATTTGCCTTTCGTAAATAACCCCCTTTGAGTTGCCAAGAAACCCTAAGGATTTAAAGAAGATCTGTAAAGAAGAGTGGACCAAAATCCCTCCTGAGATGTGTGCAAACCTGATCACCAACTACAAGAGACGTCTTACCTCTGTGCTTCCCAACCAGGGTTTCTCCACCAAGTACTAAGTCATGTTTTGCTTGGGGACCAAATACTTATTTTACTCACTGAACTGCAACTTAAAGTGGATGTAAACCCTCACTTATATGGTGTAAAGAAAATTACTGTGTTACCAAAGCAACAAAGGAACAGCTGCTAGCACAAAAATTTGACCAGTTGTGTAAAAGTATATAGAAAAAAGTGCATGTGACTGAACACATGTATACTGTATTGAATTAATAAGTAAACATCGAATACACACATATACAAATAAATATAATAGTAATATCCAGGCAGAATGAAATTAAATAAAGTGCAAGTGCTATAAACTGGCTGGCCATCCCATCAGGGATCCCGACATAAACCAAATACAACAAAGCAACAAGTTCATCAGTATCAGTGTGTAACTATACTCCCAACAGCACTTGACAACTATAACGAATAAAGAGCAAAGTCTTGTGTGAATATTCAAAGGTTCTGTGAATTACAACACCGGGACTGTGCTTCCACTACCCAAGGGAGGGGTAGGTACTCTTATCAGATGGTGTGGACACACACGCCAGCGGCGGTGGGTCAAACGAGCATGGATGGATAACAGTATCTGGGGCCACGATCTCCAAAGATTGAAGAATGGGGACACATTCATCAGTCGGTAGCGTTGAGGCGGACAGACCTTGGTTGGATACAGGAACCCAAGCCTCAATCTTCCAAACTCCAAATGATGTCCAACGATCTCTCATCCACCAAGCGATGAAAAGTGGGATTCATAAAAAAGAAGTCTTCCACATGGCATAGATCAGAAATGTATAAATGTATTAAAAAAAAAAATGCTGACATCTCTACAGATGTATGCAATAAAATGTGATCACAAATGAACTAAAAAATAGGCGCAGTATGAAGAGATGGCAAGCAGTGAACTGACGCGTTTCGTCCTAAAGGTCTTCAACTGGGGTTTATGTGATCACATTTTATTGCATACATCTGTAGAGATGTCAGCATTTTATTTTAAATATATTTATACATTTTTTGATCTATGCCATGTGGAAGTCCTCTTCAAAGAAAGGTTGAATTTCATGAATCAGGTTTACATCCACTTTCATTTATAGCATTTGTATCATGTGTTTCTTTCTGGATTTCTGGTTGATATTCTGTCTATCATTTAAAACACACCTATGATAAAAATTATAGACCCTTCATGTCTTTGTAAGTGGCCAACCTTACAAAATATATATACAGTATATATATATATATATATATATATGTGTGTGTGTGTGTGTGTGTGTGTATATATATATATATATATAATTAGGGCTGTTACTGATTAAAATTTTCGACTAATTTCGATTAATTATAATGCACATACAGATCCAACTACTTTTAGCTGATCTCCTTGCAGGCCGATTCCCAGTGCAGCTACCAACCACTGGAAAAATGGATAGCAGGATACAAAAACCACACAAAGGCAGCGCTCGATGGGAATAGCATTAAAATTTTTATAGTCTTCAAGTAGATAACAAAAAAAATATTGCACTCGAGATAAAATCGATGTAGCTACATAAACTGTAAAAATGGTGCGAGTAATACCAAACGGTAGCAAAAACAGTCATAAAAACATGTAGCTAAGTATGATACTGGTATAAAAATGTGTACAACGATACCACTGCTGAATCCAGATGAGGATGGGTTAACATCAGTGTTGCCAACCCCCTGAAGTAAAATTTACTGGCAAGGATGCCAAAATTTCTGAACGGCACCAATTTTTTACTGGCAAAAATCATGAAAATTGTTGGCAGAGCCGCATTTTTTACTGACACTGCAAAAAAGTACCTACAATCACAGTTTTTAGTGCTAAACAGTGCAAATATCAATATTTGAACCATAAACACATAGCTAATGCTATTTATCAATGTGTTTAACCACTTAACGACCGCCCACTGTATATATACGTAGGCAGAATGGCACCGACAGGCAAAGTCACGTACCTGTACTTGACTGCCTTTGTATAGTTGGGGGGTCCCATCGGACCCCCCTTCTATACAGTTAGCAGTCGTTTTCTGTTGGGGAGCGATCCGAGATGAGGGGACGGCCGTTCGATTCTGGCCACCCCCTCGCAATCGCTCCCGGCGAATGAGAAAGCTTCCTCTGCTGTGTAATGTTTACACAGGCAGAGGAAGTGATGTCATCTCTCATGCGGCGCTCACATATACCGAGCGCCATACAAGAGAAGACACACAGGTTAGTGCACAAACAGCACACTGACACCAGGACATATAGGAACATAAATCGCCCCCCCAGACACCCCCAGATCACCCCCCCAGTCACAGTGTCACTGATTGCAGTGACCATTCATTTACTGATCACTGCAATCAGTGACATTTGTGACTGTAAAAGTGTCACTACAGTTTAGTTTTAGGTCCAGTGTAGCCCCCTAACCCCCCCTAATAAAGGTTTAACCCCCTGATCGCCCCCCAGATAACCCTTTCACCCCCTAGCACCACTGTCGCTAAGCGATCGTTTTTCTGATCGCTGTTTTATTGTCGGTGATGCCGATCGGTAGCCAGTTATTTTTTTTAGGTTTGCCGCAGGTTTTCATAGCGTCGGGTACCCCCATATATTACGTAATAAAGGTTTAACCCCCTTGATCGCCCTCCAGATAACCCTTTCACCCCCTCGCACCACTGTCGCTAAGCGATCGTTTTTCTGATCGCTGTTTTATTGTCGTGATGCCGATCGGTAGCCAGTTATTTTTTTTAGGTTCGCCGCAGGTTTTTATAGTGTCAGGTACCCCCATATATTACCTAATAAAGGTTTAACCCCCTTGATCGCCCCCCAGGTAACCCTTTCACCCCCTATCACCACTGTCGCTAAGCGATCGTTTTTCTGATCGCTGTCTTATTGTCGGTGATGCCGATAGGTAGCCAGTTATTTTTTTTAGGTTCGCCGCAGGTTTTTATAGCGTCGGGTACCCCATATATTACCTAATAAAGGTTTAACCCCTTGATCGCCCCCCAGGTAACCCTTTCACCCCCTTTTGCCAGTGTCATTAAGCGATCGTTTTTCTGATCGCTGTATTACTTATGCTGGTGCCGATAGATAGACAGTTATTTTTTTTAGGTTCGCCGCAGGTTTTTATAGCGTCAGGTACCCCCATATATTACCTAATAAAGGTTTAACCCCTTGATCGCCCCCCCTGGTAACCCTTTCACCCTCTTTTGCCAGTGTCACTAAGCGATCGTTTTTCTGATCGCTGTATTAGTTATGCTGGTGCCGATAGATAGCCAGTTATTTTTTTTAGGTTCGCCGCAGGTTTTTATAGCGTCAGGTACCCCCATATATTATCTAATAAAGGTTTTACCCCCCTAATTGCCCCTAGTTAACCTTGCGTCACACCCCAGGCAGCGTCAGGTTAGTGCCAGTAACGCCAACACCCACGCGTGAAGCATACACCCCCCTTAGTGGTATAGTATCTGAACAGATCAATATCTGATCTGATCAGATCTATACTAGCGTCCCCAGCAGTTTAGGGTTCCCAAAAACGCAGTGTTAGCGGGATCAGCCCAGATACCTGCTAGCACCTGCCTTTTACCCCTCCGTCCAGCCCAGGCCACCCAAGTGCAGTATCGATCGATCGCTGTCACTTACAAAACACAACACACATAACTGCAGCGTTCGCAGAGACAGGCCTGATCCCTGCGACTCCAGTGCTGTAGGAGGTGATTTCACCACCACAGTTAAAAAAAAAAAAAGCATATATGCCGAAGCATTGGGTCAGCAGGGGCGGAGGAGCGGAGGAGCGATTTTGCTCCTAATGCCGCGTACATACGGTCGAAATTCCGATGGAGGCTTGCCCGTGGAAAAGTCTGACCATGTGTACGCGGCATAACTTTTGCGGGAAGATGCCCCCATGCTTCGGCATATATAAATGGTGCATGTATGCCCATCATTAGAAGTGGGTGGATGAAGGGCGGTATTCTAATGGTGGGCATACCCACCGATCAAGCTCTTTTTTTCGTTCAGCCAACAGGCTGCATGAAAAAAAAAGATTACAATACATGTCCAACAAGGACCAGCAACGTACTGGTATGTTGCTGGACTTTGAATGGTTATACCAGATTGTGATGCCTGCGGGTTTAGGTATCATCTTGGTATCATTCTTTTCAGCCAGCGGCCGGCTTTCATGTAAAAGCAATCCTAGTGGCTAATTAGCCTCTGGACTGCTTTTACAAGCAGTGGGAGGGAATGTCCCCCCCCCCCCGGATATAAAAAGCGCCATTGTGAAATTGGGAAAGCATTTTATCACACCGATCTTGGTGTGGTCAGATGCTTTGAGGGCAGAGGAAAGATCTAGGGTAATAGACCCCATTTTTTTCCAAAAAACAGTACCTGTCACTACCTATTGCTATCATAGGGGATATTTACATTCCCTGAGATAACAATAAAAATGATAAAAAAAATAAAAAAATATGGAAGGAACAGTTTAAAAATAAAATAAAAAAGCAAAATTAATAATAAAAAATAAAAAAAGCACCCCTGGCCTGCCCTGCTCTTGCGCAATGGCGAACGCAAGCGTGGGTCTGGCGTCATATGTAAACAGCAATTGCACCATGCATGTGAGGTATCACCGCGAAGGTCAGATCGAGGGCAGTCATTTTAGCAGTAGACCTCCTCTGTAAATCTAACGTGGTAACCTGTAAAGGCTTTTAAAGGCTTTTAAAAATGTATGTAGTTTGTCGCCAATGCGCGTTTGTGCAACATTTTAAAGCATGTCGTGTTTGGTATCTATGTACTCAGCCTAAGATCATCTTTTTTATTTCATCAAACATTTAGGCAATATAGTGTGTTTTAGTGCATTAAAATTAAAAAAGTGTATTTTTTCCCTAAAAAATGCGTTTGAAAAATCGCTGCGCAAATACTGTGTGGAAAAAAAATGCAACACCCACCATTTTAATCTGTAGGGCCTTTGCTTTAAAAAAAATATATAATGTTTGGGGTTCAACATAATTTTCTTGCAAAAAAAAAAATGTTTTCATGTAAACAAAAAGTGTCAGAAAGGGCTTTGTCTTCAAGTGGTTAGAAGAGTGGATGTAAGCTTCCTAATGTTGTGTATAAAATGCCAGAACAGTTCAAACCCCCCCCCCCAAATGACCCCATTTTGGAAAGTAGACACCCCAAGCTATATACTGAGAGGCATGTCAAGTTCATGGAATATTTTATATGTTGACACAAGTTGCGGAAAAAATAAAAAATTTTATTTATTTTTTTGCACAAAGTTGTTACTAAATGATATATTGCTCAAACATGCCATGGGCATATGTGGAATTACACCCCAAAATACATTCTGTTGCTTCTCTTGAGTACGGGGATACCACATATGTGAGACTTTTTGGGAGCCTAGCCGCGTACGGGACCCCAAAAACCAAGCACCGCCTTCAGGCTTTCTAAGGGTGTAAATTTTTGATTTCACTTCTCACTGCCTATCACAGTTTCGGAGGCCATGGAATGCCCAGATGGCACAAACCCCCCCCCAAATGACCCCATTTTGGAAAGTAGACACCCAAAGCTATTTGCTGAGAGGTATGGTGAGTATGTTGCATATTTTCTTTCTTCATTTTCAAAAACAAATTAGAGCTGTAAAATACTCAACATGCCTCTTAGCAAATAGCTTGGGGTGTCTACTTTCCAAAATGGGGTCATTTGGGGGGGTTTGGTGCTATTTTGGCATTTTATGGCCTTCAAAACTGTGATAGGTAGTGAGGAGTGAAATCAAAAATTTGCGCCCTTAGAAATCCTGAAGGCGGTGCTTGGTTTTCGGGGGCCCGTACGCGGCTAGGCTCCCAAAAAATCCCACACATGTGGTATCCCCGTACTCAGGAGAAGCAGCAAAATGTATTTTGGGGTGCAATTCCACATATAACCATGGCATGTGTGAGCAATATATCATTTAGTGACAACTTTTTGTAATTTTTTATTTTTTTTTAGTCATTATTCAATCACTTGAAACAAAAATAAAAAAATATTCAATGGGCTCAACATGCCTCTCATCAATTTCCTTGGGATGTCTACTTTCCAAAATAGGGTCATTTGGGGGGGTTTTGTATTGCCCTGCCATTTTAGCACCTCAAGAAATGAGATAGTCATAAATTAAAAGCTGTGTAAATTCCAGAAAATGTACCCTAGTTTTTAGACGCTATAACTTTTGCGCAAACCAATAAATATACGCTTATTGACATTTTTTTTACTAAAGACATGTGGCTGAATACATTTTGGCCTAAATGTATGACTACAATTGAGTTTATTCGATTTTTCTTTTAACAAAAAGTAGAAAATATCATTTTTTTTCAAAATTTTCAGTCTTTTTCCGTTTATATCGCAAAAAAAAAAATTGCAGAGGCAATCAAATACCATTAAAAGAAAGCTCTATTTGTGGGAAGAAAAGGACGCAAATTTTGTTTCAGTACAACATTGCATGTCCGCACAATTTCCAGTTAAAGCAGCGCAGTGCCAAATTCTGAAAACACCTCTGGTCCTTTAGCTACAAAATGGTCCGGGGCTTAAGTGGTTAAGTTAAACAAAAGTAAAAAAACTTTTTTCTCAATTTACATGAAGGTTAGGTTACTATAACCCAGCCAGCACAGAGTTCCCTCTTACATCAGAGTCGGCAGGATTCCCCTTACAGTGCAAGGGAACTCTTATGTAAAGGGGAACGCTGCAGATCATGATGTAAGGGGAAACCCTGATGTGGAGGGGGGCTCTGGTGAATAGAGACCACCTTCCGCAGAGTGAATACACTAAGGTAAGGGGGGGGTACTAATATAAGGGGGAAACCTTTATATCAGTGCCCCCTTACATTATTGTATTCACTCACATCCTTACATCCGTGACCCCCCCCCCCCCCCTCAGAATGGCCTGGCGGCACTGTCACTTACCTCCTCTCAGGTGCACAGTGTGCGGCTCAGTCAGACGGCTCCAGCTTGGTGGCTCTGATCTCCTCCCCCCAGTCCACACGTCTGTTTCTTCCCGGGCCGTAACCCCCATCCCGGCAGCATTCCCACTCTTGACTCCTTTCTAGGATTCCCTCAGAGACTGCAGACATGATAAAAGACAAGAGATGGTCAGAGGCTGCGAACACGATACAGGAGGTGGACAGAGACTGCGGACATACTACAGGAGGTGGACAGAGACTGCGGACATACTACAGGAGGTGGACAGAGGCTGCGGACATACTACAGGAGGTGGACAGAGGCTGCGGACATACTACAGGAGGTGGACAGAGGCTGCGTACATACTACAGGAGGTGGACAGAGGCTGCGGACATACTACAGGAGGTGGACAGAGGCTGCGGACATACTACAGGAGGTGGACAGAGGCTGCGGACATACTACAGGAGGTGGACAGAGGCTGCGGACATACTACAGGAGGTGGACAGAGGCTGCGGACATACTACAGGAGGTGGACACAGGCTGCGGACATACTACAGGAGGTGGACACAGGCTGCGGACATACTACAGGAGGTGGACACAGGCTGCGGACATACTACAGGAGGTGGACACAGGCTGCGGACATACTACAGGAGGTGGACACAGGCTGCGGACATACTACAGGAGGTGGACACAGGCTGCGGACATGACACAGGAGGGGTGACACAGGCTGCGGACATGATACAGGAGGGGTGACACTGACAGAGGCTGCGGACATGACACAGGAGGGGGACAGAGACTGCGGACATGACACAGGAGGGGTGACAGAGGCTGAGGACATGACACAGGAGGGGGGAGAGAGGCTGCGGACATGACACAGGAGGGGTGACAGAGGCTGCGGACATGACACAGGAGGGGGACAGAGACTGCGGACATGACACAGGAGGGGTGACAGAGGCTGCGGACATGACACAGGAGGGGGGAGAGAGGCTGCGGACATGACACAGGAGGGGTGACAGAGGCTGCGGACATGACACAGGAGGGGGGACAGAGGCTGCGGACATGACACAGGAGGGGTGACAGAGGCTGCGGACATGATACAGGAGGGGTGACACTGACAGAGGCTGCGGACATGATACAGGAGGGGGGACAGAGGCTGCGGACATGACACAGGAGGGGGGACAGAGGCTGTGGACATGACACAGGAGGGGTGACAGAGGCTGCGGACATGATACAGGAGGGGTGACACTGACAGAGGCTGCGGACATGATACAGGAGGGGTGACAGAGGCTGCGGACATGACACAGCAGGGGGACAGAGGCTGCGAATATGATAGGGTCCTCCTCAGTCCTCACCCCCTCACAGTGGCCTCCTCCTCTGTCCACCATCCTATAACTTCTCCTCCACATCATCAGTATGCTGTGTCCTCCTCCTTGTGCCCCTTTCACCTCTCCACAGGTCAGGGCAGCTCTGACCTGTGGAGAGGTGAAAGGGGCACAGGAGTACACAGCATACTGATGATGTGGAGGAGAAGTAACAGAGCACATCAGTCTCTGTCCCTCCCCTGCATGCCATGGCCGCTTCACCCTCCGGGCTCCCACTCCCAGCCCCAGCGCAGTCCCTCCGGGCTTCCACTCCCAGCCCCAGCGCAGTCCTCCTCCTCCTCACCCCAGCTTGGCCGAGTCCTGCGAATGCACTGTAGCCCGGCCCCGCGACCGTCACCGCACTCCCGTCCCGTCCTGATCGTCTATTCAAAAATGGCGCCGGGCGGCGCCATTACGTTACTGCGCATGCGCCGCCCGGCCGAGCGCATACGAACTTTCCCGAGCCCGGCCGGCTTCGGAACGGTGCATGCGCTGTTGCATGGTCGGCTCGCGGCCATCTTTTTTGCGGGCACCCGATGCCCATAACGGACTTTACGGACACCCCAAAAAGGGGGTTAAATTTACGTGCTGTACGTAAATTAACGTACGGTTGGCAACACTGGTTAACATCAGTCCGTCGTGTAGATGTCCCGTGAAGGGAACTATCACAACTCCCAGTGGATGGCTGTAGATTCCCAGGTTGATAGAGGGAAGTGTAACAGCCCTTGTGTGTGGCAGATAGTAAGGTCCCGCCGGCATGCAGATATGAAGGCACAGCAAAGGAGCCCTTCAGATGGGCACGGTAAGCCCCGCCGGTGTCCGTGACGTCACTGGATCTCCGACAGAACTCCCTGAAGACCCGGAAGCCGGCGGAGAGGTGAGTACCGATCAAAAGAAATTAATCGATTAATCGAGGAATTAATAGTTACTTTCCACAGCCCTGATATATATATATATATATATATATATATATATATATATATATATATATATATATATGGTTGAAGTGAATGCTAAACACTGCCATATCTAAATAAATTTAAAAAAGATGACCCTTCCTTTTAAAAGAAGATATATACAGAAGATATGCTATATACCTTTTATAGGGTCCTCATGTCAATCACCTGTGGATAAATTAAAAAAATAGGACATTTTCCTGTAGCACAGAGTCTCTGGAAACAATCCTTTATATATATTTCCAGACTTTTTCCACAATTGCGTTGCAAGACCTTTGCATTGCATTGCTTAACACACTAGTGGAAATCCTTTGAAGATGATGCTGCAATCTAGAAACTTGTATAGTGTCTGCAATAAAGTGACATGTGATTAGCTGGATAACATCTGCTGAGTAAACAAGCCAAAAGTAGCAAGATAAAAAGGAAAAGCCTGTTACTGGATAAAATATCACCAACTTTTTCTGCATTATTCAGCTTCAATACGGAGATTTTCTCAACAGCGCTTCTCTCTGCTTCTAGAGCTTATCTCTCTGTCATCCTGCTCACTCCTCCTAACAGCATGCTTCTTGTCAGCACATAAATTGATTGGCTCCTTGTGCTGCTTCTTCCTCTCTTGTTGCAGCCCAGCTGTATCGGGACTGCAAGAGGCTGATGGCAGGTCAAAACTTAGGTACTTACACTGCTTGCATCTAAAAAATACTTCTAGTGATGTATTAATGATGTGTGTCTTTTAGATCTGCCTAGAGTTCAGGTTCAACTGAAATAAAGGTCAGCAAACAGAGAATGCATTACCATATTTATAAAAAAAACGTTTCTCTTTTTGTCCATGGACGGACACAGCTCCTTAAATCTTGACATGTGGGTTATGTTCCTGTTCATAGGAGAGGACTAGGCAGAACATGTTAGTTATCTTAAAACATGTAACTTTAACAGAGTTGAACAGCCCCGCCCAGGGGGCGGTCCCTCCGGTCATAACCCCTCACCCTGCAGCTTGCAGCTCAGTTTTTTTTCTGCCTAGCAGAGAAGGACGTGGCTCCCTTTGGGCCCAGAGTCCTGAAGAAATTTTAAATTTTTATTTATTTTATTTTTGGATTCTTCTATCAACTGCCGGCTGGGCGACAGGCTGGATATTATGGATCCTTGTAGTCTTCCCAGTCCGGCCATCGAGCGTGCCAGTCCTTAGCTACGCGCTGGTTCTGCCACGACATACCCCATGGCTCCAGGGGTGGCCGGTGAGCTTATGCTCCGGGGTACACATATGACTGGGCTGCTTGCTGTCTCCCTCACAGTGGACCGGACCGACAGCTACTCCGTACCATCGGTTGTGGGTCTGTCAGGGAGGCGCCAGCATGTCCTCGCAAGGACGGGTAAGTACGGTTCCTCCTGCCGCGGCAGGATGGAACAGCTGGGCATTCCCGGGATTAAGGGGATCTCCTGTCCTCCCTTTCCCTATTCTCTGTCGCCCTTGCCCCTCCTGCCCTAGGGCCCGCTGCGACCGGGGTGTACCTGTGGGAGGGCTCCGGGTCCCTGTGGGGTGCCGGGGTCCGCTTTCTGTGAGGGGGGGTCTGTCTCCTAGGAAGTCTCTGCACAGCGTTCTCGTCCACATCCCGGGGCTCGGGCGCCATTTTTTGCTGCGCCAACGCCATTTTTAGTGTGCCTGTTTTCTCTATTGAAATGTCCATTGGCGGCCATTTTGTCATGGCTGCGCTGTGGCGCAGGTCGGTATTGCAGGCGGCCATTTTCTTGTGGTCCGCTCCCTTTTTATCTGAGGTGTCTGGCGGCCATTTTGGAGTGGGTTTTGGCCTCTAGCACTGGCTTTCTGAACGGCGCACAGCTCATTCTCCTCACAGTTTTTTTCCTCACACACACGCTGTGTATACAAGGAAGGCGGGCAGCGGTGCTGAGTGGTCTCCCTCCCGGGTGGTGAGTCCCCTGGGTTACCACCCCCCCCGGTCAGTGCAGCAAGGAGGGTGGACTTCTTAAGGGTTTTTCACTTGGTCCCTGAGGGCTGTCAGTGGGTGTTTATAGAGTCAGTATCTGGCCTTTCTTCCCCTAAATTGACAGAGGCAGCTAACGTTGCCCCTGCACCTGCGGTTCCCATGGATACGCTGTCGGCAGTCCTGGAATCATTTGTTGCCAGGGTAGAAGCGGCGTGCGGGAGTAAGAGGGGTAAAAAGCGCCCCGTCCCCCCACCATCTTCTGGGGAGTGTAAGACAGGGCACTTGTGAGTGCACTTCTTGATGCTGTGAGGGACACTCTC